>CM072511.1:94325965-94450561 GCA_036898135.1 Oncomelania hupensis | reverse complement strand
GTATTATATGTACTACGTCTAACTCAGATAAATGGCAATGAACAGTCATAAAACACACAACTCAGTTTTATTTTAATGTCTCTTCGCTTTCTCAACTGAAATATACATGAGATCTTCATCTACCTTGATTGTTGTGTCCACGTGAAAGTGCAGAGGCTCCTGAAGATTCAGAACATAGCAGAACAGTGTGTGACTGATGTGACCTTTAACTATGCCTGTCACGCTTAGCTCCATGTCCATGGCCATACCTGGGTCTGCACAATTATTTGTAACCAAGTGTAGAAGTCAAAGTTATTTTTATCATTATATATTGCCATCAGCCATTATTAAAACAGCATTGTCATCATCATCATCATCATCATCATCATCATCATCATCATCATCATCATCATCATCATCACCATCATCATCATCATCATCATCATCATCATCATTTCCACAGAAAATATCATCACAAATCTATACATCATCATTCATTATCACAATAAACAAAATACAAAAGACAGAAAACATTAATTCCCTCACACTTCTGATTCCTGTCACCAACCACAAACATATGTTTCCCTATAAGTACAATAATTTCAACACATCAACCATAATCATGAACTATTCATTAACAAACATGCTTTGACATTTGAGGTCAGCATTTCATTATATCCTAAATTAATTCTCAATTTCACTCAAGTTTTGCATGTTTAATAGTACTGTTACTATAACTCACATCAAAATGAACCATCATTAATTTCATGTATGTTTTTTACAACGCTGCTTACAGGCCATATAAATGCACTGATATAATTATCTTACCTAGTTCTCCAAAAGGTGGCTCAACCTCCAGAATCATCGTGTCGCTATGCACAGGCTCCCATTGGAAGGTGATTGTTGAGAAGCTGTGGTTGGCCATCTGAAAAGCAGCAAATGTACATCTATACTACCAAAGAAAAAAGTATTCACAAACTGAAATATACAGCCATCATGCATGAGCTGTTAAATGGATAAAAGCTATGATTAAATAATGTAACAAAATCTACAGTCAAGTAATAAAAGATACAGGTTTTTATCATAGCTATAGTACAATAAAACAAATGATCCGAACAAATAATGTGACATACTGTAAACAGCCGCTTTACTGTGTTGCCCACAAGGTAGCTTCCTGGCATGAAAAGAGCATATGGATGGAGAATCACATTTAGCGGAATGCTATTTCCTTTCAGCTCTATCTCAAGTGCTGTCATGTCATGGTACAGTACAGCTGTAAAGCGAATATAAAGACAAATAAGAAATATATATTAGTGTCATGAATTAACAGAACATGAGGCTACAAAGCATAGAGCTAGATTTTTCATTTGTATAGAATATACACCGACTTTCTTCCATTCGGTTGTAGAGGAGCCTACACAAACCTGAAGCGTTGCCACTTCTCACTTAACTGGATCTTATTTAGCCAAACGTACTGACACATGTCATCTTGGTTAGAGCGGATAAAACCTGAATTCAACAGGCATAATTATTGAACAGTGAGATCTTTTAGCTATTGCATGCACAACACAAGAACAACTATTCCACTTTATTTTACATTAGAACTGCACAATTTTAAAATCTAAATTTAACCAAAAAAAGTTTAATTTCTAAGTCAAGCACCTGTGCCGTCAGATGGCATGATACCAGAAAGTTCGTCCTGTGAGTTGTTTTCATCAGTTGTGGAGATGCCACCGTCCATGCTTGTCGTCATACGTGTTGCTTGACTGGTGGTTGGTACTTGTTGAATCAGCAGATGGGCCACATTATGGAAGTGGCTTATCTGTTGGCACAGCATTTCATACAAGACTTGGAAAAAGTTATGTAGGGGCAGCATGCAAAATAATCTGAGAACAAGACAATGATATATGAACTGGTTTAATGCATAATTCGATCCAGACTG
Source organism: Oncomelania hupensis (assembly GCA_036898135.1). Taxonomy (NCBI): domain Eukaryota; kingdom Metazoa; phylum Mollusca; class Gastropoda; order Littorinimorpha; family Pomatiopsidae; genus Oncomelania; species Oncomelania hupensis. The sequence goes on along the minus strand of CM072511.1, from coordinate 94,448,640 downwards.
GCAGGATGAGAAAGAGAGAGAGAGAGAGAGAGAGAGAGAGAGAGAGAGAGAGAGAGAGAGAGAGAAAGTGGGAGGGAGAAAGAAATGGAGAGAGAGAGAGATAGAGAGAGATACAGACAGGCAAAGACAGAGAGAGACAGAGAGAGAGGTATATATCAATGTGAATGGATGTCTTATGTCTCATGTTGTAGTGTTTCTTTTTCTGTTGTTGGAAACATTTTTCCAAAGTAAATGAATTTGTACAAATAAAAACTTGTACTGTAGTGTGTAGCCAGTGCATGCATGCCTATATGCACGTCTACAGATATCAGCATAAAAAAAGCACTTTCTCATTCAGAATTCAAAGCAAAAAAGCACCATTAAGCGATGTTCCTCACCACAGGCGGAGCGAAGGTGATTTTGAATTCAGCGCATTGCAATGGATCCAGTACACCATTTGGTGGATGAATGCTGAAGACAGAGTCCACTTCTGGTACCCTGTCTTCTTCAGGATCGCGGGTCACTTCACTCATCAGCGGAGCTTCTCCTTCAAGCTCATTGATTGGAGGCGGAAGAGTGCATGGCATCTGTGGCTTATAAACCATCCATTGAAATGGCAGCTCCACATTCCTGAAAAGCCACAAAGGTAGATACAGCTAAAGATCAGAATTGAAATTTTACTTTCTCAATAAATATTTAATAAGCTGGAAAGAGCTAGATAATAGCAAGAAGTGCAAACAAGACTAAGAAAGTGGTCATGCTGATTTATAAGCAACATTCAATTTTAAAGAAAACCTGCAGGTTCAACAATGGACTCACTAATTTATACATCTGTTTGTGTTTGTGTTTGTTTGTTTGTATGTAGATTATAGTCACACGACACTTTTGCATATAGGTGACTACTGGACCGATTTATACTGACACCAGCGGGCCAGTTGTTGGTAAAGGGGAAAATAATATGATCACACGTTGACCAATCCGGGATTCGAACCAGCGACCTTTCGGTTACTAGCAAGACGCTCTTACCAACTGAGCTACCCGGCCCCTCTTATACATCTATATATACAAAGATGTTTTAACACATGGATATTAGAGCTAATATGCAGGAAAATGCCAGGAACAAGAAGGTAGCTGCATTCAACAGCAAATGCCAGAATAAAGTTTTGAAGACCGAGCAATGCATATCTGTTTCAAACTCAGCTTCAAAACTTACGTATAGTTTTTGACTATGATGGTTCTTTCGGTGTAGGTGAAGGGGTTGAGGTCAACAAACTTCACCAAATGCTGGGCGGAGCGGTCCCGCATTTCACCTGCTTCAGCTTCCGCCTCCCCTCTCTCCACCTGATCCAAGGAAATCTTTACCACCTGGCCCTCGCCTGTGGATCAACAATGATGATATATTAAATCCTCCACATCACAGTGGAAATTGGCTTTAATGCTGAACAAAAGTGTACACTTCAAGGTATAATCTTCACAAATTCCAACACATCAACATTTCTGTACAACTTTCTGCGTGCTTCCACATTCAGAATCAGAATCAGAATCAGAATCAGAATCTTTATTGTCCCCATGAAAACACAAGGAAATGTGTGTGCGGCGTACACTTCATCAAAACAATGGCACAAAAGCAATAAAACACAAAAGACTTCAGGGATTAAAACAATACACCCCAAAGAACATAAAAGCAGGTGTACACAACATGAATGTAGCTTATGAAATAATAAAAGTCATGCATCCTACTTTCTAACCCCTAACACAAAACACCCACCTACACACACACACACACACACACACACACACACCCGCACGCACACACACAAACACACCCACACACACACCCACACACACCAGAAGTTAAAAAGTTACCGGTACAGTATTTAATGCAGACTGTCACTGGCCTGTGGCAGGACCAGTAATGACGTCACTTCTAACCTAGTTACAGTGTTCTAAACACACAACGGGAGTTGTGCTAAGTCTGTGTTTATTTCAGTTCAGTGCAGATCAACTGCAATTCCTGGATATTATTTTTATGCGTACACAACAGGACCCAAGAAACAAAGACCTGAATTTCCAAGACTTAATTTCACACTCAAGAACATTTGCCTGCATTAATATGATACAATCTGAGATTGAACATGAGATGTCTAAGGTAGCAACTGCTGTAGATTTGTGCATGGTCATCATATCTCAACTTCATTGAATAACAATTATTGAACACATCAGTCTGTAATACTAAACTACATAACAACAATACAATATATAGTATGTCCCTTCCTGGAAAGAATAAGCAATTCTGCAGGTATGTTGTCCACTCCCGCTGACTTCCCTTCTTAGTGGTAGCACTGCTGCCTCAACTTCTTCTCGGAGAATTGGGAGGGTTTCTTCTTCTTCTCTGTTTTCGGGACATGCTAGGAATGTGTCTCCGTTTGGTGTGTGTTGTAAAGGTCAGAACAGTACTCTGTCCATCTATTAAAGACTTCTTGTTCTTCTGTAAGGCATATGCCAGATTTGCTTTGGATCATGGAGACCTTGGGCTGTTTAACACTTGTCAGCCACTTCACAGTCTGAAAGGCCTTTTTGCTGTTGTTCTTGTTCAGACTGTTCTCTATTTCCTGGCATTGATCTTCTATCCAGTTCCCCTTTGCTGTGCGCATGCCTTTTTGGATGTCATTGTTTATTTTTCGGTAGGCATCAGCTCCCTGTGAGGTGTTCTTTTTCTTTTACAAACTCTCTTCATTTGTCACATAGGTCCAAGAGTTCAGGTGTGATCCACTGTTTCTTCTTTGGGCAGTATTAGCCAAAGATCTCAGTGGCAGCATCTGTCACAGCTGAGTTGAAGGTGGTGGTCATGGTGTTGACGTCTTCTTCACCAGCTCCCAAAATGGGGAGTGTGCAAATTTCCCTCCAATTGTGGTTTGGAATATTTCTGCCACCTCCAGGTTTTGCAGATTGTCCAGGTCGAACTTCAGTCTGGTGCTTGCATGCTTTGTTTACTCTCTTCAAGTGGAGACAGAAAGACATCATCACGAGATCATGGTTGCTTCTGATGTCTGCACCTGGAAAAGTGACAAGTCCTGCCAATGTTGATGATTGCTCTGAAGCATTTCTTGACCATGATGTAGTCAATCTGGTTGTGATGCTCCCACTGGGACTGTGCCTGGTTCATCTTCTGGCTTTTTTGTGGAAAACAAGTGTGTTTGCCAGAATCAGATTGTTGTATCTGGCAAACTCTAAGAGTCCCAGACCTCTGTCATTTGTCCCGTTGTGTTGCTGTGGGGTCCACATGTGTCTTCCCAGTTGTGGTACGCATCTTGGCCAACCTTGGCATTCCAGCCGCCTTGCACTTTGACTATGTCCTTCCTCAGCACTTGGTCAAGGACAGCCTGTAGATGTTCATAGAAATCCTCAACTTTGCTGTCGTCATAGTATGATACTGGGGCATAGACCTGTATGATGGTGATGTTGAAAGGGGCTGCTCTCAGACAGATGGTAATGAGTCTACTGGAGACTGGGCAGCAACCCATGACATTGGTTAGATGTCTTTGTGGATCCAAAAACCAATGCCTTGTTCGTGCTCGTCATCCCTCCCGCTGAAATAAAGCTTATGGCCTTTGTCAGTCGTCGTTTCAACTAGGCCTTTCCAGCGCAGTTTGCTGATATCTAAAATGTTCCATCGATAGTGGACAAGCTCAAGGGGCCAATTCTTCTAATTTTCCCTCCTCACTTACTGTCCTGATATTCCAGGTACCTTTGATGATGTTGTCTCTTGTGCAGATCTTGCTAAGTTGTCCATCAGTAGCACACTTATCACCTCCGTCCTAGTGGCCAAGGGAAGGCGTGGCTCTTGGTGACCCGGGCGATGACTGATCCGGTGTGGAGTGAGTGGTTCTTTTCATCATAAGGTGTGTCTTGGGCAAGAAAGACTTGGCTGGGCCCAATCCTCTCCAGGATGTTGCCACAGCCGAAATCCCCCAGTACAATTTGGCTCGCCTTGGCCACAAGCATGTGGTCATTGAACCTGTAGCAAAGTGAGGTTCCTCCGTCCTGGCCGGTGACTTCTGTGTAGAAGACTTTTGCCCAGTGAATCCGTGCTGACATCACCCCTATTAGTCGCCCTTTACAATACAATACAATACAAGATTATTGCTTTACGACATGCCGGGAAACGTTGGGTCTATTCTATTCAGTGCCTGAACCCACATTCATAATTATGATTGAGCTACTTCAGTGCTGTTTCAAGCAATATAATACATGAATAGCTATGACACATTGTAAGTGCAAGTATTCAGACCCTGCAATCCTGATTGTACTTGCGGGATCTGTTACCTCTAATGCTGAAATGCTGGACATGACAATTGTCACAGAGAACTGTGAACTCCGCATTGTAGACACGTGTGGTGGTCGGCTTGAACAGAACTTCAATCACTGTTATTTGTCCTCTGTCAAGCTCCAAGGTCGATGGTCGAATTTCAAAGGGTGGAATTTGCACTGAACCATTCTGGATGACACTCTGGAAAAAAAACAGAGTATAGCTGCATAAAATGTAGTTTTAAAGTTGTGTAGCAAACTAAGACTATCTACTGATTTCCACTGAAACTGAAATGCAGAGGCTGTACAAATTATACAGCACACACATACTCACTCTCTCTCTCTCACTCACCCACTCTCACACTCACTCACTCACATGCATACATTCAATCACACTGCATGCACACACACATGCATGCATGCAAATACACATGCATTCAATTACATTCTCACCATAATCCAAGCTACACTGTAGCTTTACAAAATAAGACAAGGCAACATTTTAAGTTTAACATACCTTGAAGTTAGTGGCTGGCCAAGAAGCACGAGGCATGATGCAGAAGCGTCCAGGTCCCCCTTGATTGGCGATAGCAAACTGTGTAACTTGGAATCCTCGAACAAGGCAACACCCAACATCTAGCTCTGGAGGAACTGTTGAAAAGGGTTCAAAAGTTGAATATTATACTAGGATTCTGCTAACTGGAGGCACTAGCTCTGCTCATTAATGTGCATCAAGTTTAAAACATAATCCGCAGGATGCTGTGGTATGAAAAATTATTATTTTGCAACGTAAATAAAACAATTTCATTTCAGTTGCATACAAGAAACGTCATTGGCAAGGTGAAATATTAGAGACACCCTATCTTCCCCGTTTCTTTGTCATGTGCATCCTTCAATGCTTGCTTCACTATCATGTCCCCACTTTGCTTCAACAAATCTATAACCACATAGATTTTCTCTTAAGACTAATGGTACACTGTAAAGTCGAATTAAATGCTTAAACATACACCTATTGCTTGTATTTCTGAACATATACATAACTTACTAGTAAGGCAAGGTGGTTCTCTTCGCCCCTGTACTTTGATGACCATCTGCTGAGAAGACTGGGTCTGAAGGACAATCTCATCATCATAGTCTCTCAGAGAGTCAGGTGCAAAACGTATTGGAAAATGACAGCTCATTCCTGGAGCAACCAAACCTTTGTCTCCTGGAAACTGGCCTGGTAATGTTACAGAGAAAATAAAAATAATTTAATGCATATATCATTTTAGCCTAGAATATGTCTACAACTCCTTTGCTACATACACAATTAATGATAATGCTTCAATGCATACTAAAAAATAAATACTAAAAATCATTGCTGAATTTTGTTGCAACTCGAGGAGAAAAAAAAACAACAAACAAAACAACAACAACAATATTACTTCAGTAAATCTAATGATTCTAGAATCATTCAGAAATCTTTTTACAAGTTATTATATCACAGAACGGAGATAATATATTACCAAGGCCAACTGAGAAGTACACTGATTTGGGTGGGAATGCTCGGCACTGCCTCATGACTGTAGAAACATTCTTCAGTTCCAGTGTTATCTGAAAAAGGAATGGAAAGAATAGAAATGTTATGAGTAGGTAAATTTTAGAACATTCCAGAAAATATACTGTCTAATGCTTCAAGACGACAATGCTAATTGCCCCAATGATTACAACAACAGAGGTGCCTACCCCCAGTCTGACCATTTGTGTACTGGCTGCATGAAAAATGTGTATTTTGTGTAATGTCAGATTTCGCGCAACTCGCAACATTTGATCAAAGAATTATTGTCATGAAAACTGCCACATTCACAAAACATCAATTCATACTAATTCCAGCTCACCATTTTAATCCTCTCTCATGAAACAAAATAATATAGAACTCAACAAGTTATGGTCACAAATGCACACTAATATATTATTTTTTGTGTTGTATTTTACTCCATACCCCCCTCCCCCACCCCCTCCTCCTCCAAAGGATCTTCATATTGTCCAACAATTAATTAATATGAATTATGAATATATATAAATGCATCATTATTTTCGTATATTCTGCTGAAACTGGCAACACTTTTTGTTTTCTGAGCATACTAGAGTGTTCTGCATTTTGTTGTGTAAATACAGTGCCTTTTTATCCACTTTGTATTAATTTTAGACACCTGAGGCTGAGCCACTTTGGGGAAAAACGCGTTTTATTTTATGTGAGGGTTACCTACTTTGAACAGTTGTATGAGTGCCTTAATATTGACCTATTTTAACAATTTAAATTTTTTTAAATCTTCTAAAGGTTTGTACTATATAATAAAAACAAAATAAAACATCCTGAACCAAAATAAAATGTTTGTCCGTAATACCTAATCTAAGTGTCGCTGAATGTCGTATGCAAAGCAATGCTGAACTCTTTGTTGCAGTGAGCATAATGAACTCCTTTTGAAGATTCGATTATTCCTCAAAAACGTTCACGGTATTCGCGTAAGAAATGTTGGTTTGCTTTTTGCTTACTTGCAACCTTATCCCGTTTTTCTTCAGACTCGCTCTCATCGTCACTCTCGTATAAACGCTTTCGCGACACCATGTTTAGCACAATGGCGGATACAAAGTCTCGCACTACCTCTCACGCACGAGATTTTACTTTTGCGCATGCGCTCTAGGGTCAGCAAGTAAATGAAATAGCAGATCGAAACATATAAAATCAGTGTGAATTTTTTTTTTTTAACACCATGAAAATGCGTATTTTCAAGGAATTGCTCGTATTGTCGTATTTTATGTTGAAAATTCGTAAAAATACGCGCCAGCGCGTTGGTAGGCACCTCTGCAACAAGTCCGAAGGGAATGTTGAATAAAATGTAATTTCATAGCAAGAATAACATATAAAAAGTCAGGGAACTGATAGAGCAAAATGTACAGGAATGTGCCAATAAACTCACTTCATACACTTGTCCCACTTTGTAGTCTTTAAAGACAACTTCTGGAGGAGATGCCAGAAATATTGGGGCTTCTTCTTCAGGCCTAAAAATGATCACACAAAATACATTGTCAAACACTGTCATTTACACAATGCGTGAAACTATGAAAAATTAGAGAAATAAAAAACAACAATGAATATATTTGCACGTGATAGCTAATTAATTATATAATTTAATTGTACATTCTCAGTTGTAAAATCAAGCTCGCACCGCTACATGATATTTTGTTGTGTGCAGCAACCAATTATTGATTAGCTTTCTTTACATTTTATCATGCATAAGATCTGTATCTGTTTTAACAAAAACAGTTATCTACCTCAAAGTTAAATTACAATAAATCAGAAAAAGATACAAACTCTAGTGGTGGCTTTGGCTGGTTGATTTCCTTTGGTTTGCGCTTGGAGGATTTAACAATGGTCTTATTGCCCGTTTCTCTTGGAGGTAGGAAACGTGGGTTTCTCATGTAGTTGACCTTGGCATCCAGTTTTAGAAGGTCGCCTCTCTCCATCTGCCTCACTTCAGTACCCATGTAGGTCTTCCAGGCATTGGCTGAGGGGAACTTCTCCTCCTGGGAAAAAACAAAACCTTTTTGTGGGTATGTACAAATAACCACCCTTCCATCAGACAGCATATATATAGTTTAGAAGAAATTGAAATGCCAAAAGCATTCACTCCATTCACCACAGACATGTTTTGTTTGAAATGAGTAAAGTTTTCATCACTATAATGGCATGGACTAAAGAGAACAGGCAAGTCGACCTCCTCTCCCCTCTGCTGCATACTAAAGGCTGAAATGCATGAAATTTGAAATGGAAAAAACTTACACCAGAAGGAAGCTTTTGCCATTCTTTCTGCTGCTCGTCCCCAGGAACAGAATTCAGATCTGACAAGGAGGGAAGCTCTAGACTTTCCTCCATTGATATCATGTGGAGTGAATGCAATGTCTGTGACTCGTTCTCTTGCTGTCGATTATGCTGCTGGGATGTCAAGGTATCTCGTGCATAGTAGGGGACATCTGGGCCTGAACAAAAAAAATCAAGACATAAATTACATTAGGAGCTGAGCTAAAAAAAAAAACCAACACAACAACCAAAGATCATGAAAATCAAGATGGCAAGCCCTTCAAATAAATTTCCATACTCTTGCACACACAGCATTCATATATAAGTGGTCATGTTGTTACTCGATTTTATCCTACAGAAGCAAAATTAAAACAAAAAACAATGAAGCATGGACCACTGCAATCCCCCTCTCCCCAAAATTATCAAAATTGTTTCAACCCATTTTGAGAAACAGAGCAAAACATTTTAATAATAACATTAAATTCAGCAACCTTGATCCTTGAGGAAGAACAAAGGTCAAAGAAAAAACAAAAACCTCAGTGGTGGCTAAAGTATCTGCATAGAAAAAAAAAGAAACATCGATTCAGTCATTCTTGATAGAAGGAAAAACTAATGTTTTGAATATAAATGTGAAATTTGGAGAGTTGGACCACCAGAGAGACCGAATGACCAACAGGATGATTTGCCATGATTTGAAATACCTGCATACCAAAAATCATCAAAATTAATGATGTTGATTTTGAGATATAGAAACATGGAACCCAGTGACCTTGACCTTTGAGGGAGAGCAACTCTGAAGGCAAAGGAGGCTGGCCACTGACCCAGATATGTTTGTTGTGAAGTTTGGTGAGTTTGGTAGTTTGTGTTTATCTTCTTTTACCTGAGGGAGGAGGAACAAGTGCGGGTTCTTCAGTGGAGTAGTCTTGTGGTGTCAGCAAAAAGTGATCTTGCAGCAGCTGTGTGTCAATGCAGGACTTGAAGTGGGCACGCCCTGCAGCAGGGACAAAAGGCAAAACAATTTTCTCAAACACTCGGTTTTCAGTAACTGAAGGCTACGTACCTCAGTACCTATAAGTCAAAACATTTTCTAACTGATATTATGTTTACATAAAATAAATGACAATGCATTTTAATAAAGTTATATATAATCAAGCCCTTGCACATACACTAAAAACAATTTTTTTTACAATCATGCACACATTGTTCAATAATGAAAACAGATTGTTTAGATCTAAGACACACACACAAACACAAGTACACACACACACACACACAAACCCACATAATAGAGATTGCTAACCTGGAGGCAGTCCCAGCTCATCATTTTCTTGTATGACTGGCTTGTTCGCTGTAACTGTCGCTCATCAGCTGACATTGCTCTGGCTTGAGCCTGCATGATATGTCGTTCCAACATTGCAGCCTCTTCCATACGTCGAGTCCATTCTTCATACACCTGCAGATATCAGTCATAAAATCAAGCATGTGAAAATCAGGCCTATAAGTTGCAGATGCTAAGGTTAAATTTGTAGTTTTGTACAGTCAATAAGGTACCTTTAAGTTAAAATGAAAAATCCAGCAGCAGATGCATTCTATATCACATAGTGCCATGCATGTTCATTGCATGAGAAATGGGCATTTATTATAATGTATTACAAGCATCTATTCACACATCTGTGTATACCACAATGTAATTTCTTCTTGTAAAAGATAATAAAGTTGTCTTATCTTATCTTGTCTGTATTACAACTCTGCAGTTACATCTGTTCTCACCTAAAAAATATGTTTTCTTTTATGGCTCATCTCATTTAATGTTATAATTTTATATTAACTCATAGTGTATGGACAATGGGAATTGTATGTATATATTTATATGTTACAGGCAATGTGTGAAATCCCGGTATTGTATAGAATGCCTAGATACAATTTCAGACATTCTATACTTTATCTAAGATTAAGGCATTCTATACTTTATCTAGGCATTCTATAGAATGCGGGATTTTACACATTGCCAGTAACATATACTAACCTTCTGCAGGCTTTCAACGTAGTGTTCATGATAAGGATCATCTCCACCTTTAGAAACTTGCAGATTTTTCACTGTCTCTGGACGTACAGATTCTCTTGTGTACAAGTCTCTAAACGCTCTGGTTAGAATGTGGCGCACATCTTGGGATCTACTTGTTGAGGGTCTTTGCAAGTACATAGCAGGCTCCTGACCAAGTGGGGTTGCCTGCACTGCTAGGGCGTCATCACTTGTAGATGCCATTTTATTTGATGTCTTATTTTATCTATACTTTCATTAGAAGAAGACTCAGTTAAAAAACACTGAAATAATGAAAGTAAGAACGGAGAAATCATTACATCTCTGAAAGCTAAAAGCATATTACTATGTTCAAAACAAAACATAGGGACGAACTGTTATTATTATAAAGTATTATATCGAGGATAACAGTATAAATACTCATTCTCCTACAGAGTTGCGCCCGTGTGAAATAAATTGCCAGTTGATACTAAAAGAGCTAACAACCTGAACACCTTTAAAAATCTTCTGGAAAAGGTCATTTCCATACAGAAATCCAAATTTGAGTATGACGACTAATTAGCATACTATCTTTAGTATTACCCGAACAACCGCAAATGGAATCGGACAAGTAAAAATGTCCAAAACAAAACGTCCCTCTCAACTCAACTAAACTAACTATTAATATTATCTCCTCCAGTACTTTTCAAACATCATCTAGAAACTGTAACAAAATTTATAAAGCAATTTTTTTACATAAATTCTAGCATTTTACACACAACAAATCGCAAAAGACTGCCGACAGATTACTGACCAGAATAAATTAATAAATCTATCAATCCACTGTTGTTAGCTTGGACGCTGCCATCTTTGTTTTGGTAACTAAGGTAGGAGTTGTCTACCTTAACCACTTCCGTAATTCCAACTGACTGATCCATAAGCAAAGTTTTTTTGTGTGTGTGTGTGTGTGTGTGTGTTGTGTGTGTGTGTGTTTTTTGGGAGGGGGGTTGTGGGGGGGGGGGGGGGGAGAGGGGAGAGGGGGCATTATGAGCTCCTCGGCAATAGTACTTGCGATCACATAATTTATGCCGCTCGCTCTGTATGCCCGGAACGGTAAATGGCTATGCGCAATATTTTTCTCTCAACATTTGTTTTTGTAAACATTTATATACTATAATAATAATAATAATAATAATAATAATAATAATAATAATAATAATAATAATAATAATAGTATTATTATTATTATTATTATTATTATTATTATTATTATTATTATTATTATTATTGTTGTTGTTGTTGTTGGAGAGAGAGAGAGAGAGAGAGAGAGAGAGAGAGAGAGAGAGAGAGAGAGAGAGAGAGAGAGAGAGAGAGAGAGAGAGAGAGAGAGAGAGAGAGAGAGAGAGAGAGTGTATTAAACTCGACACAAACGTTTCTGTACCTTAAAATAACTCACCCTACTCTACTCTACTTTCACCCACCCATTTAGGCTTATTCTTTTCATTAATTCGTCTGTTCGTTAAGTTAGATCTGCTAATCTCTCTCTCTCTCTCTCTCTCTCTCTCTCTCTCTCTCTCTCTCTCTCTCTCTCTCTCTCTCTCTCTCTCTCTCTCTCTCTCTCCTACCTATAATTCTTTTTTAAATTTGTATCTTTCTTTCGGTCTTTTTTTCGATTCCTGTGCCTGTCTCTCCAAGAGCCTGTTAGATTGCAACATAGACAATTAAGATAAGCCAGGACTACTGCAATTTCACTTAGACCGACAATATTGTAGTTTAGCCCTGAGAGCACAGAATCACCGAGAAGCACCATAAAATCAGTTACATTTAGCACTGACACGTAATCTTTCTCTTGAAGTCGCGCGCCACACACTTCATTTTTTAGTAACTGCAGTCTTTCACCCTTCCCTCCATCCCCATCCCCAAATAAATTCAGTTTTTAATATTCATGTAATACTTTTCTGTTTATGTTTCTCTTTCCGTTTCTTTTAGTGTTATCAGAACTATCGAATAACACAAACAAACAAACAAATAAAACAGGCGATTTTAATTTACTATACAATAACAATATACATTTGTCATTGCTGGGTGTTTAGACCATATTTTCGCATCTATGATAAAGAGTCCTGGTAAAGGAAAACAACTATATAGGAAAAACACCCCCAACCCCACCCCATCGTCTATTACCTTTCCCCACAGGCTATAGTCTGTGGGGTGTCGGATAGTGCAGTGGTTGGAGCACTCGCTACTGTGTCGAAAGTGAAGCACCGTCCGGTGCGGTTAGCACTTGGATGGGTGACCGCTAAGGTGTGAAGCGACAAACAACAACGCCCCCAGTTGACTCAACTGTGATTGAGTACCTACTCTCTTGAGGGTGGGGAAGGTAAAGCAGCGAGGGAGAGAGTTGGGCATCACCCTCATTACGCTGGCCCAAGATAAGTGTGATCTCCAACATCACGCTCCCCTACGGCCACAAGGCTATGGGACTACCTTTACCTTTTTTTTTTTTTACCTATAGTCTGTGCTATTCCCACCACCATACTCCCCATTTACATCGAAACTAAATTACTGGAAGGTGAAAGCGCAGCGTACTGGAGTGTGTAAGAGGGTATGCTTGTTGTTAACTGTAATAGTTTGACGGTTTTCTGTTTTGCCCCATGTACGCCAAACGCTTTGAGCTCGAAATGAGGAAAAAGGCTAAAACAAAATGATAAAGTATTACGATTGAATTTGCTTAATCGTGGAATATTATGGAATAACTTTCCAGAAATTAACCGCAGTGCAGTCACTAAATACACATCCTTTAGAAACCATCTTTTACAGCATACTAAAATTAGTCAATTAGCTACTTAGCAGGAGTTCTACATCATAACTTTCATTAGATTGTTTTACATAAGTTGTGTGTGTGTGTGATTACCCCCGTTGGGGTGCCGGGGGTTTCAGTATAAATAGTATCCCCACTTTCTGGAAATTTAGTGCTTTAAATTCCCACTGTCACTGTCTTTCTCATTTGCTCAGTCCTGCTCTGTTCTATCAATCTGCTATATTATCTTCTTCTTCGCTAGACCAATCACCTACCTTTTTTCTTGAAAACTCCTCCGGGACAAGACTCCTTATTTGTGTATGAGGTCTGTTGGATCAGATTGGGAATATGGCTTTCTACCAGGTGGTCACTAGGGCTTCCTATGATGTTATTATTTAGCAATGTAGGCATTTTATATGTATATGTTTTGTTGATAATTTATAATGATGTTTGTAGTCTATTTTGTTTTTGTAAACGGGGTTCGATAAATTAGAGTACAGCCTCAGCGTCCCCTGCGTGGGATGTCTTTAATGTAAAGTGACTAGCTGGTGGAGAGCTTTCAGTTTCACCACTAGGGTTGTTTCAGCAGATCTTTTAGGCGGATCAGGGGTTATCCGGTCCTGATTTGGCTCGGAAGAGTCCGCTGGACCTAAAGCAATAATAATGTAATGTAATGTGTGTGTGTGTGTGTATGCGTGTTTGTGTGTGTGTGGGTGTGTGTGGGTGGGTGGGTGGGCATGTAGAGACGACGTTCTGATGACACACACATGAAACTCCACATGGTTTCTTCTGATGGGTGCGTTTGTGTGTGTTTACAAACGAACAATTGAATTATACGGCCATTAATCCTGTCCCAGAAATCTTAATAAATCTAGACAGTGTTGTAGACACTTTTCTTCCTAAACTAAAAAAAAACCTTTGAAACACATATTCCATCACTTCCATGCCCGCACGCATTTTTAGTTCAGAGATTACTAAAAAGTAGCCTACATAACTACTTGAGGTCTCAAGGTGGTCCTCAGTTAGATAGGATGTTTTGAACGAGTTTTTCTGCTAAGGACGATTGCTCTTCAGGTCGTGGGAGTCTGGTAGTGGCGGAACAGGTGTGAAACTGTATAGAGACTGCGCTCGATCATATAGTTAGGAGCAGGCGACTCGGTCACCACTTATGCACTTGTGACAGGCTCCTGCTTGGATGTAAATTTATTCGGTTTCTGATAGGCTACTGTATGTATTTATAGTCTTTCTGTCGTCTCTCGAAGCTATCAAGGATTCTGTGCCTTACAAAAGAAAATGTACATCCTGGCAATCTAGTGTATACATTTTCTACAGTTTTGCAATAAGTATACGTATGTGAGCGACAAAGGCAAGCAGATATATAGACCTTTCCACGCAGAATGGGCGAGTCCCTCATACTCTGTGAAGTATCACGATTAGGCTAATTGGTACTGGGTTCTTTACAGGTCAAAGTACGTACACATCCCAGCAATCTGGCACCTACTCAATCACCTTCTGTGGATTTTGCAGTTGTGCACAGGCGGGTGACGATGGCATGCTGATAGTCAGAATAAGCGAGACACAAGACATGATAAGGCTCTACCTCGGGGCGACAGGAAATGTCTTGAACTCGATAGAACTATATTTTTTGGTTTCTCTCTGGGCCTAATTCTGCTGCACGCGTGACAAAAGGGCATCCGATAACCTACAGTCAAAAAAGCGTCTTCAGACATTGCATAAAAATTGCTACCACTTTTACCTTTGACCTACCTGAAGGTGGTGTGAGTTTAAATATGCGCAGCTACTGTGCTGGCAGTATGCTCAATATTTAATCCACCACCTACTAATCAACGGTTTATGCAGTCAATCAAGCAGCAAGCAAGCAAAATAATCAAAAGATCCTAAGCGAGAATATATCGGTACAGGCGGGAACTACAAATTCTGCCCTCGTTGCCTCGAAAACTTGATGAACCTCTGTGTTTTGCAATAAAAATAATAGTAGTGTACTTGTCCCTAGGGATTAACATAAGGAAGGTTAACATGGAGTGCAAGAAAACGTGTTGCAACTAAGGCACTTATTTATTTATTTTAATTTATTCATTAATGTAATTAGTTTATTTAATCGTTCTTACTTAGCGATTTTTCAGCTCAAGAGCTGCTCAAGGCGCTGGTCGATACAGTATCTCACTCAAGGCTCCCGAGGCTCCCACTAGACATCTACATCTTATTGCTAATATAAATATTTTCTTGATTTATTTCTCTTTGACGTCAGTATACTTTGTGATATTGAACCATTTTTAAAATTAACAGACTAAATAAATGAAATAGTAATTCATAAATCAAATATTTATTTCTAGTATATTGAAGTAGGCACATTAGACCATTCGGACATCCAAATTAAAAGGAGAGTTTAATTGATACTACATAATTATGTCCATATGAAATAAACTGGATTAATGTAGGCATCCCCGTTTTCCAGTTTGCGAAGGAAAGGGTTAAATGTGTCGCATTGCATATGAAGACATTTTCTTCCACATTGAAAATAAAGACAAGAGTAATTTAGGTTTATGTTCCACGTGTTTCTACAATTCAAGAGAAGACGTAAATTTAGGCGATGATACCGGATGTGTCTAATGATCCACCTAGCAAAGAAGCAGGTTACCGTAGAGAATATATCAGAGTGCTGATCCGATCGGCAGACAGAGAATTAATTTGAAGGACAGTACCGGATCTGCCAGCCAGCTGTTCGTTCGCGTGGAGACTCTTGTCGACGAGCCAGTCGCGTGGACGCTACTCGACGAGCAGTTCAAGGACTTTACGCTGTAATTCTAGATATGGTGATGACACTCGTGCAGAAAATACACAGGCATGGGAAACGGACAAAACAGAAAGAGGGGGGTAGGGTCGGGTGGGAGATGAAGACGACGAAGAAGGAGAATGCGAAAGACAAAGAAAATGAAGGGAAGGGTGAAGGAAAAAAAGTGGTGCAGGTATTGGTAGTGGTTGTTGTTGTTCTTGTTGTTGTGATGGTGGTGGAGATGGTGGTGATTATGGAGACGATGATGATGATGATGACGATGATGATGGTAATATTGATGATGACGACACAACTATGGCGACGATGATGATGATGATGTTGCTGTTGTTGATGATGATTATGATCTTGGTGATGATGATGGTGATGATGATGATGATGGCGACACAACTACGGCGATGATGATGTTTTTGTTTGTGTTGTTGCTGCTGCTGATATTGATGATCTGATGTAGGTTGCACGCCTCATACGCCAGTGGTTCCAGATGCATCTCCCTTCCTCTCCCCCTCCCCCCCCACTTCCTCCATTCCCCTTCCTC
This sequence comes from Oncomelania hupensis, assembly GCA_036898135.1. Taxonomy (NCBI): domain Eukaryota; kingdom Metazoa; phylum Mollusca; class Gastropoda; order Littorinimorpha; family Pomatiopsidae; genus Oncomelania; species Oncomelania hupensis. The sequence goes on along the minus strand of CM072511.1, from coordinate 94,432,342 downwards.
ATCCCCCTTCCTCCTCTCCCCAACCCCCCGTCCCTCTCTACTCCAGCACACTCGTGAGACAAGAAAGTCAAGAAGACAGGAGTCAAATTTACAAATGACACTTTATGCCTTGTTCCACTTCCTTCGTGTTACCTCAACATATACTCATATCGAGTGGCGAAGAACAGTCTAGAGAGACACACACCTAATCATTCAAGTATAAAATCGGTGAAACTGTCATTTTCGATGGGAAATCTTCACAGAGAGACAGTGAACTAGAATCCCCTTCTCGCGTTTTCTAAATTGCACCACACCCCCGTTGGGGTGCCGGGAGTTTCAGTATAAATAATATCCCCACTTTCTGGAAATTTAGTGCTTTAAATTCCCACTGTCGCTGTCTTTCTCATTTGCTCTTTCTCATTCCTACTCTGTTCTATCAATCTGCTGTACTATCTTCTTCTTCGCTAGACCAGTCACTTACCGTTTTTCTTGAAAACTCTTCCGGGACAAGACTCCTTATTTGTGTATGAGGTCTGTTGGATCAGCTTGGGAATATTGGACGCTTTCTGCCAGGTGGTCACTAGGGCTTCCTATGATGTTATTATTTAGCAATGTAGGCATTTTATATGTATGTGTTTTGTTGATAATTTAAAATGATGTTTGTATTCTATTTTGTTTTTGTAAACGGGGGTTCGATAAATTAGAGTACCGCCTCAGCGTCCCCTGCGTGGGATGTCTTTATTGTAAAGTGACTGGCTGGTGGAGAGCTTTCAGTTTTAACACTAGGGTTGTTTCAGCAGATCTTTTAGGCGGATCAGGGGTTGTCCGGTCCTGATTTGGCTCGGAAGAGTCCGCTGGACCTAAAGCAATAATGTAATGTAAATTGCATCACATTCTCTACGTTAAGAACTGTTTACCCAAGTGCCTTTAAATTAGAAACCAATGACTGGCTGAAAGAAAGGCGTCGACTGCCTCTGAGAAAAAAAAGAGATAAGAGGAGCCAACATAAGTGATCCTTATCCTGGATCGGACGACGGCACACTTATACTTTATCTGCTTACACCAGCTGCTGCTGTGGTGTGATCCTTAAAGCGAGCCCTTACACCTTTAAGAAAGAATGATTGAGAGAAAGAATAAAATGGAGGAAGACATGAATGAAGAAAGGAAGGGATGGAGGGTGATGGTTGAGGTAGGTTGAGATGGGGGGGGGGGGGGCGGAGGAAAAAGGAGAAAGGAAGGAGAGGAGAAAGACAGAAAGAAATAAAGGAAGGAGAGAAAGACTGGAGGTAAAAAAGCAATGACAGAGGGAAGAAAACAAAAATAAAATAAGGAAAGAAAGAAAGAAAGAAGTACAAGGAAGGATGAATGGGGGGGGGGGGGGGGGGGTGGAGAAGAAAGAAAAATAGAAGAAGAAGAACAACAACAACAACAACAAAAACAACAACAACAAGAAGAAGAACAATAAAAAGAAGAACAAGAGAGAGAGAGAGAGAGAGAGAGAGAGAGAGAGAGAGAGGAGAGAGAGAGAGAGAGAGAGAGAGAGAGAGAGAGAGAGATGGGATTGAATTTTAAAAAAATGGAGGGCAGAGACTGTGGGACTATTTTTTCAATAAATAAATAAAGACATAAAGAGAGGGAGAAGAAGAAAATATGTTGGCAGTATAACTAATTTGACTGCATCACACCGTTGCAATAAAATACTTGATGTTTTTTAACACAAGAAACACATGTATTTTGTTACTCGGTGAATTATCAACTGTAATTAAATTTTCTTTCTATTTATACAATTAAATTTATTCCTTTATCACTTTATTTTATTACTTTTTCTTCATATGGACATTTCAAATCTTTGTTTTGTAAGCGGAAATGTGTATTTTATTATGTGTATAATATAAATACTATGTCGCATGTAGTTGTACTGCTCTTGGGACCAGGGTGTATATGTGTAGTCGTTGCTTAGCTGTGAGCCTGCCCGTAGTGTGTGTGTGTGTGTGTGTGTGTGTGTGTGTGTGTGTGTGTGTGTGTGAACTTATGTGTGAGCTTATGATTATTGCACATTATAAGCGAAACACCAAATTTTCACTGCATTTATTTTTGGGGTGAATGAAGATTTCCTGACTTGACTTGACTTGACTTGAAACTCGATACAATTATTTCACACATCATCACAGCCAAAAGCATGCATGAAGCAAGTGGCGTGCGGGAAATTGAAACGGGTTGAAGGCACTAAGAGATAATAACATTATTTAAATGGACAGAGATAAAGTGCTCTCGAACTCGATTGTTCTCAACATTGTATGCCTTAATAATCTCCGTTGAAAGTCAGCTAGCTTATCAAAGGCAAGCTAGCAGAAGTAAGTGAAAAGTTGAAAAAGATGACACCGTTTCTAATCACCTACGTCCTGAGAATGGCACCACCTGACAATTTAAGGAGTGGTTCCTCATCAGAATTTTGGCACTGCGACACCATAGGACTGATAGCAATGCGCAAAGGTTAGCCTGGTTCATCTTGATAGTGTGAGTATATCATACGTTGAAGAGTTAACTGAAAAAAAAAGAACATTAGCTAGCAACATTAACGTTTGACATCGTGTGAGGAAGAGTTGTTAGGAAAGTGTCGTTTGAGTTTGGTGAACTTAATTATCACAGCAATGAATGGTGTTCATCTCTGGTTTAAATGCACATCAGTTTAACTTAATACGAATTAATTTTCATCGTATCTGTATGGTAATGTAAGACTCTTACGCGTATCACGTTTCAAATAGTTTACAGTTAAACTCTCTGAAGTAGAAATTCTCAGTCAAGACGTAGTGCTTTACACTACCACCAACAGGCAAGATGAAGGAGGAAGAATCAGAAAGAGAGGCAAGCCCGACTCACGACTTACATAGTGATATAATGTGTGTGGAACGTACTGATGGGCCAGTGACGTTGAGACTGCTGGACGCTGTTCTGTGGAACGCCTTCAACCAAGAGGGCACGGAGATGATCATCACGAAAGCTGGAAGGTCAGTCGCCATGAAATATGGCACAATAATTATTTCCTACTCGCTAGGCAGTTTGGATTAAACTACTCTCCTTGAATAATTAGGAAAGTCTAGGTTTAAAGGTCAGCATAATCTAGAAGAATATTTAATTTTTATGGACAATATAGTGAAAAGTCACGCTTGATTAAAAAAAAAAACTTGGAAAAGACTGAGGCATAAGAAAGTGGAGGTCAAAAATGCACATAGATAAACACAACCATGGAGGGGAGGGAGATAGGGAGTGGGGAAAGAAGAGCAGTAATTAAGTGTAGCTGAAACGACCCCCACCCCCTTCACATAATACATAAATAAATAAATAAAATAAAAATAAATAAATAAAAAGAAAAAATATTAAAATTTAAAAACAAACAAACAAACAAAAAGAACAAAACAAAACACACCAACAAACAAACACCACCACCAACAAATAACAACAACAACAAAAGCATTGATGTAAGTACATTCGTTATGTGTGAATGTAAGCCCACAGTACATTGTAATCTCCCTCTCAACCCCCTCCCCTCCCATTACAAATACACACAAATAACCACAAAACAACTAGGTGTTGGCATATTCTTGATGTATGGATGGATATGGGGTTAGATGTAAGTAACAGACCTCCCCCCCCAAAAAAAAAAATTTTTTTTTGTAAACATAAACGCGGTGAATATGAAGTGCAGCACAACACAAAACTAACCTAAACTGACTGTGCAGACGCATGTTCCCGTTCGTGATGGTGACGCTGGATGGCCTGAGCCCTACACTGCTGTATTCAGTGCATATGTCGCTTGTGCCCTGCGATCACCGTCAGTACAAATTCAGTCAGCGCAGATGGGTCAGCATTAGCGACACGGCCCCGGGACCTACCTCCACCCCAGAACAATCATACATTCACCCGGCCTCGCCCAACAGAGGGACGTTCTGGTGTCAAGAGATGATCTCCTTCGCCAAGCTGAAGATCACCAACAACAAGCACTCTCAGGGTGACGTAAGTCTTCACTTAGTTTGCCTCCATCACTGTCTCTATCGTCATCAACCCTTTCTTTTATTTTTTTTTAATTCAAAGGTGGACTGCGACGGACTCTTGTGATTATAATTATATGAATTAAAAATGCTAACAGTCTCTCTGCCTCTTTGTCTCTCTGTCTCTCTCTCTTTCGCTCATATTAGGGAGGTTAGAGAGTCTTTTGGTTTATAATAGACAAGATACAATAATGGTACTGGCTGCAGTCAATATAAAATTTCAAAAATAAAAATTCGATTTTCTTTCCGTCCTCCAATAGCGATCTCCTGCCTTTACACCACCTGTTTGAGTGATAGATGTGTATTTGTTGTGTGTTTGTGTGAGGGTGGATGAGACATGTATGTTGGTACAGATCGCCGCGCTTTGAGCCTGCCTGATTTGGGGAAAGGCGCGTATATAGCATTCAGTATATAGCATCCAGTATATATATATATATATATATATATATATATATATATATATATATATATATATATATATATATATATATATATATATATATATATATATATATATATATATATATATATATATATATATATATAAATTGATTATCTGTAATTGTTCAATTAGGATTATTACAATTCTTTTGTATTGTTAATGTACTTGCACATGTTTCAGATCGTGTTGCAGTCGATGCGGAAGTACATGGCTCAGATCATCGTGCGTGAAGATCTTGGTGATGTAGAATACATATTTCCGCTTCCGGAAACCACCTTTGTGGCCGTGACCCAGTATCAAAACGAAGCTGTTACCCGGATGAAGATTGCCCACAATCCTTTCGCCAATGGCTTCAAGTACGCCCATGCGACAGGGTGAGTTTGAAATACATTTGCAGATTAACAATTAATTTTTAAAATATAATCATATGAGAACGATCCTGACGCTTGACTTGATTTGACTTGTAATGCACAAGAAGACTGCCATCACAGTATCAGGAATATGAAGATGAATATTATATTGAACAGCATTCAAAATAAATGGCATATTGTATTACATATACGACATGTCCTTTTTGTTTCAGGGATGAAGGAAAGAAGGGATTGTCAAGATCAGGTAGGCCTACGTTAATCACGACTTTCCCGAAAAGTAAAAGTACTGTATTATTGTTATACACTTTCTATCCAAAAGACAAGTTTAGACATTTATAATGAAGTTAAATTATTGTAAGCTTTAGATATTGATAAGTGGTAATGGATACTGATAACCAATTAAAGCGAGTCTGATGCCATTTTGTTCTCTCCAAATGTTAACACTAGATAGAGTACGATTATAGAAGAGTTGTCCGTAGGGTTAATTGTCTTATGTTTATTTATGTTATTCTGTTCTGTGTGTTCTTTGTAAAGTGCCTAGAGTAATAGGTTAGGCACTTAAAAATGTCAAGTTATTATTATTATTATTATTATTATTATTATTATTATTATTATTATTATTATTATTATTATTACTATTATTATTATTATTATTATTATTATTATTATTATTATTATTATTATTACTAGTGGTTTTGTACCCTGGCAAGCCAGGGTATACAGGTTCCCATCCCCCCCCCCCCTCCTTGATATCTCCCCGTCCCCCCAATCCATGATGCCTCACCATACCCCCTTGATACCTCCCCAAACCACTTGATACCTCCCCATACTCCCTTGATACCTTCCGTACCCCCCTTGTAACCTACCTGTACCCTCCTTGATACTTCCCCGTTGATCGTTTCGCAGGTATGGATGAAAGGAAGAGACGTTGTTTGTAGATTATAGTCACACGACACTTTCGCATATAGGTGACTACTGGACCGATTTATACTGACACCAGCGGGCCAGTTGTTGGTAAAGGGGAAAATAATATGATCACACGTTGACCAATCCGGGATTCGAACCAGCGACCTTTCGGTTACTAGCAAGACGCTCTTACCAACTGAGCTACCCGGCCCCATAGGAAGAGACCGTTGTTGTTGTTGTTGTTTGTAGATTATAGTCACACGACACTTTCGCATATAGGTGACTACTGGACCGATTTATACTGACACCAGCGGGCCAGTTGTTGGTAAAGGGGAAAATAATATGATCACACGTTGACCAATTCGGGATTCGAACCAGCGACCTTTCGGTTACTAGCAAGACGCTCTTACCAACTGAGCTACCCGGCCCCTAAGGAAGAGACCATCACCATACCCCCTTATATATCCCCGTATCCCCGTTATGCCTACCCATGCCCCTTTAGACCTACCCGTAGCCCCCTTTTACCTATACGTACCACCCCATCCCGATCCTTAACAGTACAACTTATGTTAATCTGATGAATAAAAATTGAGGCAACAACAACATCCCGATCCTTGGTAATAATAATAATAATAATAATAATAATAATAATAATAATAATAATAATAATAATAATAATAATAATATTGAATATAGAACAATACAAATAGAAATAATAAAAAGCACCAAGGTTTTAAAATAAAATTTGATATAATAATAATAATAATAATAATAATAATAATAATAATAATAATAATAATAATAATAATAATTATTATTATTATTATTATTATTAGTTTATAAATAATAATAATAATAATAATAATAATAATAATAATAATAATAATAATAATAATAATAATAATAATAATAAATAAGTTAAAAGTAAAAAGCCTAAATTAAAAAGAAAAATATCCATATTGTAGTGTAAAAAAAAATAACATTAAAAAATATGGCCCGCGGGAGATTTGAACTTGGGTCGCCTGCACGGTAGGCGAATTTCTTACTAAGTGAGCTACCAAGGCTTTGTTTAAAGACCATCAATTTTTTGGTCTATATGGAAAAACATGCTGAAACCTCGAATCGATTTTTAAGTAATAAAATTTAATTAGTTAAACACCAAATTTTGTAAGATTGGTGACATGAGTGCAAAAGTGTTTTGAATGGAAATAAAACAAAATTTGCGGTATTACGGAACGGCACGTTCTTGACACAGGTTGAATCGGAAGCGCCGCGCGGAATGAGGCTATTGCAGTTTGTGGACATTTTGTTTATTTATTTATCTCAGAAACGGTTAAACGTTCGGTAAGGAAATGTCGGCTATAACGATTTCGCGGGTTTTGAGCGCACAGCAGGCCGATCCGCAGCGCCCAGCACCTGCCCAGATCAGCGTCCATACCGGACAAACTTTACAGTAGAGGCAAAGAAGGACTTCCGGCTAAGCAATTTATATATATATATATATATAGATTATTATTATTATTATTATTATTATTATTATTATTATTATTATTATTATTATTATTATTATTTATACCTTTACGTAATTTAAACATTGTTTTCGCAATTTGACCTAGACCTCAGACTCACTTTGAATTTAGAAGAAACTGACAGGTCAATTCCAAACAAAATGTATTTAAATCACTGATGTCATGCACCACTGTTTTAAAAATAAGAATTAACTTAAAGTGCAAAATTGAACATGGACAGGCATGACTTTTGTTGTTGTTGTTGTTGTTTAGATATTCCTAGACCGCAAGACTCCAAGCAGAAGTACTTTGCCGGGTTAAAAGCTAGCGGGAAGACAGCACGAGCGAAGTCAGCAATTAGGCCTACTCCACATGTCCTCAGCTCTCGGAGTATCGGTCGCGGTGCTCACTCTCTCCACCACAAGGACGCTATGAAGGGTGACAGCTTGCTGCCTGACCACTGCATGACGCAAGTCTCTCCTCTCTTGCTGCCGGTACCTGCCGCCTTGGACCCTGTTTCCGCCACTTTTGCCCATCACCCACACCATCTGCACCATCCAGATGCCCGTGACGGCTGCTATGGAATCGCTATAGATGCCAGCAATCCAAAATTCGCCCTTTCTTTCTCCTCGAGCCCTGAAGACTTTCCGTTTTTTCACTCACGACTCCCTTCCACCCCCATCGTACAGGATCTTCAGGGACAAGCAGACGACGCAAACTTGGTTCATGACTCCGAGGAACAGAAGGCGGAAGGCAGTCAAAATCTCAGCTTAATTCATGACGAAACGACATCTGTTCTCAACTCGTCTTCGGAATCTACCGAATGTGACGAGTCTGCAGACCTTGCCACCAAGTCTACAGACAGCAATGACACTCTAGACAACCGCGAAACTGAATCTGATTCTAATAATGAAGCTGATAAACATTCGGACTCCCTTGCGGATTCTAGCGACCACGCTGATTTGGGCGTGACAAAAGATGGCGGCGTTGTTGGTTGTGATTTCGCCGATGACAACGACAATGACAAGAAAGATAACAACGCCAACGACAAGAATGATAACAATGACAATGACAAGAAGGATGAAGTGGATGGTAGCACAATATCTGCCACAGTGACTTGCAGCAGTTCCAGCAGTAAGAGCAATAACAGGCGCCCTAACCGAGTATCTCAGGTGGTGCAGACGACAGACAGAGCCATCAGTTTAGTGACCAAAGGGATAGGCAGATCATCAACGGCCTTGAACTCCCAGACTAACGGTTTTACGGCGAAAGCGCTTCAGTTGTTCAAGCAGCCTTTTCCCAGGTAGGCTTACCATCTATTAATATCGCCACCACAAGTAGGCTATCTTTCTTTGTTTCCCCAATGAAGTCTATTAGTTCAATGTCAGTTGAGCCTCCATAATAATCTATTGTCAAGAGACAACTAATCAAATGCAACATGCGCTCAATTTGCTGTCTTTACAAAGGTCTTTTTAAAGTTTGAACAAGCAATGTGTATTTTGGTCTGTACTTTCTATAGCTCTCTTCTCTCTGCAGGTCTCGAAGCGCCGGGTCTGCTGCATGTGCAGGTAAAAAGGGCCATGGAAAAAGACATTTGACGTCGTCGTTGTCGCAGCCTGGCTATATGGACCTGGAAACATGGCGATTCCGCAATGCATACCGACATTCTGTAAGCAGTTTTCACGTTGCTTATAATTTTATAGTACTATTCTGCTAATAAATTATAAAGATAATTGTACAAGTTGATAATTTAAAATTAGTTTTTCTTAATGTCCCCCTCTTTGGTAGGATGTCGGAGGGCGGACAGTGGACAACTCCATCCAGTGTGACCGAGGAGTTCAGCTGAAGCTTCACGACACACACATCTGGCACAGCTTTGCCGCTTGCGGAGCCAAGATGCTGGTCAGCCCTGACGGAAGGCGAGAGACAATTTCTGAACAAAATAAGCTGCAAAGAGATTCGATTGAATATCTTGAGCGTTTACTTTTAAAAAATGATACCCACGTAATGAAACAAAATTAGATATCTGTTTAGTGAAAAGTAGTTTAAACATTGAAAAAGCTTACTGTGATTTGTAAGCATTCGTGGAATGAACAGTGCTTTGCGAATGCCTAATATATGAATAGGAATAAACGGATTAGGCATTCGTGCATCTCCTCCAAAGTAGTGTTCTGGAGTGAGGACTGAACCAACTTCACTAAGCCACATATACACATAGGGTCTACTATATATTTTATATGTAAAGACGCGAAATAAAGGTGGGAGTGAACCAATCCTAAATGTTAAGTGTTAAATGTTACTCATTCGGATCGGTTGAGAGTATAAACCGAGGTGTAGTTTGTGCACGCGCGCATTTTATCGAATGGACTTTAAAGATCCTGACTCTCATGTTCTAGACGGATGAGTGCCGGCTACACAAATACATCCAGCATGCACTAGGTCACTTCTCCCCATCCCCGGTCGTCCAGGATTGTGTTCAGTCATCTGGGCGACAGACTATGCGCCCAAAGGTGGCAGGTGGGCGTCTCGGGCGGCTTGAGTTAGATCCTGTATCGACCAGCGCCTTGAGCTGAAAAAGTGCTATATAAAAGTGATAAAATAAATAAATAAAATAAGTAAGTATACGGTAGGCTGATAGCGAATGAAGTCAAATGTTTTCTCTCCTAATAATAAGACAACTAACGAAGCATTCAAATAAATACATCTTATCTATTCAATAACGTGATGGCCATTTTTTCCCCTTCTGGAATAAACAATTAGGGATAATAATAATAACAATATTCATAAATATATACTATGCTGTTTAAAAAGATATCGTTCCTTTGCCTTTTTTAATAGACACATGTTCCCAGTGATCAGCATCAGCATGCGCGGACTTGACCCTGGTCGACTTTATTCTGTGTGGCTGCACCTGACGGCGGCGGATGACCCGACCTTGGCCCCTGACAGAGTGCACTCGCTTTTAGGAGCTGCGAACTCTCTGGCGCACCTTTCGCAGCCTTCAATTAGGCCCTACATGCACCCATTCTCTCCCATGCGGGGGCTTGCCTGGATGAAAGTCAAGGCGACCTTCAACGGCGTCAAGCTCTCCTCTGATCGAAACAATACGGATTCGTCCTGTGTAAGGCACATTCTTCTTTTATAGCGCAAAGTGTAAATGGATTTAAACAAAATTAAACAATACGTTAAAAGTCGGCTTACCGTCTCGATACCAAATAGTTAATTTGTATAATACTTACAGTCTATGTTTTAAATACAATGATAATTTTAATTCAAAGTTCAGGTTTAAATCCCAAATAACTGGATTCTTTTTTTTTCATCTGTTCCAGTTCCCATTGGAGGCAAACCGACGCTACCTTGTCCAAGTGGTTGTAAGAGAGGAAGAGGAGGCAACTCCCAGTGGCGCCGGTAGCAGTGGCGACCTCTTGTTCTTTCCCTTGCCGGATGCAGCTTTTTGGACCAATCAGGAATGCGAGGAAGTAAAAACGTCGCTTCACGCGTCTCCAGTTAACTCCCGCGTGGAGAGTGGTTTAAAAAGGTAATTAAGCTTACTAATTACGTAGGAAAAGAAAAACAAGAGTTTTGATCTAATTTGATCATTTAAATGTCAACGGGGAAAATAATTAAGCGCAGTAATCAATCTTCCATTAAACATCACTTTTTAAAATGTTAACAACATATTTTGAAAACTCAATTCATGCAAAGAAAGCAGAGTATTCTCCATTGTAATAAACTTGTATTAGCATACAAAGGTTACAAATTTCAAAGTTAGTTTACAATGTATACAGTTTTAGGGGGAAAAAAGAAAGTTTTCCAAAGTTTATTGTGTTACCGTTGCAGATGCCGAGAGAACTCGAGCAATACAAGCGAGGAAGACAGAGACAAAGAAATTGAAGGTAAATACGTTACAGTTATTTCATTATTATAATTTATAGTATGCACTTTAAACGTTCCTCTGGCTTTATTATCCATTACCGTTTTGTATTTCTAGTTAATATCTGAAAATACTTCGAAATAATCGTAAATCAGAAGGAGCCCAACGTCCTTCCATCGGTCTGCCTGTCATATCTCGAGAATCACTTACCCGATTTTGACCAAACTTCATAGGAACCTGGTATAGTGGTCAGTTTCCCGTGCCATCATATTTGCCCTTCCTCAGAGGTCTAGGTCGCTGGGTCAATTCGATGCTAAACACGTTTCGTTCTATATCCGATGTTGTTTAATTTCAGTTTATATTGGTAGCCTACTACAACCCATGGCAAACCATTCACTGGCAGTCCGTTTGTCCGTCGCTCCGAATGGCACTCTGTTTTCAAAACCAATTGATTTTGCTTTATCTCAAGAACGACTTCACCGAGTTTGATTGTTTTTATTATGCAGATAGGCTTACTTTAACCACAAATCAACCTTCTTTTTTTTGTAATTCACCTTGGCTCTTTATGAAACGAAAAGGTCGCTGAGGTCTTCTACAGTTTAAAATACACAAACATCACGATAGTAGAAGATGATTGTGTAAGGGCGACTGCTGATTGAAAACAACAACAACAACAACAACAACAACAACAACAACAACAACAACAACAACAACAACAACAACAACAACACACACGTCCAAAATAGTTTTGTCTTTGATTCAGTAGTTTTGCTGCATACACTTCAGTTCAGGATTTTAAAGAATATCTGAGTTGCAAAATAATAATAATAATAATAATAATAATAATAATAATAATAATAATAATAATAATAATAATAATAATAATAATAATAATAATAATAATACACGATTCACGATACAATCACACACTGTTTTTTTCAAGCGAAATCAAAGGGCGGCGATCTGAAAAGATTGCTATTACAGAAGGCGGAAGATAAATCTATTTTTAGTTTTGAAAGTTAGATTGACTGCATCCATTACCATTATTAAAGGGAGGGGAGGAAACCGGAGTGATCATGCCGTAGCGAGAGTAGAGGTCTAGGTTCACCTGGTTAGCGTGAATCGTTTCTATCGTTATTTATCATGTATTTATAATAGTTAATTCTAGCAGCTCTATACCCTCGTTGCAGCTCAACGGTCGTCTTCGTCCAAACTTCCGCGCAACGAGTTGGTGCCTGGAGGCTGGGTCAGACACCCTTCCGAAATGTCAGCCATGTTTCATCGGCCAGACTTGACTAGCCGTCTGCATCCTTTGTGTGAGTGAGAACCCACTTAGGGTCCCATATAGCATGAATAATTTAGCGCTCGAAATGGATTTCCTCTTCTTCTGCTGCAATTTTAATGAAAGTCGAGGACTTGTTCATGGTTGATGTACACAAACGATATAATATAAAGGTTCAGGATCTCTCTTGAAAACGTCTGTCTAGATAATGCCAATGTACAACTATTACAACTGAATGCATTTGTATAAACGATGTTATATGATGGCAGTTCACACAATCGAACTCCATCTGCTTGGTTTTAAATACTACAGCTACAATTATTTAAATTGGATTTTTTCCTTTGCAGACTGCATGCCTCCAATGTCTAATCTTCCGCCCGCGCACTTGGGACTATTAGCCAATCGGATGCCAATGGCTCCTTCGCTTCAGTCCATTGCGTCATTTCCGTTTCAACCTCAGATGTTCCCTCATTTACGCTCACCCATGCATACTGCTTTGGGAATGACTCTTCCGCCATTAAATCCATTCCATCTGTTGTACTATAATCCCTATGCAGTTCCTTCTGTAGCCACACCTCCAGCCGTGTCTGAGAGCTGCAAAGGACTTGATCTGACGCTCAAGAGTGAATCTAGATAGTGAAAGAAAACGATTTGTCAAATATTAGAGAGAGAGAGAGAGAGAGAGAGAGAGAGAGAGAGAGAGAGAGAGAGAGAGAGAGAGAGAGAGAGAGAGAGAGAGAGACGTTTGACGTTTGAACATCGTCCGTGTATTCACCAAAAAAACATACAAACAATAAAACAAACACAAATTCTTCGGGCCACCAGCCCCTAGAAAATATGGTTGACAAAATTGTTGTACCTGATCTCTCAAGAATTACAATGGCGTTTACTTTCGTTAGGTTATTACATTAGCTCAAGTATATCTGCTCATAAAATTCAGTTCGTATTTTTAGTGCATGAAAAATAAATAGTCCTAATCTCCATACATGAAACTTTAATTCGCTCTGCAGTATATGTATATACGAATGTACAGGAAAAGTTAAATATTTTTCTCTAAGGTCACTATACAGAATACATTCGGTTACAAGATGATTTTCATTTTCCAATACGTTGCAACATGGACACAATCCATTTCCTTCAATTTCATTGAAGGTTATCCTAAGGAATGAAGCTTTCAGAGGTAGAACTCCCAGTCGGAGCTTAATTAAGCAGTCTCTAAAGCATTTGATATGCATAAAATCAATATAGGCTTCTGTTTGAAAAATATCTTTAAATATTCTATAATACTGATACGTATCTTTTCTCATTACAGAACTGTCCCACTCTTGCACATATTCATCTTTCATCCTTTGCTTAAATATGCTAATAAAGACATTTTCACTCCCCACACATTGTTGTACCCAAGCATACCCAAAACCTAGAAAAAAGGGTGTTTTTTACTTTAGTCACCCAACAAGATTTACCCCTCTCACTAAAGTTAATTAGCATCTCGTAAGCCTGTTGAGGTAGCCTATTTGCATCTAATTTCAAGAGCTTTAGCCAGTATCGTATGCACCATACTGCACTGTTTACATACAGAGGAAAGCGTCCTGTCTGTCCATAAATAATTTTGTTGGGTACTCTTTTGGGTACATTCAAAAATCTTTTACATGCCAGAGTATGAACACTCAATAGAGAGAGAGAGAGGGAGAGAAAGAGCGACAGAGAGGGAGAGAGAGAGAGAGAGAGAGAGAGAGAGAGAGAGAGAGAGAGAGTACAAACAATAAATTATAGTAATTTTTGAAGATGGGTTTCAGTGTATTGTAAATTACTGTTTTTAATAGAAGACGGTAACATTGATAATTACATGTACTTATGCCTATGGTACAACATGCTCTTCGAATATTACTGTCACTCGCCGTCGACGTTGTCGTAGTCATCATCATCATCATCATCATCATCATCATCATCATCATCATCATCATCATCATCATCATCATCATCATCATCATCATCATCATCATCATGGACAGTGCTGAAGTTAAACAAAATCACACACAGGAAAATTGTTACAAATCCGCCAATAAATTATCGAATAAACTTTATGCACTAAACATAATTGTTTGCTTTAGCTGTTGTGTGACAGGGAAGACGATCCATCATCATGATTTGATGCTTTAACCCTAATTCAAACAACAAAGCAAGATAAATCATCCAGTTTGGTGGAACCTATATGAAGTGCATAAATGGAGATAATCTCCACTCTCTCGCTGGACGTGAAAGCGACGGCCATCTGAAAAAAAAAATTGGGGGGATCGAAATACAGATACCAATGCTGGGCCGAGGAGTATCGGTTAACGGTCACTTCAGTTGGGGCACGAGCTCAGCTGTCCGCTTAAAACTAATTTTATATCCACACAGTCCAGTTCAAGAGTTGAAGGCTTATTGTTGTGGCTCAATCTGTAGAAGGGTAGGAAAAAGAAGAGAGAGAGAGAGAGAGAGGGGGGGGGGGGGGGGTGGGGGGAGAGAGAGATTCAGTCCATACGTGCAAGTCCGGGACGCGCCACATTAGTCCAAATTGCATTAAATCGGATTATACAAATCATTGTGTCATGCCAGTTGACTTGCCCGCACGCGACACACATTTCATAATGCAATTGAGAGTGCTGCTAAGCTTTCTTTATGCTCATTTGTTAGAAAATTGGTATTGATACAAATTGGAACGCCTTTGACTTTCCAAGTCTTAAAAGAGTCATGAGGGATGAAGAAGAAGAAGAAGAAGAAGAAGAAGAAGAAGAATGTAGTAGTAGGAGGAGGAATAAGAGGATGATGAACAGAAGCAGCAACAGCAGAACAAAATGTAAGGGAAATGAGAGTGGCGAAGGGGACTTTGAAGGGGGTGGGTGGGTGGGGGAAGAAGAAAACCTTGCACATCACTTTTGATCATTGGGCAGACATGATCTCACTTGGCAAAGAAGTGTTGTCGGTCATTTTCACCTGGACAGACCAGCTTTGCTGCAAAGAACATTCCCGCCATGCACTGGACAAAGGACAACTACAGGTCGTATTCAGAAATAATGGAAGAATTAGTAACGCGCATGCGAATGCGGAATTGGATTCCGGTTCTGATGGTTTTGATAATATTGAGACACACAAAACACTAAGGGCATGACAGACGTCGAACAAAATGTCTGTGCTTAGAAACAAAGCAACAAACGAAAGAACAAACAAAAAATGCATTTACTTAGTACTAGTTTAGAAATCATTCTCACTAAACGTCCCTTTGTAAAATGATGCATTAATAATTACAATACATTGTGATTGTTTTAAATTAATTGATTAAATTAAGACTTCTATTATTATGAAAGCAGACTTATTGCTACAAGTTGCAGCAGAAGAGATTTTAAATGAAACAATACACCAACTGCTCTGACAATCCTTAAGGCATTTTGCGGTACAGAGCCAAGCTTAGTTGTTTAGTTTGACACTGTTCACATCAGTGGAAACTCTTATTGAAGGAACAGAATCCACATGTGGGCTAGTGTTTGAATCAGAAGCAATTTGCGTAGGCTGCGGAAACTACAACGTGCACATTTGAGTCCCCAACATTGAATAGCCTATTATGACGCTACGAAACTGCAAACAGAACTCTCACTCGGAAATAATTTAAAGGAAATGTTGTCCTCGATTTCGGTGTAGCATAATATTTTCACCTTGAATAAAATATCTTCTGGAAACAAAAAACCAACCAACCAAACAAACAAACAAACAAAGAAAAAAAGTGTGTAACATATTTACATAGCGAATACAAAAGATAGAGCTAAGGCTAGCTTGGGACACCAACTGGTTCATTAGTTTTAAAACAGTGCACTGATAAACACAAACATTAATTAATTAAATATTCAAATCATGAAATCAGTATAAAGGTTATTGCGTTATCGCAGTGCAATGGCTGGCATACATGCTTCAACCATTTAAATGCAATTGCAGAATGCAAAGCTCCAAAAATTAGTGTTTGCACGTTCCAAGTGATGCTGATTGAGTTAAGTAAACACATCAACAACCCGCGCAGGTATTATATCCGCGAATAACAATATCAACCTACCTATCAACAAGAACACTAACGAAATATTTTTTTGGTAATGGAAGCAAATAATGTTGCATTTTAAAATACCTTTTGGGTTCGTTAAAACGCAAGCCAAAATATTCTTCACGGATTCCGTTATTTCATGTCTATAATGGTCGGTGTGGGAGTCTGACATCGCTATCAATCAACCAACCTCTGTGTGAGATACTGACTGACTCTTCATCAAAAGGTAAAGCATCAACAAACAGGCCAGCATCATCTAATCGACCTTTCTATGGTTAAGGCAGGTACAGTCGCAATTCTTTTTCATATTCATACGTTATTTTGTTTTGTTTTTTAATATCAATACTTTTAATAAGAATGTGAAAACTTTGATGGGAAGATTAGGCAAACTAGCATTCACATTAAACTAAGTTGGATCAGAAGTTGCATTGTGCAAATACAAGTCTGGAACATTTTCCTTTTTAGTACCTCTATATTATAACTTATTGTTCTTTTGTATAGTTTCCTAACAGTATTTTGTTCTCTTGATAACAGTTAATAATAGTCCTAATCGTGTTCAGCAGTAAGTTACGATGCTGAGTTTTAAATAATAATATCTTTCACTTGCGGACACGAGCAAATTTGAAAATGGTAATTTAATAAAAAATTTGAAACATGTAGCATTTATCTTTTTTCAAGTTCTATTAAAATATTATTGATAAAACTAGGTTTCTTTAATTTCTAATTCTAAATGTTTATTATTATTACGAGAATATTTGTTATTGAACTGAAGTTGTTACAGCCAGTAGGCACCATAATATCATTATAGTCACGCTCCTTGGTCTAAACATTATTATTGTGATTTTTAAAATTTTATTTTAATGATTCTCAATTTTGCATTTATACGTGGTATTCCGTGTTCTAAAGTAAATGTATTACATGCAATCCTATTTACTTCCACCATTTTTTTCTCAGAATGGAGACTGCAAAGCAGATTATCATCGTGGCTATGTTAGCTGGCTTGGTGGCGAGCTGCACAGGAGCGCCAGTGGAGAAACGCAGTGCAGGTAGGTGTTCAGAATTTCCCCTCCTTCACCCCCTACCCCGTCCAACCATCACGATTTTTTTTTCGTTTATTTCTATTTTTTTTTTGTTTATTTTTACAATTTTGTCTAGTATTTTTTTTACTTTTGTTGATTTTATTATATTGCTTGCTTTCAGTAACCAACACACCAAACTTTTAGCTATGTTTTAGTGTAATATATACTGTTTTAAATCACACATAATTATATATATATATATAAATTTTATATATTTATATATAATATATATATACTATATATATATATCTAATATATACTATTTATTTATTTACTGATTTTATAACTTTTAAGTTCTTGAATTGGCTTTTTTCATTGAAGTATTTTTAAGTTTTTTACAGTTGTAGTAACCTAGTATAGTGTAGCAGTTAGCTTTTTTTATTATTTATTATTATTATTATTTTAATTATTATTGTTATTTTTATTTCTATGCATTTAGAAATGAAAGTAGTTTCGTATTTCTTTACGTTTGCATGTTACAATATGTATTTTTGATCAATTTTGGATAACATAGGTTGCTGCTTATACTGTTTGTATAAATTTTTTTTATCAGGCCACACCATCCAAGACTTGAAAAATAGCAGTTTTGATCTCAAAGTGACAAATAGACGCTTAAGGTAATACATATACATGAAAGAATAAATATAAATAATAAATTATATATATATATATATATATATATATATATATATATATATATATATATATATATATATATATATATATATATATATATATATAATTTTTTTATTTATTTATTTACAGATCGCAGCGTTTTAAGTTCGATTGAAGAAAAGGCGCATGATTGCATCCTGTAGTAGTAGTAGTAGTAGTAGTAGTAGTAGTAGTAGTAGTAGTAATAGTAGCAGTAGTAGTAGTAACAGTAGTAGTAGTAGTAGTAGTAGTAGTAGTAGCATTTATTATTATTATTATTATTATTATTATTATTATTATTATTATTATTATTATATGCACTCCAGACCCCGGAACCGGAAGTAACGTTCCCACCCTTACCGACATGCAGACCTACCCTATCCTTTTCCGGATCAACTTGGTCTATGATCCGAAAGGGGCAGCCATACCAGGCACGGAAGTGTTGAAAGATATTGCGGGCGTACCCGAGACGGTTGCGCGATCGCCATAAATTCTCCGGTCTCATGTCAACATGTAAGTAGGCATTTAATAGCATTCTGCTCAAGGGTGGTAAACAACTTGAAAGACGACCTTAGAGGCATGGAATACATGGCAGACATTACTAACGTAAATTCTGATGTAGTGTTTACATCTGCTTGCCTATCATCATTGGAATTGCAAAATTAGCCCCCTTTGTATTGGCCCTAAATGTCGAGCACACTATTATTGATCGGTTAGCGAATAAAAAGCAGTATTTGTAATGCATTCACTGTTAATGTTCCCGTATAAAATCAATTTGGAAAGAAAAAACAATAACACAAAAGTTCCGATTATTAACAGTTTCTATTTAAATTATAAACGTGATTTTCGCTGTTTAAAATATTTTTTGTAAAAACCATTTTTACTTTTAGAAAACGACAAAAATTTACAGTAATCGAGTGTACGCCTTAGGAATGGTCTGGCTGCCTCCTTGTTCTTCTTTTGTTTCTTCTTCTTCTTCTTCTTATTATTATTATTTGTTGTTGTTGTTGTTGTTGTTGTTGTTGTTGTTGTTGTTGTTGTTCTTCTTCTTCTTCTTCTTCTTCTTCTTCTTCTTCTTCTTCTTCTTCTTCTTCTTCTTCTTCTTCTTCTTCTTCTTCTTCATCTTCTTGCTAATTGTTGTTGTTGTTGTTGTTGTTGTTGTTGTTGTTCTAGAATGTAAGTAATACAAGTTTCAAATTATAACCTAGAAGGATATACCTTCACTGACACGAGGAAAAGCTACCTGCATTTTCTTTTAATTCGTATTGAGCAATTCAGCCTTTTTATATTTAAAATGAATTAAACCAAAGATGTAATTTTCACAGTATGAAAATTATACTAAGAAAAGTGTCGCAGGAATCAGTGGACAGCTGCTTTAAAACGATTGTGAATGCTTTGTATTGGTTCATACACGGAACCTGGTCGCCTACATATATAGAACTAGTCATAGGTCGTTTCAAGCATAGGCCTTTCTAGCAGCGTTAATCCTACTGTTTCCCTGAAACTCAGTATATGACATGAACATTTGAGAGATAGTTTCAATGTATTGATGTTGGTGATGTTGATGTTAATGTCGATGTCATCTACAGCGCGATCCTCCACGTCGGTAGACATACTCATTGCGCATGCAGTGAGGTGGAGGGGGAGGGGAGCATGGGAAGTGAAGTGATTCAAAACTAAAGCAAAACAGCCATCAGCAAGAACACCATGAAGGAATGTACGTGATGTATATTTATATAGTTGTGAGGTCCATGACACAGTTTTAGAACAGATGAGTCTTCAATGAACTCTTGATCGAGGAGGACAAAACTGCCATTTTGTTTCAGCTGAAGAGAAAAGCCGTTCCACAGATTGGGGGCAGAATTTGTGAAGGATCTGTAGCCCATTGTCTCGTCATTTGCATTGCCCTTTAGAACAGTAGGCAGCCTGAGTCGACAATACTGTGAAGGTTGCGTGCTGGTTGGTGGGAAAACTTTAATAAACTCTTGGAGGTATTATGAAGCAGACTCTATTCTAATAGGTTTCTATCCAAGCACGCGCTGAGTATATAGCAAGGGACCATTAATCATCTCTCGTCTCTGTCTTACAGACGATGGTACCACCACTTGCAAATTCAATGCAGAGCAGCAAATCGACTTCTTCATGAAATTCTCCTTAGAGCTGCCAGCCCACATCACCATCGGGGGACATAGATTCAAACTGAACATTGGCATGCCTATGGCGGCACCTCCTCCCGGTCCTGCTCATCTTCCGATGCCTGCTGCAGCTGATAGTCTCACCACTACTCCGCAACAGTGATCATAGAAGCAGAATTTTTCAGATTACAGAATCAATTCCATATTTGCATTTTCAACACTTTCAAAGAGAGCGCTCTAAAATTAGATTTTATGTTGGTTAATGCAGTAAACATTAAAGTCCATTGAAACTTCAACTTTAAACAGCAGATTCCCTCTTATTTATTTATTTATTTAATTATTATTACTTTTTAATGTCAGAGTAATACCTAGAACATTCATACTGAAAACAAAACGGGACTCACGAGTTCGGACAGAATAAACTTATTCGTGCAACAACTCAAAGGATAAAAGTAATGCCTGAAAAATAATGCTGCGTGGAGGGGGAAAAACAGTCAATTGTTAATTTGTTGGTGTTGCTGCAAGGCAGCATTTAGTTTTATTTTGTGCACGTTTTAGGAGCAGATATTTCAGTTTGTCTGCATTTACAACAAGGTTAGAAGGTTGTTAATGTAACAATTAAGACAAAATACTGTAAAGTTTTTCTCAAGATGCATCTAAACTCTTTGTCTTCACTGCTCATTGTCCCCGTGTTGCATTCCTTTCTTCTGTATTTCTTCATTCCTTTCTTTCTTTCTTTCTTTCTTTCTTTCTTTCTTTCTTTCTTTCTTTCTTTCTTTCTTTCTTTCTTATCTTATTTTCTATCTTTCTAAATGTGACAATTAAGACAAAATACAAGTTTTCTTTAAAAGATGCATGTAAGCTCTCTTTGCATTCACTGTTCATTTTGTACGTGATTATCTATCTATCTATCTATCTATCTATCTATCTATCTATCTATCTATCTATCTATCTATCTATCTATCTATCTATCTATCTATCTATCTATCTATCTATCTATCTATCTATCTATCTATCTATCTATCTATCTATCTATCTATCTATCTATCTATCTATCTATCTATCTATCTATCTATCTATCTATCTATCTATCTATCTATCTATCTATCTATCTATCTATCTATCTATCTATCTATCTATCTATCTATCTATCTATCTATCTATCTATCTATCTATCTATCTATCTATCTATCTATCTATCTATCTATCTATCTATCTATCTATCTATCTATCTATCTATCTATCTATCTATCTATCTATCTATCTATCTATCTATCTATCTATCTATCTATCTATCTATCTATCTATCTATCTATCTATCTAATCTGTCTGTCTGTCTGTCTCTCTGTCTGTCTGTCTCTCTGTCTGTCTGTCTGTCTGTCTGTCTGTCTGTCTGTCTGTCTGTCTATCTATCTATCTATCTATCTATCTATCTATCTATCTATCTATCTATCTATCTATCTATCTATCTATCTATCTATCTATCTATCTATCTATCTATCTATCTATCTATCTATCTATCTATCTATCTATCTATCTATCTATCTATCTATCTATCTATCTATCTATCTATCTATCTATCTATCTATCTATCTATCTATCTATCCTTTATTCATCCATCCTTTATTTATTTCTGTGTGTGTTTTTTGTTGTTGGATTGTTCTTATTTATCTTATTTTATTTTGGTTTGATTAAAGGAAAATCTCTTGTTCCCATGATACATGTAACCAGTTGCTGTCAGTCTCTCATATTAACATATATATGACATGTGACAAACGTCTTTTTGTGTGTGTTAAAAACTTAATGTATAACTATGTATATGCACTTGTTGACCCCGCCCCTACCTCGCTGCACCTTCTTCGTCGCGAACAGTGTGAATTATTCGTCAAGGGAGGTAATTACACTACAGTCCCTTTTGTTATCTCTTATTGGATTTGTTTTACACATTTTAATGTGGTTTTGAATGCCGTTTTCTAAATGTGTGAAGAAAACTGATTTACTGTAGAACTTTAAAACAAGCAAACAAGATCAAAAGCTTAAAGTGAAAACCTGGAAGGGAAGCAGTCATGATTTTCCCTGATTGGCTGACACAAAGAGCTATACCTGTACCATAAAATGGCGCGCAACACTCAAATCCTCCACCAAGAAATCGCCGAGGTCGAACATCTAAATTTTCCTAATTTCCCTTCGGCGATGTCGGACATCTAGCGATGATGACAACAAGTATTGGGCTTTACATCTTACCGGCGGCAGTACCAGGGGAGATAGAGGTGGAAGAGGAGGAGAAGAAAATACTAATCCTGGAGGCTCTACGGAATGTGCTGCTGCTGCATCTTCTGCCTCTGCATCAGCCCCTGCTTCCGCTTCTGCGTAGGCCGCAGATCAGACTAGACTATCAGTTTGCTCTAGGCGAATATTACCTTGCTTTTGCACACAACATTGCACCATATCTGATAAAATATTTTAGCGCTGATCATGCTGATTTCCTCAACAATCAGTACGTTGATTGTTAACAATTTGTTGCACAATTCGCATTTTGAACGTACATCCGAGACAGCTTCCTCTTTAGTGTATCTGCCATCCATGATGCCTGCCCAGCGATGCACAGGCATAGGCGCTCGCGTGTCCAGATACAAGCGCATGCGATAGCGCGGTTAAACAGGCTGCTGCACTGCCCACGAGTCACACACATAATTGAACAAACCAAATCGAAACTATGTTTTAAAAAAAAAAGCCATCTTATGAAAACCGGTACTGCTAAATGGAAAGCAAAATACAACGAAATCACAGGCGCTTGTATCTGGACACGCGAGCGCCTATGCCTGTGACGCGTCTCCTTTGGTATTATAGAGAACCAAAGGGAGACGCGTCACAGGCATAGGCGCTCGCGTGTCCAGATACAAGCGCCTGTGAACGAAATAGCAACATCGCGGCACTAACCCGTTTGTCATTCTCTGGAGTACTCGGTGCCTGATTACTTAACAAAATGGAAACCGCGCTATTTCCCCGACTAAAAACTGGCTACCTAAAGTTTCATATAAACCCAGCTGCCTGTGTCTGTGGCCGGCGGCTCACGTGCCAACATCTCTTTGATTGCCCGAGTGTAATTACAAAGTTTTCAGACCTTCAAGATCTAATGCATATAAATATGAAATTGCCAGGCCCACTTCGGCGCTGCTCTCGCCCCATTCACAAGCAGGGTGAAAGATCACGAAATCTTTAGTCAGAAATGTATCGATCACCCGCGCAAATTTTTATTATTACTAGATTACCTTATGTAACGAACGAACGGATGGCGTGAATGTTTGCGCGTGAGGGTGGGAGGGGAGAGGGAGAGGGAGGTGCGTGGGTATGTGCGAGGGAGGCTTTCTGGAATTCAGTTGCTGAGGCGGAAGATGTGGGTGTGATGCTGACGCTGTTGTTGCGTCGCCCATGCCAGCCAGACCTGCTGAGAATCGGGCACATCTTCTTCCTGCTGATGCCGGCTGTGGATGGGTCCGGGTGAGTGATTATGTTGTGCTGAGTAGCTGACATTGTGCCGCGCTATTTGTGACAATAATGTGCGTGGTGGTGATGATGGTGTTGATGGTTTAGAAACAAAACGTTATGTTGGATGATAATCTTAAATTGCTATTATAATTTTTAAATCAGGCATTTTATTTGTTATATATATAAAAAAAATCCTTCTTTAAAAAAAAGTTATTAGTTTTGTCTTTGATCTGGAGACATTATTGGTATTATATTTCTTATTGGAAAAATCCACCATGCTTTATTGCATTTGTATCTATTTTAGTAGTATGTTACTTTTTACCTGGTTTTATTTTTTATGGGTGAGTAGTTATTTGTATTTATTATATGTGTGTTTTAACAACGAATTATGTTAATATTGAAATGTGCTACGGTGATATGTTTACATTTTATGTCACTGTTTATATTATCAAATGCGAGTAACCGTTTTTAAACAAATGGTTCTAACTGTGGTAGATCTTAATTACTCCACTTAGTAATTGCACTGAGTGCTTGGCCTGTGTGCGTTTAGGCGCGTGTCTTTGAGTGGGTGTGTGCGTGAGTCTTATATGTTTTTGGTTTATTAAACGATGATATGTGGAAAATGTACTAAACTACAAATGTTACGTGTACAATCAAACACGTATAATGTGTATGTATTTTTGAGTTGTATGGTCTTATGAATAAGTATGTTACTTTAAAATCTAAATTTATATATGAAAGCTACAGTGCTTATCAGTTAGGTCTGAGGCTTTGAGTAGCGATGTCTTAGTTGCATAAGAGTTTTTGTTGGATGATTTGGCTTGTCTGTTTGCCTTTATATGACAACACACACACACACACACCCACACACACACCCACACACACACACACCCAAGTATGTAAAACACCAAGACTGGGTTTTACTAAGAATGCAAGAATCGGAAAGTGATTTTTTTGACGGAAAGAGCGCAAACTTCTTCTAGAAATGTAAGAACCTAATGCAAAATTGGCTCTTTCCGTCTCAAAAGTTGACCTAGTTCGTCTCCTATAGGCGACGAAATAGGTCGAACTTTCTTTCAAAATTTTTCGAAAATTGACTGGATTTTCTCCGTCCCGGATAGAGAACTCCCTTGTACTTAAAACACTCTGGGTGACTAATACACACACCCATTTCCTGCATAACAAGCAAGGTTAGTCACCCATTTCAAGGCTTATACCTCCGCACGCACACCCACACCCACACCCACACACACGCACACACACACACACATACACACACACACACACACACACACACACACACACACACACACAATTTTGTAAAAACGACATTCTGATGACTGTTGCGAAAAAAAACCAGGGATTATTTTGACACACTTTTCATTT
Organism: Oncomelania hupensis; assembly: GCA_036898135.1. Classification (NCBI taxonomy): domain Eukaryota; kingdom Metazoa; phylum Mollusca; class Gastropoda; order Littorinimorpha; family Pomatiopsidae; genus Oncomelania; species Oncomelania hupensis. The sequence continues at coordinate 94,407,119 of CM072511.1, read as the reverse complement.
TCGTGACATTATTTTGACATTTTCAAATTTTTAACCTAACCCTAACCCAAACCCTAACCCTAACCCTTAACCTAACCCTAAGCCTAAAACAGCTGTAACTCTACCGGAGCGCTATTTTGACTTCAAAATAGGGCAGCCTTCTCAAAAAATCAAAAGAAACCATGTGGAGTTTTATGTGTGTGTCACTGTAACGTCGTTTCTACATGCCCACACCCACACACACACACACATTTTTGTAGAAACGACGTTGTGATGACCGTTGTGAAAAAAAAAACATACATTATTTTGACACACTTTCCATTTCTTTTGACATTTTCAATTTTTTGAAGCTATCCTTAACCCTAACCCTAACCCTAACTCTAATCCTTAACCTAACCCTAATCCTAAAACAGCTGTAACTCTACGGAGCACTATTTTGACATCAAAATAACGGGGCCGTCAAAAAAAGTCAAAAGAAACCATGTAGAGTTTCATGTGTGTGTCAGAGTAACGTCGTTTCTACATGCCCACACACACACACAAACCACCAACCCAACATCTCTGATACCCTCACCCTGTCAGAAAATCAGAACGTGAAAGCATTCTTTAACAACGCGAAAAGAAATCAATGCAGCGGGTTGTAATTGTGGCTATAACTCGTGGAAATTACGACAGGATTATACTCCTAACACAGCTGTGAAAGAGAGCCAGATTGAATGTACAAAAGGTATTCAAGGGTATACCAGGGAGAGACTCGTGAAGATGTCGAGGGTTTGGTCCAGAGCAGTTTTCCCCTTTTTTGCCCACGTTGTTCAGTATAAGATAATATAACTCAAATCTAAAGGCAAGATGACTAGCCAGCCATGCATGTGTATTTTCAGACACTCATACACGTAGCTAGCATTTTCAAAAGTTCTGTCTCAGCATTTTCGCAAAGGAGCAAAAATGAAAACATGGAACAGTTGTAACCGTTTGGTTTATTTTTCCTTTCTTTCCCCCACTAATTCATAGTTGCAAGGGGCCCTGAACATGCAGACCCAAATAGGCCTATGCCCGGCCCGACTTTTACCAGGTTGACGTGACTGTAGTTGCATTGATCGTGTAAACCGGAAAGCAAAATTTAATATTCGTATAACCTGATTGCACCTAAGCCATAGATTCCACCACGTAAAGGTATTTGTCGTTTACATTCAACCCCAATAGTCTGCATCAAGACATTAAAAGAAAAAGCAATGCTTGGAAGAAATTATGAATATAATATAACTGGGAAACGATGCTTGCCTGTTTATTTTAGTTATGACTACTTTATCTTGTGTGGCTGAAACGAGGGCACTGTTACTAGCCACACCCATCACCAACACACACGGGCACTAAACAAATAGAATGGTTCCGCGATAGCAAAAAGGAAGTGGAGCCTCGCGCAGCGGTAGGTAACGGTAGATACAGCGTAGGAAGGGTGAGTTCAGACTCCGTCTTTGATGAAACGTATAGCGGTGACTATAGGCCGTCCAAACGGTTTTTTCTCAAACTGTATAAGAACGAACATGTACTCTTTCCACAAATGGAAACGATATAGATCTATGATAGGTGAAGGTTCCGCATATAATAAAATAGGCATGTCTTCCCAGTTATAGGACTGTTGTTTTTCCATTTAAATGAAAATATTATAGGGAGTATAGGCTCGTTGGTTCGCGGTTTGGGAATAAGCCGTTTGAGCGGCCGATCCGTTTCGCCAAAGACGCAGTATGATCCCACCCTTCTATCAATGATACACGGGCTGTAAGCTACTACTGCTATCTATGATACATGGGCTGTACGCTATTATCGCTACCGCTATGCTATCGAGGGCCCACTGTCTTTTCATTTTGCTATTGCGGATCAATTCTACTTGGTTAATGCCTCTGTGCCAACACACGAACTCTTACAGGCGGCCACACATTAGCTCACACACACCCATACCCAAACACACACGAACACACACCCACACACGCACACACTCCCCTCCCATCTACCCCAAACACCCGCGCACGTGTGTCCTGACACACATCCACATAGACACTTACTAGCAAAGGAAAGTGTAATGTCCCGTATCGCCCCCCCCCTCTCTCTCTCTCTCTCTCTCTCACTCTCTCTCTCTCTCTCTCTTTCTCTCCCTTCTTCTTCTTCTTCTTCTTCTTCTTCTTGTTCTTCTTGTTCTTGTTCTTCTTGTTCTTCTTGTTCTTGTTCTTCTTCTTGTTCTTCTTGTTCTTGTTCTTGTTCTTGTTCTTGTTCTTGTTCTTGTTCTTCTTCTTCTTGTTCTTGTTCTTGTTCTTGTTCTTCTTCTTCTTCTTCTTCTTCTTCTTCTTCTTCTTCTTCTTCTTCTTCTTCTTCTTCTTCTTCTTCTTCTTCTTCTTCTTCTTCTTCTTCTTCTTCTTCTTCTTCATTCTTCTCGCTATTATTTCATCCCGTACACTTTCCTTCTATCTTTGTCCAGGTACAACTAGAGTTGCGTCAAGTGCCGGCTCAAAGACTTTTTTTCTTCTTCTCAGCCATTAAATGTAAAACTTAAAATGATTTGCTGGCAGTTTTCTACTAGGATTAGCTACTTAAATTGTCAAAGTTTTTAACGATGAATAACGAGTATTCTGCCTTGGACAGCTACTTAGCTTGTCAAAACTAAACGATAAACAACGTCTAGGACATATAAAACCTCTCCCCTCAATTCCACTTACCGTCAGACCTCAGCATGCAACTATAAGCTCCGTGAGTATCTATTGTAGACCTATAATTTCCATTCTAAAGAAACGACAAATAATTTTATTTCAAATGCCACTTTAATTATTAATTACAACTGACTCACTTTCTTGAGCTGTATAAATAATGTATTGCTCTATGTATTCTATTCTAAAATTAATAATTCATCTTATGAAGCGCATAAAAATGCAGACTGTGAGCGCTAACACATTCACACTCGCCAAACACTGGCATATTCTACTGAAATGCAGGTCAATTTCATAACATTCTGCTGGAGCAACCACTATTTAAGTGTACGTCTGTCTTTCATTCTTAAGGTTTGTGGGTATTTAAGATATTTATTTTATTAAAATGTAATTCTCCTCGGAGAAGATGGCTAGCTTTAAGGTGAGAAAAAATGGTCACATATGCACAATTCTCACCAATATAATAATATCCCAGCTAGCTAAGAGAAATAAATTAATAAATAAAAATAAGATAAATTCAAGAGATTTAAAATAATTTTTTAAAAATGTAATTACGTATGGAGCAGTATACATCTTTCTAATGTAAACAATTGCTTTGTCTCCCACGAGATTCCATTTTATGGTAATTTTAGAATAAAAAAATAATCAAATTTATTTTATTTTATTGATGGCAGATATTTTCTTCATTAGGCAGACTACAAACCAAAAATAAAGAAGGAATTAGGTCTGACCAAAGCTTGCTGTAAACAAGGTCATCGACCAAGTGTACAGCGTCCTCATGATGGTGCTGTATCCATTTCTGGTCCTCTTGTTTTCTGGAGTCGTACAAAGTCTCGGTAAGCAATGGCTATCAGGTTTTCAGAAGAAGAATTGTTTTCCTCAGCTTCTTGATGATATCGTATTGAATTGTAAAGCTTAGAAAGTCGTGGTAGGCCAATACACTGATCTTCACAAACAATGTTATAACCGATTACGCACTCCCTAATCCCACAATGAAGAATCTATAATTCTTTTAATAATTAGATCTACAAAAAAGTACCATCGTTTTTCTTCCGAAGAAGGCATTTTTGTATGGACCGTTTAATATTTGAACGCACGGTATTGCTGCTTTTTTTTTTCTCCAAAGGCTGAAGAAAATTAAAACACATTACAACAATCTATGAGCTGACCTTTGAAGAGTCTAAGACTCGACGCGCTGCCTCGTTTTACTCCAGAGGATCTTTTACCACCTCAAGATTTAACACTGTACTTCAAGGCTCCAGCAGTCGCCCCCCCCCCCGCCCCCCATCTTATCTTGTGCACATTACAACAAGCTTTCTTTACATACCTACATGACTGAGTGACTGACTCACCAACTAACAATAACTTTCCAACTGCAAGCGTTCCTGCTGCACACAGTAAACTCAATAAAGCTTTAACAACGTTTTTTTTTCTTCAGTAATTAAAATTAAACCACTGTTACTGGTTTTTTTCCCAGTGGCAGACGACAAAGCCTGCGGGCGCCTAAGGCGCTACTGCGGTCTGTACTCACATTGTGAAGATAGGGACAACGGGGACGCTTGCGTTTGTAACAACCACTACACTGGGACACCTCTATTCGAATGCTTCCCTATTGAAGGTAGGTAAAAGAGTACTTTCGCTACTAACAAAATGACATAAACTTAAAAAAAAACAACGTCAACAACAACAGCAACACCACCACCACCACCATCAACAACAACAACAACAACAACAACAACAAAAAGTGACAGACTCACCAACTATCCATAACTTTTCCATCTGCCTAATATCACTTTGAAGTGGAAAGGCGTAAAATGAAATAATTGAAACGAATAATTAAAAATAAAAGTGAATAATATTAACTCAATTAAATAAAAGAATGAGTTTTTTTTTATATTGCACGCATACTAGATGCTTAAGGCTTAAAAGCGTACAGACCTACTGAAGAAGCTGATTGCAATCAGGATTGAATAGTTCCAGTCGCAAAAGAGGCTGCCTCGCTGCACCAAGCGTTCGATTTGTCAGCGGCCAATGTTCTTAAAAACATTCAGTTTAGTTGTTTTAATATCTTTTTCATTGAAGTGATAAGACAAAATAAAAGAAAAGAAAAAAAGGATGTTGTCAAACAAACAAATATTAAACCACACATTAAAGCACAGCCAGTAATATAACTAAAATAACCGACGCATCACTTTGAATAGTTTCGGTAGGTTTGCTTGGAAATCAATTAGAAAAATGTTGGTCCGACTGACTAAACTACTACTAGTGTACGTTTGTGGTTTCCTTGTCCTAATGGTTATTCATTGCTGCAAACAGCTTACGAATTGCAATGCGCCATCAGCGCGGATCCTCATCTGAAGGCGTTCCAGCTGGCCAAAGGCGATCTTCGTTTCCCTTGCAAGTACAGGCTGACCCACATCCAGACCAGCCTCAAATGGGGCGCACCCGGCGTCTCCTTCTGCTCGTTTGAGGTAAAGGGTTGTTGTAATACAAAGCCTTGATTTGTATGTAGTTCCTGCTACTTTTGTATAGTACTTAACCGTGCTCTTTGTACTGCACTGTACATACTTTTCTTGAAACTGTCCTTGTACCGGATGGCAACAATGTTCCTTTTAGTGAGTTCACTTGATTTGAAATTCGTGAAGAACAGTTTTAACTGCTAAACACATATATCTTTTCAATATATTTTCCACCTCTAGAAATAAATAAATAAATAAATGAATGAACAAATAAATAAATAAATAATCCTAACTGCACGTTAGGGGCAAGTTAGTAGAAGCAGAGTTTAACCGCAATTTCAGTTTGGCTTGACCGCTCACTCAACAATGGCTAAATCAATTCCATGATCTATTGTTGTCCACGGCATCTATCAATTAACACATAAAAAAATATGGAATTGTCATATATTGAGGTATGTGCGTGTTTATATAAATATATATATATATATATATATATATATATAAACACACGGACGCACACACGCGTACCCATCGTTCCACCTCCTACCCACACATACATGCCTAAATATGTGACAATTCCATCATATACTCTGACAGCATATGTCATGAACACACATACACAGGGGCGTCGCACACGGGGGGGCAGGGGGGGCACCTGCAACCCCAATAATTTGGCAAAAAAAAAAAAAGAGAGAGAGAGAGAAAGAAGAAAAGAAGAAGAAGAAGAAGAAAAAGATTTCAAACGATAGAGGAAGGCAGGAAGAATCAATAATTAAAAAAAATCACCATATTTTTAAACCGTAGTGTAAAGGGCTAACGTACGAAATAATATTACAATAATCTATTAGCATGTGCCTGTGTTTCACAACAAAATATTTCAGCGTCCTGGACAACTGCAAGCTGGGTGTGATCACCAAGACAAAAGGCACTCAGACAGACAGTATTTTGCTTTAGAGAAACTGCGAGTAAGCCTAATATACGCCCTAGTAAAACAAATTGATCAATTGACTGATTTTCTGAAACTGGTAGTGGAAGTGTTTGGTCATTATATGTATGCAATATGCAAAACGAGTTGTGATTTATAGAGAAGACACAATTTCAACCTAGATGATCTTGCGGCAGGTAATTAATGTTCGTGTGTCCTGGTTTTAATCATTATCACATATCGCTAATCATGTATTTGTAGTTTCTGGAAATGAATCTTGTATTTTCAGTAAAGAAGAACATAAATAATTAAATGTTTTTACTCTCAGTCTTTCAGTTGGATGAAGGTACGAGGATATATTACAGGGTGCGTCCCGCTTGTCAGCCCCCCCCCCACCTCCCCGTCGACAGGGTTGCCCCCCCAATATTTTGGACCGTGCGACGCCCCTGATACATGCACAGACACAGGCACGCACACAAGCGTACACACACACACACACACACACACACACACACACACACACACACACACAGAGCTCCACACATAAATATAAATATTTGTGTGTGGTGTGCTTGTGTGTCTGTGCCTGTGTCTGTGCGAGTGTGTGTGTCCATGATGCTAACACTGTAGTCTATATGAGTGTGGAAATGCATGTATGTGCAGGTGTTCGGCTTCAACGAGATCGTAAATGGAAAATTCTTCACGTCCGGCCTGGAGGTCAGCCTGGCCATTTCCGACCTCGCCAACAACTATCATTACCAGAAAGACTTTATCAAGTTTGATATCAATAAGGTTATCGCGCTGTCCTTTGCGTTTCCGTTTGTTTAATTGTTGTTGTTGGTATTGGTGGCGGCGGCAGTGGTGTTGGTAGCCTACTTTTGCTGTCGTCGTCGTTGATAACTTGATGGTGTCTGTATCTAACCAGTTGTTACTATCTCGGGTTGGTTATTAACCTTTTTGCATTCTTGGTGTTGTTTCTCTTATCTAACTTTTGAATGCATTACCACTGTGATGATAACGCTTTCAGTTCTTTGATCTCAAAACTAAAGGCCGAATGACACGTAGACTATCATCGCTTTTGCTAGGATTAGCAGTGAGCAGTTCCTTCATCGTTGATGCGTGCAAGTTGTCCGCAGATAGATTATCGTTCTATTTCCCTTCAAGTCTCTTCAAATGCGTCAATATTGAACGTTTATCGTTGATCACTCAATTTCATTGGGCGCCTCGGTCCATTTTAGTTATTTTGTATTGGTAAGTCGCTTGATCAGCTCTTGGGCTGGAAAAGCGCGATATAAGAGCTATGTTTGAATATAAATAATCGCCATTGAATGGATTTAACATTCCATCGTTGATGTTTTTTTAATATTCCATCGTTGTGAAGCTTACATGTAATGAAAGCATACATGTAATGTGGAATATCCAGAAATTTAAGTGTTGTTTTTTAAAAGACGTCACTTCCTGTGTGGGCAGGACGGGATCGCCAATTCAAATGGAGGCGAGACTCAGTGGGGATCTGGGGTGCATGACACATGGAAAAATATCACCATAGAGTGTAGATTTGACGAGGAACAGCGATTGGCCATTCTTGAGGTTCCTCGCTGCCATTTCAGGTATGACCATGCGAACATTAGAAGTTTTGGTTTTGAACTCCTGTAAGAAGGTTTTTAGCGAACTACATGTTTGGAGACAAGCATCGAGAATCTTTTATTCTGGTTTGTTTTATCTTCTTCATCTGTCGAAGTTTTCAGCACCTGGTGCAAGGAAAACTACCTCGACTTAAACGTAAAAAAAACAAAAGAGCTAATCGTTGATTTTCGCCGCAACCCCGCCCCCATCCCCGCTCTCGTCATTGGCGGTGCTACAGTAGAGAGGGTCACAGAATACAAGTACCTTGGCACCATCATTGACGAGAAGCTGAACTTCTCTTCTAACGTCAATGGTATTCACAAAAAATGTCAATCTAGAATTTATTGCCTCCAGAAACTCCGACGCTTGCATGTTCAAAACCGTATCCTCCAAACCTTTTATGATTCGTTCATCTCTTCCATTCTCACTTTCTCATTTGTATGTTGGTATGGAAGGTTGTCTTTGGACAGTAGGAATGTGTTGGACAGAGTGGTGAGAGTTTGTGGGAAGGTTGTGGGAGTGCAACAAGTGAGTATGAAAGCGATGTATGAAAGGCGAGTGGTGAGAAAAGCCCGTCGCATACTTCAAGACAGCAGTCACGTGCTCGCGCACCACTTCAATCTCCTGCCCTCGGGTAGGCGCTACAGGACACCAAAGTTCAAAACTGTACGCACTAAAAATAGTTTTATACCCACCGCAATCTCTTTATTAAATGATTGAGAATTTGAACGTATGATGCTTCTATTATGACAGTGTGCGTGGCATGATTTATACAATTATTGCCCAATCCGCATGAGATAGTGAGTATGTGTCCCTGTGATCTTACATTTCTGTTTAGTGTAGGCCTATGTGCTTAGCGATTTTTATATTTTTTTTTATGAACATATTTATTTAAAAGTCTTATGTTGTTGTATATTGATGTGACTATTGCTTGCCAACAGTGATTGTTATGTTGCAATACCTTATATCATGATTATGACACTGAACGTAAATCATGTGATAGGTATCTGCTATTCCCCATGTAATTTCTTATGATTCTTATGATTATAGTTTTTAATGGTTAATTTAATAATGTCTTAATATATTTTTATCCTGTTTTATTGTTTATTGTTTATTGTTGTTATACTGTCCTTTATCGTCTTGTAACATTTATATCTGGCACCACGTGTGAATTTCTCTTTGATTGAGATAATAAAGTGATCGTATTCGTATTCGTATTCGTATTCTTTGGCATCCAGCAAGAGGTCTCTATAAATAAAGACTGAAAGACAAACACGTTTCACTTTGATTTGACGACTTCAAAGAAGTCAGGTTAGCCTTGCATGTGGTTGTTTTACGAAAGCGAAAAATCAATACTAAGGGTAATGCAGCAATGGGCTGAGGGTACAAAAAGCGATTAAAAAAAACAGGGGAAAATAATTGGAAACATTTTAAATAATCGGTTTTACAGAACAATGCAAACATACACATTGTTTACAGTAGCGGTATAAATAAAAATAAAATAAAATAAATAGAATGTTGGCATTTATTAAAGCAATAGACTACAATATTGCATCCAGTGGGCTAAAAATGAACAAGTGCGGAACAATCACTCCAGCCAATGAGTAAAAAAGTAGCTGGGGTGATTGTTGCGCATTGTTTAATTTTAAATTAGAAGGCCAGTCGCCTCTCTTAAGGCCTGTCTTAATTGGAAGGCTCGTGGAGGTTCAAGAACCTTTTTTTTAATAGAGTTTCTCAGATTCTGAACGTAGGTTTCTGAACCTTTTTCTTTGCCCAAAAGGTTCAGAGACCACAAGGTTCAAGAACCTAGGGTTCAGGATATGAGAACCTCGAAAAAACGGGTCATGAACCTCCACGAACCTTCTAATTAAGACAGACCTTTAAGAACCTGAGAGGGTAAAGCAGCGATGGAGAGAACCCGATGGGCTTAACCTTCCTGAAGCTGATCATGAGAAAGGGGACATCCCTAACGCCAAATTCTCTTAAACTGAAGGGTTGCGAGTTAACTGTTACCATAAATTAGTAATTGATAATGACTTTAGCATGTCGAGTGTCAGTGCAGTGTGTATATTGAATGAGATTGACTGCTTCAGACAGCGGGAAAACACAGTGTGTGTCTCGCCGAATCAACATGTATGAAGGGAGGTTGGAAGTAATAATACATTGCATTTTAAAGTTTATTTCAAATTTTATTTCGTATGTCTGATGCTCATCACAAGATAAATATCCTTGCGTAGTATCATGATGAGGACAATACATTGATTTGTATTGGTATTCGTAAATATTATTTATCCCCAGGGCTAGCTTCCGGCCGTTCAACCAAGATGTGCCAGATGGTCCTCAGCCCCAAGTACCCGGGATCTCCATCATCGTCAGCCACGACACACAATTTGGTCGCATCGACAGGGGCAGGTATATTGATGGTGGTGGTGAAGATGATGACGATGATGACGACGACGATGATGATGATGACGATGATGATGATGATGATGGCGGTGGTGGTGGTGGTTGTGGTGATGTTGACGATTGTGATAGTGGTGATGTTGGTGATAATTGTGGGAGTGGCAAGGGAGTGAGGGGAAGGAAAAGGACGAGGGAAATAGGAAGATCAGAAAGAGCAGGAGGAAGAAAAAGTGAAGGAGCACGATAATGACGAGGCAGAGGAAGAAAGGGAAAAGGAGAAGGACGACGACGACGACGATGGTAATGATGGTGATGAAGATCGAGACGGCGATGACCACGACTACGACGAAGATGATGATGATGATGATGATGATGATGATGATGATGATGATGATGATGATGATGATGATGGCCTTAATGCTGCAGTTGCTGTTGATGATATTGAAGTAAATATGCATGAACGCCTTACCTGTTTATGTCTTTATATACACATGTACACAAACGGTTGTATTTTATTTGACTATCAGATATCCATCCAGTCTTTGTGGCGAGGGCCCATACAGCGGGGATGACGAAACTCTGTACGAAGTGAGAACCAGATATCTAGGTCTCAGAAACGTCGCAGAGGTAAGTGAAATGTTCTAGACAACAACAGTAGCATGGCAGAACCAGTAATAGCATTAAACAGTATTAAGCGCAACACGATTGACTGTTGTATTTATTTCAGACAATTAGCCTAGCTTACGCCAGAAGAAGTAGAATAAGTCGTAATGGCAATGCGGGCGATGGGAAAACTATATAAGCGACGTTTATCTTTCAATAATGTGTATTACAACAATTTGTTTTTAACAGGCTCTTCTCTATGATGCCCTGGATCAAAATCTCAACCAGGAATCATTTGTGTGAGTTTTTTGTGCTTTCAGGCACATGCAGATAAAAAAATATTTATTTATTTATTTATTTATTTATTTATTTATTTATTTATTTATGTATTTACATTAAATAAATATTCGATTCACTTTGAGTAGGGGGAGGAGAGATGAGCGGGAATAGGCTGAGGGGTTAGTTTGGAGTATATTGGGGTCATCCATGTAAACTTAAGTGTCGGATCGCTCTCTCGCAGCTTATAAAGCTTGGAAGCCGTAATGTAAGCTTAGCACAAGGCAGAAAAGGGACACCAGACTTTCCTGATCTGAACATACCCATGTTCTATATCATGAAACTAACCAGATTGATTAAAACAGCAATGTTTTGGTCATATTGACCCGGAACTCATAATCTCTGGAAAACGAGCTCCGCAGAGCGCAATCAAATATCTGTTATGTCCATGGGTTTTGTTCTAAGCGGGTTCTTCGTATTTTCTATATTGCATGTACCTAAAACTGAAAGACAGTATAATAAAACGGCAAACTAACTAAACAATCCATCTACCAGTCAATTCAATAAGACGCCAACATGTCAAGCAATCCATGATTAAATCAATCTGTCGATCACTCGCTCTTTTACTCGATGAATCAATCAAAATCACTCCGGATATGAATCTTCGATCTCTTTTGAACACGAATCTCTTTACGCTATGAACGTAATATTATATAATGTAGAGCTGGCACTGAATACGCAGTGTCTTCTTTAAAGATTTCACATCGGAACGAATGATACTGTCAATTTAAATAATGAGAATTCTTCAATTGAGGACATGTAGTTTATTTTGTTTCTGTTCTAAATTGTTATCCTATGTTCGGTCAAACAAACGTGTTTCCTACAACACAGTATGATTGATGGGTTGTTACTTATACTAAGAACATGCACGGTGTGCCGTATTGTTTGTCTCTATCTGTATTGCAGGGGGCCAAATTATACGAACTCAGTATTGCAGGACGTGGGCGAGTGTCAGGAAGTGGTGGATGAGTTTGCACTGTGCAACAGAGACCAGAAGCAGAAAGTCGTTCTCGTCTGCGGACGCATCTTCTCCGGCAAAGTTATCAAGTAAAAGTTAACTTACTTAATAAATGTACTTATAAAAGTGCACTCGCAAACTCAAAGAGCTGCTTAAAGTGCTGGTTAAAAAGCATGTTTGAACTCAAAACGCCCAAGAAATAAATTGCACTGTGGAATCGTGTCTGTCTAACGCCATAGTCCAGAGTGGAACCGCATCAGGGCGTGAACAGAATCAGGGATTCTCTAACTAATGTTGCAGAGGCGACAATGAAAACTGTAAAGCAATAAGTCAAACATCATTACACGATCGATTCATGTTAAAATAAATAAATAAGTACATGAGAAAATAAATTAACTATCGTGAAGAGGAAGAAGGATGAAAACAAGAAAAAGAAGACGAAGTTGTTGTACCAGCCCAGTAACAAAATGTCCATGGAAATTAATACGTTTGAGAATGCCGATTGTTAGCTATGTGTGCAAGTGTCTGGAAATACCTTTGAATGGCTTGCCATTTTGTTATTGATCAGATTAGCTTAAGTTGTACTGAAGAAGAAGAGGAGGAGAAAATCACTCAAATTGAAAAAGTTGAAACCCCCAGAATTTATTCCAACTTTTCAGCAACGGTTATCTATATGCCTTAAGAGATGGATTGATAAATTTATTTAAATATTAGAGGAACGTTTTCTATTGTGTTTGTACATTACAGGTGCATGGGAATAAAAGCGTTGGCGGCCTTCCATCACTGCTTGCAGGCCGTATGCACAGGCAACAAGCAAGTTCACTGCAACCTCGCCAAACAACTCTTCGTCAACAAACACTGCAAGTCGCCCAGAACAGTCAACACATTTTGCAAGAACTAATCACATTTATGGAACGCTCGAAGTTGGGTTTGAACAGACTGTGGGCACTGACGGGCACGCTGTACTTATTTATTTACTATTATTATTTATTTCAAGGACTTTAATATAGCGCCTATCTAATGTAATTGTTGTTTTTTATTTATCTGAGGGCACTAGCAAACTTTCTCTCTGATCAGTCTAGTGGTCATTTCACTGCAAAGTGGGTGGTTCATGCCAATCACTAGGTGCTGTAGGTGTAAGTGGAGCATATTCATGTTTTTCCGCTGGGCGAGCGTTGTGTGCATGTTCAGCCTTTCTGTTTTTTTCACTATTAACACAACTTTACAGCAATATAAAGAGGTTTTCAGAAATCACTTTGAATCGAGTTTCGAAAAACAAATAGCTTGCTTTAGTGAAAACGGAAGCAAGACAATTGTCAAATACACATTTGTTCCATTTTATTTATTATTCACTAGTGATTGCAACACTTTTTATTCTGTAATAGACAGTCAATGAAAAAGTTCTCACAGAAAAGCAAGCGACGACGTAATTGCGAACGTTGGTATTTATTTACTAGTCAACATTCCTTCTTATTATAACTTTTGCTACTTTTACTTCACGAGGAAATAATAAAGATTGGTTGATTTAAATTTGCGTTGAATTGACTTATGAACTTAGTTATACTACGTTTGACTTATTTTCAATTTTGGCGTGGAAACGTACGCCTATATTATTCATGTTGCATGATTATCTAACAAGTAGAAAAATAAACAGTATTAATGTTGCAACTATACCTTTTTGCCACAGTGAACTCTCCTTATGTTAAAGATAAAATAAATGTAGTTTTTAACCTGTCACCAAAGTTTAATAAAAGTTTTTTCTTTAACCTCCATTCGTTCTTTCTTTGTTTTCTTTGTTTCTTTTTGTTTTTTAAAAGAAGTTTATTTTGTTGTTGTTGTTGCTGTTGTTGGTTGCTTAGTAAAGAAGTTTATTTTGTTTTGTTGTTGGCTGCTTAGTTTCAACATAAATGTATGCAAAAGACGAGCAGACATAACAGAGAACACACAAAAGCAGATGGGCTGAAATTCGTTGGTTGGTTGATTTATTGGATTGGTTAATTTGATGAGGTAAGACCTGAAACGGTTAAGAACGGGCTGGAAACAACAACAAAAAAGCTGGAAAACTTATTCTATTTGTCATCATCATCATCATCATCATCATCATCATCATCATCATCATCATCATCATCATCATCATCATCATCATCATCATCATCATCATTGTCATCATCATCATTGTCATCATAATGAAACAATATCGAAAGGCTTAATATAAAGGTAACACTAATAATGGTTAACTTTTACCGCTTGCTGGCACTTCCTGACATTTTGCTGTTCAAAAAGCGAAGCACTTTATAAGTAAACACTAGGCCTGTTCCGCCTTTTTGTTTCATATTGGCGCAGAAGGGTTGGTCTTTGCTCTTTCAGAACTTGTTCAAAGACTGTTATTGTGAAAAATAAATTGACCATTTGAATAAGAAAAACTGCAGTTTTAATGGTAGGAACGTGAAACTCGCTTTGAAGAAGAAAGACAAAGGTAAATAGTTTACCAGAAGACGAGATTAAAGAGGAAATAAAGGCGAGAAAACGTAGCAAACTAAAAAGGTTCTCAGTCCATATTTCCCTTTTCAAACTCAGCATTGTGTTCCATTAATTTATTATTCACAGCAAACTTTTAAAAGAGTACAGTGTTTAACCTATACTTTAAAAATAAAATAATGTACTTAAGATTTCATTAGGTACTTATTAGTGCACAGAGTACTTTTGGAATTCCCATTAGCCTTAAACACTAGAATTCCATTCGTCGTAGGATGAACGAGAATTCTAATTTACACTAGCTTTTCCCCAGTGTTTACTGGAATTCCACTTCATCCTAGGATGTATGGGAATTCCAATAAAAACTAGCTTAATTCCGAATAGTACTACATTCCCATATCCATTGTAAATTAATATATTATATCATTTAAAAAAAGAAACAAATAAGATTTGAACAGCGTTAACCCACACGCCACCAACCCCCAAAATATAGGCACACACTTTCAAAAAATTTACAATCCTTTCGAAATCCTTTTGCCAGCAAGCCAATTTGTGGATAGTTTTCCGCCTGAAAATGTTCTTTCAAAGACTTCAGCCGGGCACGTATTCACGCTTTCGAAAATCATTTGCCCAATTTTCAAGAAATCCAGCTGGTACACAGGACAACTGAGAACACAGTCTTTATTTTGTACCTTAAGCATAATAATATTCCAAAAAATATATAACACTATCAGCAGAACAGCGGAGATAAAGCCGCAGAGATGGGATTTTTCCGTCAATTGACGGACTTCCGTCGATTTAGGGGCCTCAGGGGTCATTCTTGAGATTCGTGCAAATCCGGTGAGAAAAAAATGGGGTATATTAGGTATATGTTAGGTTTGTTTTGCCGTGCTTTCGGTTTCGATTCCTAAAAGGTTTATCCTAGAAATCAGTCTTCATTTGGTTTTGTTCAAACTGAACTGAACTGCGTGAGTATCAAACCATTCGGGAATATTTTGTTCGGTCTTTCGCTACTGTTACCTTATTCTCATTTGGTTTCGTTACTAAGCAGCTTACTTGAAATTCTTCATGTTTTATGACGGAGACGCCATTGTTCCCTCGGTTCAACAGAACGATGTTTCGCAAAATTCCTCAAAGCGAAAAGTGTAATGCTCGTCAGATTGACAAGGATGGTGGAGCTAAAAACTGTTGGAATTTCTTGTGGCTCCAGGAAAAAGTCACATTAACATGGTCAGAAAAAACGAAGGAAAAGTCCGTCGACCACACCAAGTGTAAAGCGCTGCAAGAATTACTGATGAACTTTATGAAGACTGGAGATGAACATCTTCCACATATACATAATGTATAGTACTGCAGAATAAACTTTGGAGATTTATTATGAATAGTTTTTTTGTTAATAGTTTTGTTTCTGGACGTGATCCATATTTAGCTCTTGGACTTGCCTGGTATTCAACATCTTCATCATGTTAAAAAAAAGGTATGAATTGTAGCCAAAGTGGTCTTTTACATCTTTTGTGTTTATAACTAAATGTAGCCTCTCAAATGCTTGGAAATGTCAGTTTTGTGGTTCTATAAACTGTAGTTTGTTTCAGCTTCAGGGGGGCGAAGCCCCCCTGACCCCCCACAGAGATGGGACTTTTCCGTGAAAGACTCAAAGTTGGCAGCAAGAGAAAGAACAATGCAGACATCAGGTCTTTCTTTAAGAAATCTAAACTTCAGTAACTTGCTGCATTTCCAGCTTTTCCAGTATGTGCCCAAAGTAACAGAATAATCAATGTGTAATCTGTAAAATTAGAAGTTTTTGTTCAACATAATAACACTTTAAAGGCACTAGGAGAGGCCAGATTTGTGTCTCAGAATGCAGGAAATGTGTTGGCGGCCGGACCCCGCTGGGGGAGCTTACGGCGCTCCCCCAGACCCCCTAGACCGCAAGGTGCTTCGGCCCTTCGGGCCTCGCAATGCGTCACTCCGAAACTGATTTTCCTGACCCCCACAAACTTTTCAGTCAATTTCAACTTTTCCCAATCCCATCTCTGATAAAGATCTTTCTCCTATTAAATCCCTTACCTTCACAGGATCGCATCTAAATAAAGTTCCATTTCGTTTTGGTGAGACAACCCTCTCCTTGTTGTTTACACAAATTGTATGTCTTTCTTTGTGCTCAGAATAGGCGGAGGCCTTTGAATGGTCCACAAATGTCTGTCTGTATTGACAATGGTGTGAACACAATGCTATTCAAACAATGCAGGCTGTTTCGTCCACCAATCGATGCTGCTCGGAAGCACGAGTGTGCCTACACGTCAGCCAAACGTCTGCAACCATCTCTCAAATGTTTGGCAAACCGACTTTTTGTCTGTTTGGTTGGTGTTTTGGAAAATTAATTCCTGGCAAATAGAATTTTTTGTTTTTTATTTTGGAAAACTCAAATCAGCACCGATCTCAACAAGTTTGCCGTTCACTTTTGCATTTATAATACTACAGCATGGGGAATCAGCCTGTTTCTCCACTTTTTACTGGAATTCTAATTCATCCTACGACATATGGGAATTCCAATACATATTAGATTCTGAATCGTACTACATTTTTATTCTTTCTGTGATATATCCTTTGATAAACCATTTGACGATTTGAATGCTACCCCCGTTGGGGTGCCGGAGGTTTCAGTATAAATAGTATCCCCACTTTCTGGAAATTTAGTGCTTTAAATTCCCACTGTCGCTGTCTTTCTCATTTGCTCTTTCTCATTCCTGCGCTTTTCTATCAATCTGCTATACTATCGTCTTCTTCGCTAGACCAGTCTCCTACCTTTTTTTCTTGAAAACTCTTCCGGGACAAGACTCCTTGTTTGTGTATGAGGTCTGTTGAATCAGCTTGGGAATATTGGACGCTTTCTGCCAGGTGGTCACTAGGGCTTCCTATGATGTTATTATTTAGCAATATAGGCATTTTATATGTATGTGTTTTGTTGATAATTTATAATGTTTGTATTCTATTTTGTTTTTGTAAACGGGGGTTCGATAAGTTGGGGTGAAGCCTCAGCCGTCCAGTTTTACCACTAGGGTTGCACGTTGTTTCAGCAGATCTTTTATGCGGATCGGGGGTTGTCCGGTCCTGATTTGGCTCGGAAGAGTCCGCTGGACCTAAAGCAATAATAATGTAATGTAATGTAATTTGAATGCTCGGACATGACGTTTAGATTCAAAAGTTTGCAAACAGTACACACACAAAAGTATGTATACATAAACAGTCATCTCTACGTGAAGTAGGCATTCGATTTTTCATTTTTGCTCATATTACTGAGGACGTCACAGACCCAGACCAAACGGTTTCTGAGCTTACCAGTTTTGAAGACATTACTCCAAATTAATGGAATAAACAATATCTTGGACTAAACTATAGATATATCTATAATGTTCTACCCAGATACTTCTAAAATACATGCAGCGAACTTGCATTAGCGGCTCAATTGGCAGGCTATTTCATTATAATTATTATTCTATTTGTAAATAAACTGTTTAAATTTGGGAGTTTTGTGAAAAAATGTTGTAGTTTAAAAATCTGCTTTCTTGTTATGCTACCATTGTTGAATTTGATAGCTGAAAAAGTGAGAGAATTATAAAACGTGAAACAAATGTCCCCCTTAATGATTCTACATTCCAAATTAGGTAACTTTGTAACCCTCAGTAGCGCTCACCCAGAATAGATAGATATGCCAAATCCCTATGCTCTAAGATTTGTGTCAGCAAAATGGAAACCCCAATCAATTTTGTGTAACTAATTGTATATAATTATCTCCATTACCAAATTTCTACAATGGTTTGAAAGTGTCTTTGAAGACGACAAGGTGGAAGAAGTTCCAGTCAGGGTCTGAAATCAGTGTGCTGCTACTGTTGTACTTCAGCAGCTGACAGGTTTTCCTCTCCCCAACCGCGGCCATCTCTCTACCCTGCATGTTCACTGCCGTACATCCGGTCAGCTCAGCGCAAGCACGAGTGCAGTCGGTTACACTTCTGACGTAAGTCTCTCGGACGACGTCAGCCGAGGCTCTATAGCTGGGATTGCGGCGACGAGTGACTTCCCTCTGTACTGGAAGTTATAAAGTTTGATTTGAAAATTCAAGTATCGCCCTGGGATGAAAAAGTCCAACACAAATGTCGCTATGAGTTTTAAAATTTGTTGAAAATATTACAGGCATCTCTGATGAAAATGAAAGGAAGTGTAAGTAAAAGAATTAACACTGCTCTACCAAATTTACATATAGATCAAAGTGTGATAAAGTTGTCCATGTCACTCTGGACGTTCAGCCATTTTCACCACAATGCTAAACCGGGTTTGAAGAATTGGGATGTAAGGTTCAGTGCAGACATTTAGGAAAGAGCGACTACAAAATAAAAAGGTAGTCCCATAGCCTTGTGGCCGTAGGGGAGCGTGATGTTGGAGATCACACTTATCTTGGGCCAGCGTAATGAGGATGATGCCCATCTCTCTCCCTCGCTGCTTTACCTTCCCCACCCTTAAGAGAGTAGGTACTCAGTCACAGTTGAGTCAACTGGGGGCGTTGTTATTTGTCGCTTCACGTTTTGCGGTCACCCATCCAAGTGCTAACCGCACTGGACGGCGCTTAACTTGCGACACAGTAGCGAGTGCTCCAACCACTGCGCTATCCGACACCCCTACAAATATACAAGATTTTTTTTTTAAAATGTTGAGCATACCTTTCTTTATCGGCTTCAGTGTTCACACAAAACGTTTAAGCAAGTGAGTGTGTATACTGGGGAAAAGTGCAGTGGTCTGGAATTGCACTTTGAATACAATTTACCATCGGTGACTGGGCCAGATCGTAAGATTTAGACAGTTACAGAGTTTCCAGCATTTCAAGAACGCGCTGCTTTGGAAATGAAGCCTTGCTATCAGTAATTAACCACTCATTCCAACTGCATATTGCCTATATCACGTCAACTACAACAAGAAGAATTATGTAGTATTTACCTAAGTGTACAGGTTGTGGGGTGGCCATGGCCTGGAGCTCGCAGAAGTTCAGCGGATCTGAAGCGCCGGCAGCGGGTTTTACGAGTGTAACGTAGCGACCTGTAAGTACTTGGGAACAGGGCAAGGTGATCGTTGCCCCATTGGCAACGGGCCCAGGGAAATAGGCGCAGAGGACGCCAGAGTCCTGCCATCCCAATGTCGGCCGAAGCGGGTCGCGAGAGACTACAATGCTAAAATCGTTCAGACGTAACCCTTACAAACAAAAATAGATTGTTGTTAATATTGTACTTCATTTATCAGATTATTTTATAGAAACATTATTTATTCTATACAGTCTATACAATCTATACAACTTATATTTATGTACTGCTGGTATTAATTTCATACCTGCCTAAACATAATCTGTTACAAGTGCGTCCATGCATTAGCCCCTTCCTACCTCACCCAGAACATTCACTTCTATAAGCTATCTAGAAATCTTCGTTGTTCCTCTGACACCCTCATGCTACAAAACCCCGCTGCAAACAAACTCTCCTCTGCAGGCTGTCGATCCTTGTAAGTGCTTGGTTCTTCAACTTGGAACTCTCCTCCTATCTCTCTCTTCGCATCTCTCCGAACATAGCCACTTTCAAGTCCAACATAAAAACTAATCTCTTCATTAAATATGTTTGATCTCGCCTCCCATCACCAGCATCATTATTTCTTTTCTGATTCAGACCACCGCCGTCACTCCGATCCGCTTGCCCCCCAGCCCCCTCGCTCATTAAATGCCCTCCTCCTTCCCTCCCTCCCCCGTCTTTTATCTTTTACCTGTAAATATTCTGTTTTATGTTTGTATTACATCTTTGCATAGTTTATTAGTGTCTTTTTTGTTTCACTTCTTTTCGTATGTGTTTCGCATGTGTTAAGTATAAATGCGTGAAAACTGCGCTTTGAACCGATGCCATTGGGAAAAAGCGCTATTCTTCTTCTTCTTCTTCTTCTTCTTCTTCTTCTTCTTCTTCTTCTTCTTCTTCTTCTTCTTCTTCTTCTTCTTCTTCTTGTTATTATTATTACTATTATTATTATTATTATTATTATTATTATTATTATTATTATTATTATTATTATTATTATTATTATTATTATTATTATTATTATTATTATTATTATTATTATTATTATTTTCAGGCATAGAGGATAACAGCTTTTAATATATTGCAATACCTGATATACATTAACATCAAAGCACTTCCACGCATCCTTTCGCATGCTAGCTAGGAGAATAGAGGGGGAAGAAAACACGCACAGAGAGAGAGAGAGAGAGAGAGAGAGAGAGAGAGAGAGAGAGAGAGAGAGAGAGAGAGAGAGAGAGAGAGAATATAATAACATAAAATAACATTTACAAGAAGAGATGATTACAGGAACGCCAACTTAAGCCGATGTAATTGGATCTTCAATGAAATTTGAAGACATCAAAAGAGGTTGTCTGACAAGTCTAATGAAGGGAAGGTGTGTGTTTGTTTGTGTGTGTGTGTGTGTGTGTGTGTGTGTGTGTGTGTGTGTGCGTATGGGTGTGTATGTGTGTGTGTGTATATGGGTGGGTGTGTTTGAAAAGCTCCTGGAAGACATGACGTCATCCTTAAAGCACAGGATTTAACAGTTTTCTGTTGTTGTTTTTAATTTACGACAGTCTGTCAGCAGATGACCTGAAGGTGCATGGATGATGAAATGTAAACAACATGGTATGCTGAGAGATAGGGAACCTGCATACTATCAAAGAAATGAACGGCGGAGATGGCAAGTGTGCAGTCTATACGATACTTAACAGGAAACAAGTACAACTTTATTAAATTAATATGGTGTGATGTGATCAGGTTCACCATCCATGCTCCCTCATCCTCCCAATCAAAATACCCTGCATCCAATACTATTATTAAGGAAGGGGGGAATTCGGAGTATTCGGGAGAAGTCTTCATAGAGCTGCTCAAAGCGGGTGAAAATAGCAGGATCTAACTCAAGCCGCCTAAGACGCCAACTTGCAACTTGATGCGCAACATTTAACGCCCCAGACAACTGAGTGAGTCTGAAAGACCGAAGGGAAGGGAAAGGAAAAATAAGGACCTAACGTTTGCTGGGCCTCTTTATGTACCCGGCACTCACCCGTCTAGATCCCCCCCGTTGGGGTGCCGGGGGTTTCTGTATAAATAGTATCCCCAATTTCTGGAAATTTAGTGCTTTAAATTCCCACTGTCGCTGTCTTTCTCCCTTGTTCTTTCTCATTCCGACTCTGTTCTATCAATCTACTATACTATCTTCTTCGCTAGACCAGTCACCTACCCTTTTTCTTGAAAACTCTTCCAAAACTTCTTATTTGTGTATGAGGTCTGTTGGGTCAGCTTGGGAAGATTGGACGCATTCTGCCAAATGGTCACTAGGTCTTCCTATGGCATTTTTATTTAGCAATGTAGACATTTTATATGTATGTGTTTTGTTGATATTTTATAATGATGTTTATATTCTATTTTGTTTTTGTAAACGGGGGTTCGATAAATTAGAGTATAGCCTCAGCGTCCCCTGCGTGGGATGCCTTTATTGTAAAGTGACCGGCTGGTGGAATGCCTTCAGTGTTACCACTAGATTTGTTTCAGCAGATTCTTTTATATGGATCAGGGGTGAGTCCTTTTTCAACCAAGTTGTGGTCTAGATTCTGTGGTCCTGATTCGGCTCTTTGCAGTCCGCTGGACCCTGTAAGCAATGAATACCTAACTAACTAACCCGTCTAGAAAATGAGCGTCATGATCTTTATAGTCCGTGCGACGAAATGCATCCATGCACAGACTAGACCTCGGTTTAAATTGTGAGTACGATGTAAACTTACCACAACAATCTCCCCTGTTAGTGATGATAACCTTGTGGACCTGGTACAAAGCTTGCAGGTCTACCCGCCACCAACGGTCAGGGTTGTAGTCTGTATCGGCGGTGTGGGTGCAAAAGGAAACGCCTGTAGCCAAATTACCGTCCACCACGTTCTGTGGTTTACCATATGTATCATGGAGGGTACTCTGAGTAGCTGGCTTGTTCCGAGCAACGTTTGTCAGCACTGAAACATACCACACTTCATCCTAGATTTCCTTGAAAGCTCTTTTGCCCCGTGTCAAGCATTATACACTATGTTTATACATATATACATACATACATCTCGCACTTTAAGGACTACAAGGCGATACTTCGGTCCTCGATTTTGGGCCATGCTTCTTATATATACAGTACGCCTAAGGTGTGGCTTAAATCTGACAGAACAAAGTTAATATTCCTAATAATGTGCGTCATTTAGTTTTGTGGTAGGCTAATAATATTATGGGCTTATGTATGAAAGATTTCTTTTTAAATTCGTGGATGGTATAGAAGGGGTGAGGGAAGGAGGGGTGGGGGTGGGGGAAGCGTCTTGTGATGTGTATTGCCATGTAGTCCGTCAACAACAGGATATGTATAAATGTAGTAATTAATATGCACAAGGTAAACTGGAGGGCGACTGCGGGAGCCTTGGATAAAATGGTAAAATCGTTGAGGTGGTTAAAAAGGTCCAATAGAGTAAAACTTGGCAGCTCGTCAAGTCGTAGACTCCTCAAAAGCCAACTGATAGATGGTAGAGTTCTGAAGACTTCCACAAAAAATCCAGACGATGGACATGGCACAGTCCCGGCGGGGAACATCACAACCAGATCGACTACATCATGGTCAAGAAACGCTTCAGATCAAGCATCAACATTGGCAGGACACGCACTTTTCCAGGAGCAGACATTGGAAGTGACCACGATCTCGTGATGATGTCTTTCCGGCTCCATTTGAAGAGAGTAAATACAGCAAAGTGCACTAGGCTGAAGTTCGACCTGGACAAACTGCAAGACCCGGAGGTGGCAAAACTATTTCAGGCCACAATTGGAGGGAAATTTGCACCACTGCTTATTTTGGGGGCAGGCGAAGTAGATGTCAACACCATGACCAATACCTTCAACTCAGCTGTAACAGATGCCGCCACTGAGATCCTTGGCAAGCACCGACCAAAGAAGAAGCCGTGGATCACACCTGAACTTTTGGATCTGTGTGATAAACGAAGAGAGTTAAAAAAGAAAAAGAACACCTCACAGGGAGCTGATGTCTACCGAAAAATCAACAATGACATCCGAAAAGGCATGCGCACAGCAAAGGAGAACTGGATAGAAGATCAATGCCAGGAAATAGAGAACAATCTGAACAAGAACAACAGCAAGAAGGCCTACCAGACTGTGAAGCGGCTGACAAGTGTTAAACAGCCCAAAGTCTCCACTATCCAAAGCAAGTCTGGCATTTGCCTTACAGAAGAACAAGAAGTCTTGGACAGATGGACAGAGTACTGCTCTGACCTTTACAACCATACACCAAATGGAGACCCATCAGTTCTAGCATGTCCCGAGAGCAGAGAAGAAGAAGAAATCCTCCCAATTCTCCGGGAAGAAGTTGAGGCAGCAGTGCAATCGCTGAAGAAAGGGAAGTCAGCGGGAGTGGACAACATACCAGCGGAACTGCTACAAGCAGGAGGAGAAGCGATGACTGATGCTCTCACCATTATCTGTAACAAGATCTGGCAGAGTGGGGAATGGCCTACACCATGGACCCAGTCGCTTGTCATCACTCTTCCCAAAAAAGGTAACCTTCAGGAGTGTGAAAATTACCGCACCATCAGCCTCATCAGCCATCCCAGCAAGGTCCTCCTGAAAATAATACTCAACAGGTTGAAACCACAAGCTGAACAAATCATAGCTGAAGAACAAGCAGGATTCATGGCAGGGCGAAGTACCACTGAACAGATTTTCAACCTCAGAATAATCTGTGAGAAATACCTACAGCACCAACAACATCTATATCATGTGTTCATAGACTTCAAGAAGGCATTTGACCGAGTCTGGCATGCAGCTCTATGGGCAACCATGAAAGTGTACAACATCAGCCCTAAAATTGTAGAAGTCATCAAAAGCCTGTATGACAAGGCTACCAGCGCAGTCCTCCATAACAGCGTCATCGGGAACTGGTTCAGAACAACAATCGGTGTGCGTCAAGGATGCCTACTCTCTCCAACACTCTTCAACATCTTCCTAGAGCGCATCATGTCAGATGCTCTTGCAGATCACGAAGGCACAGTCAGCATAGGGGGCAGAGCAATCTCCAATCTTCGTTTTGCGGATGATATTGATGGATTGGCTGGAGAGGAACAAGAACTTGAACAGCTTGTACAGAGGCTTGACACCACCTCCAGAGCTTATGGAATGGAAATAAGTGCAGAGAAGACCAAAATGATGACCAACAACACCAATGGCATCAACACGGACATCAAAGTACAAGGCCAATCCCTCAACACAGTGCACAGCTTCAAATATTTAGGAGCCATTGTGTCAGACAATGGGTCTCGACAGGAAGTCCTCTCCAGGATCGCACAAACAACTGCTGCCCTGACAAGGTTGAAGCCCATTTGGAAAGACAGAACCATCAGTCTACATTCCAAAGTAAGACTGCTGCGCTCTCTGGTCATCTCCATCTTCCTATATGCTTGCGAAGCATGGACCCTCACAGCAGATCTCCAACGAAGAATACAAAGCATGGAGATGAGGTGCTACAGAAGACTTCTGTGCATTTCCTATACCCAACACATCACCAACGTTGAAGTCCGACAGACCATCACACAAGCCATTGGACAACACGATGACCTGCTCACAGTGGTGAAGAAACGGAAACTCCGATGGTATGGCCACGTCACCAGATCATCAGGCCTTGCAAAGACCATTCTGCAAGGCACAGTGCAAGAAGGTAGAAGAAGGGGGAGACCGAAAAAGAGGTGGGAGGACAACATTCGAGAATGGACTGGTTTGACACTGAGCGAAGCCATGAGGGCTGCTGAGGACAGAGAAAGATGGATTATGCTGGTTAAGCGATCATCTGTGGTGCCCCTACGACCTTCGGGTTATGGGACAGGATAGGATAGGGATAGTTCTGAAGACTACGGTAGACTAAGTTTATTTCGATAAATGTTAAGATAGATTGCAGGATTGGTAATAACAGTGATGAGAAAGTTCACAAGTAACTCACCCGTCTTTGGCTTTTTAGCTCATTTTTCAATTACTAATTGAGTTACTTGTAGACTGGTAGAAGGGGGTGGGAGAGGGGAGAGAATGTGTAGAATGAATGAGGGACAAAAGTTGGTGGGGTAGGAGAGGGGATATATGTTGACAAGAAGGTGGGTTGGTCAGTTAGGGTGAGCTTCTTTTTTTTTAAAAATGTTATTTCCCTATTGCAAGTGGCATCCTAGGCGACAAATGATTTGGGATTCCATGAATTCTCTGTAACAACTATCACCGCCACTGTTACGCCACAAAACTGCCACAGTGACGTCTGACAGGCTGCGAGGTGGCACGCTGAAGTGGATAGAACTGGGGATGACTTATGAAGGAGGTTACTATATCTGTGTTCCCTGCATCTCTCATTACAACCCCTATATACGCTCTATGTGTCCGGGGACACAAATGTACCAATTTACCAATCTCATTACAAGTCTCACCAGTGTACAGCATACTACAAATCTTACAGCAGATCACAACAGCAGTATGGCAGGTGATAGCACGACATACTTCACACTTTCGTCCTTACAAAGGTGCAGTTGCTGTTAATAAAGTGGCAAGTTTTACAAGTGGGTAGTTACATCTGTAGGTTATTAGTGGGATCAGAAGGCGTGGCACTGGATTTAAGGCAGCACGAACCAAGAGGTCGCCCAGGTTAGTGTCTGCCTTAATGGCAGCCATTGGAAGCTTCATGAAGGTGTTGCTCAATGTATAGATTGATTGTAGGATATGGCAGTTATTTAGAAGGATGTCTCTGACTGGAAGGTTGTGTGGATGAAACCTCAGTGTGAAGATGGTGCGGTCATTCTTGTGTCACTTGGTAACTGTGATGCGGGGGTGAGGGCTTTCAATCTGGGGACATTAGTTATTTTAGCCAGAGCTTGTTGGAGTATATGGTATGGGTAACCTCAGGAGGTGAAGAAATCAAGCAATTTTGACGACTGCCTTGAGAAATCTACGCCGTTGCTGCAGAGCCTGCGCAGACTTAGGAGCTGAGAATAAGGGATACTTTGATAGGCGGCCGTATGGTGACTGGAAGAGAAGTACAGATACGAATCGTTTTCTTGTAGTGAACTGATTTTGTCAAGCGGTCGGAGTTGTCCTGGATACCGACGTTGATATCGAGGAATGGAATGCAAGACTCTGTGACCTCTCGTATGTAACCTGATGAGCTGGACGGAAGTTATTGACTAAGTTGATGAAATTCAATAGCTCTATTTTTGAAAGTGTAGAGATGCCAAAGCAGTCTATATATATAAATTGCTTAGCCGGAAGTCCTTCTTCGCCTCTACTATAAAGTTTGTCCGGTATGGACGCTGATCTGGGCAGGTGCTGGGCGCTACGGATAGGCCTGCTGTGTGCTCAGAACCAGCGAAATCGTTATAGCCGACATTTCCTTACCGAACGTTTAACCGTTTCTGAGATAAATAAATAAACAAAATGTCCACAAACTGCAATAGCCTCATTCCGCGCGCTTCCGATTCAACCCGGCCGTGTCAAGAACGTGCTGTTCTGAAATACCGCAAATTTTGTTTTATTTCCATTCAAAACACTTTTGCACTCATGTCACCAATCTCACAAAATTTTGTGTTTAACTAATTAAATTTGATTAATTAAAAATCGATTCGAGGTTTCAGCATGTTTTCCCATATAGACCAAAAAATTGATGATTTTATTACCAAGCCTTGGTGGCTGACTTAGTAAGACATTCGCCTACCGTGCAGGAGACCCAAGTTCGAATCTCATGCGGTCCATTTTTTTTAAATGTTTTTTTTAACTCTACAATATTATTATTATTATTATTATTATTATTATTATTATTATTATTATTATTATTATTATTATTATTATTTATAAACTTTTTAACTCTACAATATGGATATTTTTCTTTTTAATTTAGGCTTTTTACTTTTAACTTATTTATTATTATTATTATTATTATTATTATTATTATTATTATTATTATTATACTACTACTACTACTACTACTACTACTACTACTACTACTACTACTACTACTACTACTACTACTACTACTACTACAGGGGCGGATCAGTTAGTTTTTGGGGGAGGGTTTCCAAAATTCTATTAAAGGGACTTACTCGGTAAATGTTAATGATGGTCAAGAAACGCTTCATCAACATTGGCAGGACACGCACTTTTCCAGGAGCAGACATCGGAAGTGACCACAATCTTGTGATGATGTCTTTCCGGCTTCACTTGAAGAGAGTAAACACAGCAAAGTGCACTAGACTGAAGTTCGACCTGGACAAACTGCAAGACCCGGAGGTGACAGAAATATTTGAGGCCACAATTGGAGGGAAATTTGCACCACTGCTCATTTTGGGAGCTGGTGAAGTAGATGTCAACACTATGACCACCACCTTCAACTTAGCTGTGACAGATGCCGCCACGGAGACCCTTAGAAAGTACCGGTCAAAGAAGAAGCTGTGGATCACACCTGAACTTTTGGACCTGTGTGATAAACGAAGAAAGATGAAAAAGAAAAAAGAACACCTGACAGGGAGCTGATGCCTACCGAAAAATCAACAATGACATCCGAAAAGGCATGCGCACAGCAAAGGAGAACTGGATAGAAGCTCAATGCCAGGAAATAGAGAACAGTCTGAACAAGAACAACAGCAAGAAGGCCTATCAGACTGTGAAGCCGCTGACAAGTGTTAAACAGCCCAAGGTCTCCACGATCCAAAGCAAGTGGCTTTTGCCTTACAGAAGAACAAGAAGTCTTGGACAGATGGACAGAGTACTGCTCTGACTTTTACAACCACAAACCAAACGGAGACCCATCAGTTCTAGCATGTCCAGAGAACAGAGAAGAAGAAGTAATCCTCCCAATTCTCCGAGAAGAAGTTGAGGCAGCAGTGCAATCGCTGAAGAAGGGGGAGTCAGCGGGAGTGGACAACATACCCGCGGAACTGCTTCAAGCAGGAGGAGAAGCGATGATCGACGCACTCACCATTATGTGTAACAAGATGTGGCAGAGTGGGGAGTGGCCTACACCATGGACCCAGTCGCTTGTCATCACTCTTCCCAAAAAAGATAACCTTCAGGAATGTGAAAACTACCGCACCATCAGCCTCATCAGCCATCCCAGCAAGGTCCTCCTGAAAATAATACTCAACAGGTTGAAATCCCAAGCTGAACAAATCATAGCCGAAGAGCAAGCAGGATTTAGGCAGGACGAAGTACCACTGAACAGATTTTCAACCTCAGAATAATCGGTGAGAAGTACCTACAGCACCAACAACATCTATATCATGTGTTCGTAGACATCAAAAAGGCGTTTGACCGAGTCTGGCATGCAGCTCTGTGGGCAACAATGAGAGTGTACAACATCAGCCCTAAAATTATTAAAGTCATCAAAAGCCTGTATGACAAGGCTACCACTGCAGTCCTCCACAACAGCGCCTTCGGAAACTGGTTCAGAACAACAATCCGTGTGCGTCAAGGATGCCTACTCTCTGCAACACTCTTCAACATCTTCATAGAGCGCATCATGTTAGATGCCTTTGCAGATCACGAAGGCACAGTCAGCATAGGGGGAAGAGCAATCTCCAACCTTCATTTTGCGGATGACATTGATGGATTGGCTGGAGAGGAACAAGAACTTAAACAGCAGGTACAGAGGCATGACACCACCTCCAGAACCTATGGAATGGAAATAAGTGCAGAGAAGACCAAAATGATGACCAACAACACAAATGGCATCAACACGGACATCAAAGTCCAAGGCCAATCCCTCAACACAGTGCATAGCTTCAAATATTTAGGAGCCATTGTATCAGACAATGGGTCCCGACAGGAAGTCCTCTCCAGGATCGCACAAACAACTGCTGCCCTGCCGAGGTTGAAGCCAATTTGGAAAGACAGGACCATCAGTCTACATTCCAAGGTAAGGCTTCTGCGCTCCCTTGTCATCTCCATCTTCCTATATGCTTGCGAAACATGGACCCTCACAGCAGATCTCCAACGAAGAATACAAAGCATGGAGATGAGGTGCTACAGAAGACTTCTGGGCATTTCCTATGCCCAGAACATCACCAACCACGAAGTCCGACAGACCATCACACAAGCCATTGGACAACACGATGCCCTGCTCACAGTGGTGAAAAAACGGAAACTCCGATGGTATGGCCACGTCACCAGATCATCAGGTCTTGCAAAGACCATCCTGCAAGGCACAGTGCAAGGAGGTAGAAGAAGAGGGTGACCGAAAAAGACGTGGGATGACAACATTCGAGACTGGATTGGTTTGACACTGAGCGAAACAATCAGGGTTGCTGAGGACAGGGAAAGATGGAGTACGTTGGTTAAACGATCATCTATGGTGCCGCTACGACCTCCGAGTTATGGGATAGGATAGGATATGTTATTTACTTGTAAGATTAAATTATCAAAATAATAATTACCTCCTTTGCTCCCAAAATATGTACTGAGCTTTGCCACACCTTTCGAATCGGAGGGCTTCAACGACGGCGTTCGCGGCATTTTGAAGCGCTGGCGCGAGTCGGAATAAGCAAGCAAAGGGACGGAACTTTGACTATTTGTCTTTCTGAATAAAAATAAAATAAATAAATAAATAAATAAATAACTAGAATGTCGCCGAAGACAGGAAATATCAGCTTTGCTCTTTGTGGAGCACGAAAGAGGGTGTTCGTCTGGAGATTGTTTAGAATAATTGTAATGATTGAAGTTTTTTAGGGAGAAGATTGCGAGGGCTTGCATATTGTGGGAGAGGTCAAATACTCGTACAAAAAAAAAAGAAAAAAAAAAGATATATATATATATTATATAGATACATATATGGGATATGGAGGTTACCGATTCCAAGTGATTGATCTGTTTCCTTTCAAGTTGTTTTTTTCTCTCTCACTCTTTCTCTCTCCTTCTTCTTTTTTTATCTTTTTTTTTTTTTTTTTTGGGCTGGGGGGGGGGGGTGTTCAGGAAACCCCGGAAACCCCCCCCCCCTCGTCCGCCCCTGTACTACTACTACTACTAATAATAATAATAATAATTATTATTATTATATCTTATATAAATTTTTTTTAAAACCTTGGTGTTTTTTATGATTTCTATTTGTATTATTCTATATTTAATATTATTATTATTATTATTATTATTAATATTATTATTATTATTATTATTATTATTATTATTATTATTATTATTATTATTATTATTATTATTATTATTATTATTATTATTATTGTTATTACCAAGGATCGGGATTGGGTGGTACGTGTAGGTAAAAGGGGGCTACGGGTATGTTTAAAGGGGCATGGGTAGGCATAACGGGGATACGGGTATATATAAGGGGGTATGGTGATGGTATACGTTAATATAAATAATGCGGAAAAAAAAGTATACGCTCAATGTGTCCGGGGACACAAATCTACCTAAGAAAGAAGAAAGATCTATTCCTTTCATCCATACCTGCGAAACGATCAACGGGGAAGTATCAAGGAGGGTACAGGTAGGTTACAAGGGGGGTACGGAAGGTATCAAGGGGGTATGGGGAGGTATCAAGTGGGTTCGGGGAGGTATTAAGGGGGTATGGTGAGCCATCATGGGGGAGGGACGGGGAGATATGGGGGGGGGGTATGGGAACCTGTGTACCCTGCCTTGCCAGGGTACAAAACCACTAGTCATCAATAAAACGCTTGAAGAAGGAAGGCAGACAGGGGCTGGATAAAGCGGGAAGATCTGTGCTTCGATGTACTCTACAAAAAAAAAAAAAACATGCATAGGAATGACCCATTCGAGTACCAATCGCCACTCCACTAGTTTGTTTCAAATGGTTATCGCCAAACGGACACGAGTTCAAGACCAGCACAAGCTCTTTCAGCCGGAGGATGTACACTGATGTGGAGGTCGAATGAGATGTTAGGCAGGAAATGCGTGATAGCTGTGAAACCATCATTATTGGGGATGTTGGTGTACAACGAGGTGATGTCCAATGTGAATAACAGACGCTCTTTGCAGTTGGCTAGAAAGGAGAATTCATCAAACAAGGTGAGGGCAGGGTTGGTGTCTTTCGCGTAAGCCTAAGTAGGAAGCGTCTGGACCAGTGGATGAAAAATTAATTCAAGAAACTGTGAGAGCTGGGCTGTTGGACATGAACGTGCTGATACTATGGGTCTATCCAGGCTGTTGTTTTTATGTAATTTTGGTAAAACATAAAAGCGCGCTGGTGATGATCTGTTTGGCTTCAGCCTGTCAGACGTCACTGTGGCAGTGTTGTGGCGTAACAGTGGTGGTGATGTTGTAACAGAGAATTCATGGAATCCCAAATCATTTGTCGTAGGCTTAACATAAAATTGTAGCCCACCCTGACTGACCAACCCACCTTCTTGTCAGTCTTCTACCCACATATCCCCCTCTCCTATCCCACCCTCCTTCGTTCTACACTTCCGCTCTCTCTCTCTCTCTCTCTCTCTCTCTCTCTCTCTCTCTCTCTCTCTCTCTCTCTCTCTCTCTCTCTCTCTCTCTCGGAGTTGACTCGTGGCAGCCGAAGGAGAAAGACGTGTTTTTGGTATTGCTCTGCCAAGTGATATTGCTCAATCCACAGTATAACGATATTGTTTGAGTGACTGAAAGTTTGTTTTGCAGTTGTAATTCAGTTGTCAGGAGGAATGTAATTGTGAAAAACAGGGAACGAATATATTACCATGAAGTTTAGCTCTACACAATGTGCTACTTGAAAACGAGATTTCCTTCGAGGACATTGTTTCGAGACACGGTATGCCTGTGCGTACGTCAGTATGTACTCTGCACAAAATGTGCAAGTGGTGAAAAAACACTGTTAAATGCAGGGAAAAGAACTTGTTTACTGCAAATAGGACTTCTTCATACCTCAACATAATATTATGAAAGAAATCGTTGTATAATTACTTTATACAATAGCATGTTCGCCAGTGTGTACTCTGCATAAGAGGGTTTTCTATACTTGCAACTTGGATACTTTGCGTTTTGTGAACACTTCTTACGGACTTTAATAACTTACCTGAAACCAAAATTAATTAATTTTATAGGCTTGCAAGGCAAGGAGAAAAAATGGGTTGCAATATGGAAGCGTACAGACAAGCCATCGGTATGTTTGTGAGCTGTTTGCTCAAAATCCTGACAAGGAAGGCCAAGACTTCTGCGGCACGTGTGAGAAAACAGCGGATGGACGCCCTCTGTGCATTATTATCTGTAATATGCCTATTTCACTTGCTGTTGATCGGCTGCGTTGAACGAAATCCTGGGCCTGGTTATCAGAGCGACGCAGGAAATAACGTCGGTGCAGGCCGGGTGCCCCTTTGTCCCCGCCATGGGGTGCCCGGCTCTGCTGAAGTCGGTCCTCCGTCATCAGCTGGAGACATTACGAACAACAGCGGCGAGTGTGAAACGCTTCTACAACAACTGACAGCAGCATTAGACCTTCTGAAACAGCAAAACTGTACACTAACACAACAACTACTAGAAGAACAAGAAGTGACTACACAAAATATGCGCTCCATCAAGCAAAGTTTTGAACAGCTTTTTGACTGTATTCACTCAAACACTAAACACATCACTCATTTGATGAATAAGCTTCAGAAAGCAGAAGATGCAGTGAGCAGGCTTCGGACATCGCTAGATGTCTCTGAAGCGGAATCTCGACGTAAAAACGTGAAGATTGATGGCATACAAGAAGACATACATGAAACTACACAAAGCCTAGCTAACAAAGTCGTACACAGGCTAAATAGCCACAGCACAGATCTTTTTG
The DNA here is from genome assembly GCA_036898135.1 of Oncomelania hupensis. Taxonomy (NCBI): domain Eukaryota; kingdom Metazoa; phylum Mollusca; class Gastropoda; order Littorinimorpha; family Pomatiopsidae; genus Oncomelania; species Oncomelania hupensis. The sequence continues at coordinate 94,373,762 of CM072511.1, read as the reverse complement.
TCACACGAGACAGCATTGAAGAAGTGAGACGTGTGGGTAGTAGGGGCGGACGTCATCCAAGGCCAGTCATCGTGCGCTTCTTCAGGTACAGCGAGACCATGAGCCTTATGAGAAATCGCCAAGCCAGACGGAAACTGGTAACACACGGGATTACAGTCAGCGCTGATCTGACACCGAAACAACAAAAGGACATGGCTGAACTTCGTAAATCGGGTCGGAGTGGCATCTTAAGGGACGGTCGTCTTATTCCAATAAATCGGAGTTGCGACGGTCAGAATAAAGCAGCCTTGAAACAATATGGTCAGAACGTGAAAAACAAGGCATCGGTATATTCGTACACACGCGTCAACAGCGACGTCGGATGTAACGAGAACACTCGTCCACGCATCAGCACTGAGCACCCTTGCAGAAGAAATCCACTGAGAGATGTAGGATCACCTGGTGCTTCTGGTTTTCGTGAAAGTGGAGATGGAAGAGACGTCCTTATAAGCAAATCACAGCCCTACGCGACAGAGCAAGTTGAACCTTACACACAGTCATCGCATCAGGCTGGAAACGACACATCCACAAACGACGGGGTACGTCAAGTTCAGAAGGGATTGGTTGATCGCCAGCAGCATCGACAACGACAACCACGGAAGACATATCCACCAAGGTCAACAAATTCGAGAGGTTATAAGATACAAAGTACACACGTTTGACGGGGTGGCCGGCCTACGAGGTTTGACAACGACATCAGCAAAAATGAACGAATTAAATTTTTAACTTATAACGTCGGCGGCATAGCGTCAAGGCTAGGGGGTTTCGAAGGTGAAATCGCTATTGTATAAATCAGGGTTTGGACATGTGTGGCTACATCAAGGAGTTGGTGACATGTCGAGTTTTCTGAAGGCTTTCAGGCAAAGACTCGTGGATATGTATTTTCAGGAATGGAGTGCAGGTATAGATAGCAGTGATCGTTTTGCTGAATATAGAGTTTTTAAACAGGGTTTGCATTTGGAGATTTACCTAGATAGTATTCCAATTAAGGCGTTTAGAGACACTCTGGTAAAAGTCAGACTGGGCATCAGTTCGTTAAGAGTTCATAAAAATAGATATGCCAAATCTGAACAACAACCGGACAATAGCTGCCCGTTTTGCCCTGGTGTATTGGACGATGAACTGCACATGATGTATAGTTGTAGCGAGTACAGTCAGCTGCGCCCAGCTCTCTTGCAGAACGTAGAACATTACAATCAAAGACAACACTTTGCTAATTTGATGGGCACCAGTGATATTGGAAAGATTCGTCAGCTTGCGTGGTTCCTGTACAAATGCCTCCAGAAGCACGATCAGCATTGTGGGTAGTGTGTGAACCTCCAAGGAAGATAGCTGGTATTGAGAGAGAGTTAGAGAGAGAGAGAGAGAGAGAGAGAGAGAGAGAGAGAGAGAGAGAGAGAGAGAGAGAGAGAGAGAGAGAGAGAGAGAGAGAGAGAGAGAGAGAGAAGAGGAAATAAAATGAAAATAATTCAAGAGATGAGTGAGCATACAGACAATTATAATAGGAGAGATTGACATGTTAATTGCTTAATTTAAATTAAAGAGTAAAGTGTAATAATTACAAATTAGCAATAATGCAATGGGCAAGTTAAAGGAGTACATGATGTTGACATTTAAGAGACAAAATGTAAATGGAATGAGATACGGTATGAATGGAATCAGTTTGAAATGCGCCTTTTTCTTCAAATGCCTAACTGTGTAATTTTGATTTTTACTTAAAGTTCCCTTGTTGATTGTCAACCATGAAGTGGGCCAAAGGCCATTGTTCATTATTAAAGTGTCAAAGTGTCAAAGTGTCTCTCTCTCTCTCTCTCTCTCTCTCTCTCTCTCTTCACATTCCCTCTCCCCGTCTGTTATATGTATTATTAATAGTTGATTCAGCCCCGATGCTTGAATCTTGATGTGTGTAATTCGAATTCGTTTATCCGGCCACGCAGCCTGTTCACTCAGTCGCCTTAGGTTTTCCAACTTTATTCAGCAAACACCAACAACTGCATACCAGATCGCTTTCCGCAAATCACTACACAAATCACTTTTGTTCAAGTTCAGTTCAGTTCAGTAGGTAGATTACCGTTCCCGGACGCAAACTTGTTTTTTCCAACCTAGTTCCAGTCATTCGCCCAAAAAGGCAATTACCGAAGTCGAACGAAGTTCTCCGGTTCGACTTCGGTAATTGCCTTTTTCGGCGAATGACTGGAACTAGGTTGGAAAAAAACAAGTTCGCTCCCCGGACACGTAAGCATATTTTTATATTTTTTATTTTGAGTAAAATTAACGTCCCCGGACATAATAAGCGTATAGGGGACGATTTTTATAGTGGACTTGTTTACTTATATAGCCTCTATGCAATCCAATAAAGCTTAGAACATTCCAGAATGACGCAGTAACACCCAATCAAAAAATAAAAATAATAAAAGTCGTCACCGGAACTACACACTGTCTTACGTCATAGAACATTCCTCAGTTTACAAGCTATCGCCAGACAGATCTGGAAGCTTCGATCGATAATAAACAAGTAATTCCAGAAAAATCTCAACGATACTATAACAATATCGATTGACATAAATTATCAACATTATACAAAGCTTTTTCTAGCAGCAGCGCAGGATCAAATCGAAGGTAAATACACGCTATTATTGCATGCATTGCAACAGAAAACGTTTAGAACTATTGTTCGCGTCTCAATCGTAACACCGTTATCATCGCCTTCACGCCCGGGGATCAACTATAGCATTCTACGGAGACAATGTTTTACACAGACAGCTTGAGAGACAGTTTTTGAGAGATTTTATTTGCTAAACCACAACTCTTTCATTTTGTTTTTCTATTTATTGGACAACACATATCAAAAATATCAAAATACAAAATCTTCATCCTACCTTTCTAGTATAATTCCATCACTTAGAGATAACAAAGAAACTGAGAGCTGAGGCAGAGAGCGGAGGCTAGCTCCCTTCACTCGTGCATCATCTTATACATGTATATCAAATGGGTATCCAGTCTCAACCTTACGCCTCCCAACTTAATAATGATTGGTCAACTGTGCAATTATGAATATTTATAACAACACCTATATGGATATGCGTTCTTTCTCTTATTAATATTAATGTCCAGAAACTTTCCAAAACCGTCTCACGATCTCTTATCATCCTTACACCATTCTGTGGAGTTTCATTCGCCACCTAACCGGCTACGCAATGTTAAAGGTGAAACAGAATTACGTTAACCACACTCCACGTCTTTCCTCTAACTTTAATTAAAAATTACTTTCCCACACCAAGACATCTCCTCACTACATACCTTATTACTTTTAAACACTCACCTTACCTCTAAACCATTATTTCTAAATTACTAATATCGCATCTATATTTGTAATCACCTCCACATCTCTTAATATTTACAAATATATTATACAATAACTTTAAATTGCTCAGTAATCAAACCTATCAATGTCTTCATTTATATTCATGCTTCAAAAATTTCCTTTATAACCCACTCCCATAATCAACAAACATATTTCTTGTTTTACTTCTTATTTCCTGTTTCTTGTTTCAATTTCACAAAACCCAAAACAATTTCTGACATTTCCACCACCCCTTTTAATCATATATCTCAACAATTCATTTATCTTCCGCCTCTTTAAAGTTTGGATAATTTCGGCGCTAATTACGTTTTCGTTTGTATAACCTCTTATTATCAACACTAATACAGACTTCTTTAGATCAGAGCTAAGCATTTCCAGCAACTGTAATACGCATCTAAAATTTGTTAAAACGTTACATCAATTCCAACAACTTCTAACGTTGTATTAAAACCATAATTTGGACTCTATCATACCGTCCTCTGCTCTTTAGCTCAGTTTTTAATAACTACTTTTGCCGGGGGTTTCAGTATAAATAGTATCCCCACTTTTTGGAAATTTAGTGCTTTAAATTCCCACTGTCGCTGTCTTTCTCATTTGCTCTTTCTCATTCCTGCTCTGTTCTATCAATCTGCTATACTATTTTCTTCTTCGCTAGACCAGTCATCTACATTTTTTTTTGAAAACTCTTCCGGTACAAGACTCCTTATTTGTGTATGAGGTCTGTTGGATCAGCTTGGGACACAAGTATATCATATTAGATGCTTTCTGCCAGGTGGTCACTAGGGCTTCCTATGATGTTATTATTTAGCAATGTAGGCATTTTATATGTATATGTTTTGTTGATAATTTATAATGATGTTTGTATTCTATTTTGTTTTTGTAAACGGGGGTTCGATAAATTAGAGTACAGCCTCAGCGTCCCCTGCGTGGGATGTCTTTATTGTAAAATGACTGGCTGTGGAGAGCTTTCAGTTTTACCACTAGGGTTTTTTCAGCAGATCTTTTATGCGGATCAGGGGTTGTCCGGTCCTGATTTGGCTCGGATGAGTCCGCTGGACCTAAAGCAATAATCATGTAATGTAATGTAATGTAATGTAATGTAATGTAATGTAATAACTACTTTAATTACTTGTAAACTTTCTCATCGCTGTTATTACATTTCCTGCAATCTATCTGAACAATAATCAAAATCCGCTTAGTCTTCAAAAACCACTATCTTTGAAGAGCTTGCGACTTGACGCGCTGCCAAGTTTTACTCTATCGGACCTTTGTAACCGCATCAACGATTTTACCACATGACACAGGGCAAAGTAGTTTTAAACAAAGCTTAGGATTACCCTTGAGGACTCCCGCATCGACGTGCTGGTAATACTCTCTTGTTTCACACCTACAACCTTCCCACAGACCTTCACCACTTGATCCAACACACTTATATTTAACACACTAATATTTTTCACACACAAGCTTTCGTACTTAATTGTGCGTTTGTACAGTAAGAGTTAAATTTACGTGTATACTTTTAGTTCTTTTCACGTATTTTCTCCTTTAGATAATTCTGTGAAAGCTTAATGTAATTATAAATTAAGCATGGTCTTTGGTTTTATAATAATTATACTACTGGAATACTTTATTCTAGGAGATTTGGGTAATAAAGGTGTAATTAAGTATTGTTCAGGCTTATAGAAGTTTGCATATGTGTGTAAACATGATTGATGTAAGTTGTTGTTGTTTGTAGATTATAGTCACACGACACTTTCGCATATAGGTGACTACTGGACCGATTTATACTGACCCCAGCGGGCCAGTTGTTGGTAAAGGGGAAAATAATATGATCACACGTTGACCAATCCGGGATTCGAACCAGCGACCTTTCGGTTACTAGCAAGACGCTCTTACCAACTGAGCTACCCGGCCCCACCATTGATGTAATGTGAACAGACAGCTATTTATCGATATCGGAGGAGACAGAGAGAGAGAGAGAGAGAGAGAGAGAGAGAGAGAGAGAGAGAGAGAGAGAGAGAGAGAGAGAGAGAGGAGAGAGAGAGAGAAAGATTATCGTTCTTAAAAGACCACATAACAAGATACAGTTTCACAAACTTAAACGATTTAGTTACAGATCCAATACTTTATTTGCACTTTCAACAATTTCAAAAGCGCCACAGAACAAAACTTTGCCGGCTTAACCATATAATGTAAATGATCCACAAACAATTTGAACAGGTAATTAAACAATTAATAACATTTGCTCGCAAAACAAAAACAAACCAACTTGAATTTGAAATAATAAGAATTATATTAAATAATATAATGCACTTAAAAGGTAAAATAAGCCGTTTAACTATAAAGCATTGCCAATATCACAGAAATTCTCAATTCACTTTCATATTGCTGCAACTTGACCTTTTCATAAGTGTCACGAAGTGAATTGGCAAATATTTACATTATTTTCAAATTTGTGTATACAGTACGTGTTTACAGAGCTAGTACCTGAGTGACGGCTGTTGACATAGGCACGTGGCGTATGTATTCGCTTTGCGTGGGTACTATATTTCCTATCCTATCCTATCCCGTAAGTCAAAGGTCGTTGGGGCACAACAGATGATCGTTTAACCTGCGTACTCCAACTTTCTTTGTTCTGAGCAACCCTCATGGCTTCGTTCAGTGTCAAACCAGTCCATTATCGAATGTTGTCCTCACACCTCTTTTTCTGTCACCCTCTTCTTCTGCCTCCTTGCACCGTGCCTTGCAGGATGGTTTTTTGCTCTGGGACGTGGCCATGCCATGGGAGTTTCCGTTTCTTCACCAGTGTCATCATGTCATCGTGTTGTCCAATGGCTTGTGTGATGATCTGTCGGACTTCGTTGTTGGTGATGTGCTGGGCATAGAAAATGCCCAGAAGTCTTCTGTAGCATCTCATCTCCATGCTTTGTATTCTTCGTTGTAGATCTGCTGCAGTGGCGTAGCTAGGGATTTGGGGGCCCGGGGGGCTTGGCCTCTTTGGGGGCCCCTGCATTTTAACATTCGACATCATGAGATAATGTACTTAATAAATATATAAGTCTAAATTCACTAACTTATATAACAACGTGAATACCAAGATAACATGGCAGTGGCGTAATATTTAATATTTAATGCAAAAACAAATTTTCGCACACTCATTTGGGGGACCCGTCAAGTGGGGGCCCGGGGGGGACTTTCAAATTTGGACCCCCTCCCCCTCCCCTAGCTACGCCACTGATCTGCTGTGAGGGTCCATGTTTCGCAAGCGTATAGGAAGATGGAGATGACAAGGCAGCGCAGCAGCCTTACCTTGGAATGTAGACTGATGGTACTGCCTTTCCAAATGGGCTTCAACCTTGTCAGGGCAGCAGTTGTTTGTGCGATCCTGGAGAGGACTTCCTGTCGGGACCCATTGTCTGATACAATGGCTCCTAAATATTTGAAGCTATGCACTGTGTTGAGGGATTGGCCTTAGACGTTGATGTCCATGTTGATGCCTTTGGGGTTGTTGGTCATCACTGTGCTCTTCCCTGCACTTATTTCCATTCCATAGGCTCTGGAGGTGGTGTAAAGCCTCTGTACCAGTTGTTCAAGTTCTTGTTCCTCTCCAGCCAATCCATCAATTTCATCCGCAAAACGTAGGTTGGAGATTGCTCTACCCCCTATGCTGAATGTGCCTTCGTGATATGCAAGGGCATCTGACATGATGCGCTTTAGGAAGAAGTTGAAGAATATTGGAGAGAGTAGGCATCGTTGACGCACACCGATTATTGTTCTAAACCTGTTCCCGATGGCGCTGTTGTGGAGGACTGCACTGGAAGCCTTGTCATACAGGCTTTTGATGACTTCAATAATTTTAGGGCTGATGTTGTACCCTCTCATGGTTGCCCACAAAGCTGCATGCCAGACTCGGTCAAACGCTTTCTTGAAGTCTACAAACACATAATATAGGTGTTGTTGGTGCTGTAGATATCTCTCACAGATTATTCTGAGGTTGAAAATCTGTTCAGTGGTACTTCGCACTGCCCTGAATCCTGCTTGTTCTTCAGCTATGATTTCTTTAGCTTGGGGTTTCAACCTGTTGAGTATTATTTTCAGGAGGACCTTGCTGGGATGGCTGATGAGGCTGATGGTGCTGTAATTTTCACGCTCCTGAAGGTTACCTTTTTGGGAAAAGTGATGACAATCGACTGGGTCCATGGTTTATGCCATTCCCCACTCTGCCAGATTTTGTTACCGATAAGGGTGAGGGCGTCAATCGTTGCTTCCCCTCCGGCTTGCAGCAATTCCGCGGGTATGTTGTCCACTCCCGCTGACTTCCCTTTCTTTAGCCATTGCACTGCTGCCTCAACTTCTTCTCGGACCTTGACCTTTGCATAAGTGTCACGAAATAAATTGGCAAATATTTACATTTGTGTATACATCACGTGTTTATAGAGCTAGTACTCGAGCGACGGCTGTTGACATAGACACGTGTCTTATGTATTCGTTTTGCGTGGGTACTCTATTTCCTAGTTCATTAATATTTTGGAGATGAGACTCGGACTATATAAAGACTGTTTGGAGAACAGAAGGCTAAGTGGTGTTTCACCTGTCCCCTATACGCTTAATGTGTCCGGGTACGTAAATTTACTCCAAAAAAAAAACACACACAAAAAAAAACAACAACAGAAGGCTGTACTCCCACCGCCGTAGCTCAATTGGTAGAGCGTTCGCCTGGCACACCGATGACCCAGGTTCGAATCCCGTGGTGGGCGATATAAAATGTGGCCAGTTTCACTGTTCATTTTAGCAGTATGATTGCTTTGGTGGTTCAGTGTTGATTCAGGTCCCTACCCTTCTTTTCCTGGGATGGTTATCCCCGTCTGCCATATCGCCAATGGTGGGTGTAGACGTTAAACCTCAATGTTCATTCATTCAAAAGGCTGTTCTCGTATGCATCTGAGAGTGTGTGCGATTGGATGAAACAGGACTAGGATAGGGTGTGTGCATTTGATTGAAAGATAAGACTGTGAAAAAAAGGGTGAATGCTAATTTTGTGTGACCTGGAAATATTGTGTTACTGTGTAGGCTACTTCTGTTTTTCACTGTGGTGATTCTGGATTCTGTTCATGACAGACATGGTAATTTGAATATTTATATTATATGATTTACTTGTTGGAAATATAATATTGAAACTAATTTTGTGGGGTCACGTGCAACATGGCGACCGGGCGGTACGCTTGATTTTGTGCGGTGTCGTTTTTCTTCAATTTCGTAGTTCCCAGTGGATTATAAATTGAAATAACTTTACAGGACTATTCATAAGGATACTGTGTCACAGAGTGTTGCCAAGATGATTAGTATGGACTTGTGGAGAGCGAGAATTGGACTGTTTTGCGGTGGGACATGGCATCTGGTTTTGAAAACTACAAGGTCGTACGTGACAGAGGTGCTAGGTTGTGACGATGTGTTGTTATTGTACTTCAGCTTGTGATTCATGACTTATGTTGGTCAATGTCTGGGAAGTACTGTTTTATCCTTAGTAGGTGACCCATTCACCAATGTTAATTTTACTTTGGGTGCTCATAGTTGTGGTACTTTGTCATCTTTGTCGTTGCTGGTAAACGAAACTCGTGCCAGAGGCAGTGTGTCAGGCCAGAATGATGTCACGGCGCAGTGGCAGCCATGGCCGTTCGTATCATCACCGGACACCCCGAAGGGTTTCTTTCTGGCAGTCAATTGTTTGCTCGCGATATGGCGAGTGTGGCTCAGTGGAGACGTTGAAAAGAACCCCAGGACCACCTAAGCAGCAAGACTCTCTCGACACTCAGTGGAAGCGACAGCTTTTGTAAGATTGATAAACTGTTTAGTGTTCTTGATAATGAAGCCTCGGTGATGGCGAGAATAGAGAAGTCACAGCAAGATGTGAAGAATGAGCTAGTAGATTTGAGAGAATCTGTGGGGAAAGATGTTGACACTCTGAACTCGAAAATGGAAAAACTGACTGAAAAGGTAGAAAGTATGGAAGACGAAATCGACAGACTGGAAAGTGTTTCAAGAAGGAACAATGTAAAGATCTATGGACTGGTGGAGAAGAAAGACGAAAACTGTGAAAATGTCGTGCGTGGTTTGTTGACCAAGTAGTCTACATTCCAAGTGTGAATTGGAGTGCGGATGTGGTGGAGAGAGCGCACAGGCTGGGAAAGTTCAATGCCATCAATAGAAATAACAACAAGCCACGCCCCATGATTGTCAAGTTTCAGCGGTGGGGTGAGACGATGTCTTTGATGGCGGCGATAGAAGGATGAGATAAGATATTTCAGGACGGGCTACGGGTGGCACAAGACCTGACACACCGGCAGCAGACACGGCTGAGAAAGTTGCGAGAGGAGGGCAAGAGGGGTTATTACAAGAAAGGCAGACTTCACATCAGTGATGAGCCCTCTCCCTTCCCTCAGGATTCTGTAAATCCAGCTGATCATCCAAGGAGTCCCGGCAATGTAAAGGCTTCCCAACCACTGTCGCCGTCTGATGTCACAGGGAGTGCCGACCGGGGTCAACCAATCGCAGCAGAAAGAAAAAAATAGTGATGTCGACGATCCTACGGCAGCACGTGGGACTGTTACTAGGTCCTTATAATAATAATAAATAATGGTCGTCATTTGTAAGGCGCCTTAGCCTAAGGATCAAGGCGCTCAAGGGGTTGGGGGAATGGGAAGACAAGACAGACAAAACTGGACAAAAGATACATAATATACATATGTACAAAATGCAGTTAAACTATGAAAAAACACAAGCACGCACACCTGCTTACACTCTCTTGTAAATGATTAATTGAAATATTCCTAAAAAGGTATGTTTTTAACTGTGATTTAAAAGAGGAAATTGAGGAAGAATGTCTAATCTTGTTTGAGTCAGCGTCAGTTGATCGCCAATCTAGTCTCCACGAGGCGTGGGGTAGGCGCAGTGACGGTACTAGCTAGAGATGTGGCCAAGGCCGTTTACACGGTTCAAGTACACTAGAGACAACACACATAAAACAAAACATGCAAGCACGTACACTCACAGCAGCTAAGATTGACCAAAACGATGTGTCAGTACAGAATGATATTTTCACGGTGGTGAATGAACAGTTTGAAAACATTTCAGCAGAAGGTGATATGATGGGAAAAAAATTGAACATAGGTAGAGGTTCAATTATTGGTGAAGGTGACAGGGCAGAGTCATATAATGTGGACAGTAGAAACGATAACGATTTACTGAATACAACAACCAGAAACGAGGCTTCACCACACACATCTATATATAAATTGCTTAGCCGGAAGTCCTTCTTCGCCTCTACTGTAAAGTTTGTCCGGTATGGACGCTGATCTGGGCAGGTGCTGGGCGCTGCGGATCGGCCTGCTGTGCGCTCCAAACCCGCGAAATCGTTTTAGCCGACATTTCCTTACCGAACGTTTAACCGTTTCTGAGATAAATAAATAAACAAAATGTCCACAAACTGCAATAGCCTCATTCCGCGCGCGGTTTCGATTCAACCCGTGTCAAGAACGTAATACCGCAAATTTTGTTTTATTTCCATTCAAAACACTTTTGCACTCATGTCACCAATCTTACAAAATTTTGTGTTTAACTAATTAAACTTGATTACTTAAAAATCGAATTGAGGTTTCAGCATGTTTGCCCATATAGACCAAAAAATTGATGGTCTTTATACGAAGCATTGGTAGCTTAATTGGTAAGACATTCGCCTGCCGTGCAATCGACCCTAGTTCAAATTTCATGCGGGCCATATTTTTTTATGTTTTTTTTTTACACTACAATATGGATATTTTCTTTTTAATTTAGGCTTTTTACTTTTAACTTATTTATTATTATTATTATTATTATTATTATTATTATTATTATTATTATTATTATTATTATTATTATTATTATTAATAAAATAATAATAATAATAATAATAATAATAATAATAATAATAATAATAATAATAATAATAATAATAATAATAATAATAATTATTATTATATATCAAATTTTATTTTAAAACCTTGGTGTTTTCTATGATTTCTATTTGTATTATTCTATATTCAATATTATTATTATTATTATTATTATTATTATTATTATTATTATTATTATTATTATTACCAAGGATCGGGATGGTGTGGTACTTGTAGGTAAAAGGGGGCTACGGGTAGGTTTAAAGGGGTATGGTTAGGCATAACGGGGATACGGGTATATGTAAGGGGGTATGGTGATGGTCGATTCTTACTACTTAACAACTTACTTACTGGTCGATTCCTTTCATCCATACCTGCGAAACGATCAACGGGGAAGTATCAAGGAGGGTACAGGTAGGTTACAAGGGGGGTACGGAAGGTATCAAGGGGGTATGGGGAGGTATCAAGTGGGTTCGGGGAGGTATTATTCTATATTCAATATTATTATTATTATTATTATTATTATTATTATTATTATTATTATTATTATTATTATTATTATTATTATTACCAAGGATCGGGATGGGGTGGTACGTGTAGGTAAAAGTGGGCTACGGGTAGGTTTAAGGGGCATGGGTTGGCATAACGGGGATACGGGTATATGTAAGGGGGTTTGGTGATGGTCGATTCTTACTATTTAACAATTTACTTACTAACTGGTCGATTCCTTTCATCCATACCTGCGAAACGATCAACGGGGAAGTATCAAGGAGGGTACAGGTAGGTTACAAGGGGTGTACGGAAGGTATCAAGGGGGTATGGGGAGGCATCATGGGGGGAGGGACGGGGAGATATTAGGGGGGGGGGGTATGGTGAGGTATCAAGGGGGATATGGGGAGGTATCATCGTCCAAATGAAACTCGCAGACAACAGTTGTCTCTCTGTCTACATTTTAAACAGCAACCTGTGTACCCTGGCTTGCCAGGGTACAAAAACCACTAGTGGAATTATAAACAGGCAAACAATCAGGCACACAATAATGTGGGAACAAAACCTAGTCTTTTTTCTTTTTTGTGTTGGAATGTTGGTGGTTTAATTAATAAACTGTCAGATTGTGATTTTGTAAATTTTAAGGTACCTGGTTCGAATCCCGGATTGGCCAAAGTGTGACCATATTATTTTCCCCTTACCATCAACTGGTTCGCTGGTGTCAGAATAATGTGACCAGTAGCCGCCTATACGCTTCGGTGTCGTGTGACTATAATCTACAGTTACAGAGGTTCGGGGGGCACTTTACGTCTTATTAAAAAAAATCATTGGCTGCTTTTGTTTCTGCTTTTGATACAGGTATTGATAATTTGCTTAGTGTGCGGTTAAGCAGACAGTTGTTTGTGTTTGATAAAGATCTTATTTTTGTCGTTCTTTATTGCCACCCGGAGGAAGCCCATGTTATGATTGTAAAGATTACGAGTGTTTGATTTCTGAATTGGAACAGGTATTTCCCTTTTAAGTATTACGAGCTAAATATTTTAAAAACATTTTTTGAATACACGTTTATATAAGTGGGCTGAAGGGGAATGGAAGATTTGTGAAGAACAGGCTGGTTTTAAAAAACATTATTCCACTATTGACCATATTTTTTCTGTGTTCTCATGATAGTAAATATTCTATATTCTAAACAACAAAAAAAAGTATATGTTGCATTTATTGACTATATGCGTGCCTTTGATACTGTAGATAGAAATAGCTTGTGGAAAGTTTAGCAAAAAGTTCAAACATCAACCAAAATGCTGAGGATGCTCCAAGGAATGTACGCTTCTGTCCAGTCTTGTGTGAGATGGGGCGCAACTCTGTCAGACTTTCTTGATTGTCACAATGGTCTGAGACAAGGATGTTTGTTGTCCCCCTTAATTTTTTCTTTGCTTGTGGGCGAGGTAGCTGATGCAGTTACGGCGAAGGGGCGACATGGTTTCCAATTTTTGCCAGGCTTGAAAGATATATTTTTGCTGCTCTTCGCAGATGATATTGTACTATTGTCTTCTACGCCTGCTGTCCTTCAGAACCAGTTAGATAATCTTGCTGAAGCTTCAGACAGATTGGGTTTGAAAGTTAATTTGAATAAATCTAAAGTAATGATTTTTAAGAAAGGGGGCAGATTATCGAAAAGGGAAAAATGGTTTTTGAATGGCTCAGAACTTGAAATAGTGAAGGAGTATAGGTACTTAGGATTTGTCCTGACAAGTAGACTGTCTGTTGTGGTCGCCCTTAATCAGGTTGTGGAGAAGAGTAAAGGCAAGGTCGTCGAGATTTTGAGGACCATGTGGAGTCTTGGCAAGATGAATATGTCTTTTTTCTTTAAGCTGTTTGATGCTCACGTCAAGCCGATGCTTTTGTATGCTTCGGAAGTCTGGGGGGCAACTCAGTTTAAAATAGTTGAATCAGTACACCTTTTAGCTTTAAAAAGACTTCTGAGTGTTGGCCCCCGGACTCCAAATGCAATGCTATACGGTGAGACAGGACGCTATTCTTTATTTATAGATAGTACTATCAATGTCCTGCGTTACTGGTTTTCCGTACAGAGAATGGAATTACATAGAATTCCACGTCAGGTATATGAAATGCTGTATATTTCTATGAATAACCCTCAGAAAAAAACTGGGCATATATGGTAAAAAGTATACTTGACAATTATGGATTTTTATTTGTTTGGTCAAATGGAGTAGGAAATGAAAAACTGTTTTTGACAAATTTTAAGCAAAGAATGATGGATTGCTACTGCCAACATTGGAATGCTAAGATTAATGGGAGTGACAAGTTTTTGACGTACCAGGGTAATTGTAGATTATAGTCACACGACACCGGAGCGTATAGGCGACTACTGGTCACATTATTCTGACACCAGCGAACCAGTTGATGGTAAGTGGAAATTAATATGGTCACACATTAGCCAATCCGGGATTCGAACCAGGTACCTTTCGGTTACTAGTAAGCCGCTCTACCAACTGAGCTACGCGGCCCCACTGAATCTTGTGATGTACCGTTCTTTTAAATTACTCGTATGTCCTGAGCAATATCTTATTCAATTGACGATTAGTAAGTTCCGTATAGCATTTAAAAGATTTCGCTTGGGGCTTAACGATCTAAAAGTAAACCAACGTTATACTGTGGTTAGCCCTTTGTGTACATTTTGTGATGAGGTTGAAGATGAGACGCATTTTCTTTTCAGTTGCAAGATGTATGATGATTTGAGGACTAAATATTTGTCTAAATATTTGACTGTAACGAGGAATTGCCCATCTGTGGTAAAATATTTAATATCAAATGAAAATTCTGACATTGCAAGAGATGTGGCCATGTATATATTTTACTCGTTGAAGAAAAAAGAACGGTATTCTAACGTTTCGGTAATACTGTAGGACAGCCCGACTATTATATAACCAGGTACAAAATACTTAAGTTTTGTTCAGTTTATGCATTTTTGATATTTCTGTTTTGTTTCTGTATTGGTGGCACGTGATTAACCCCGTGTCTACAGGCCGGTGGCCTTATTTTGACGCAATAAATTGAAATTGAAATGAAAACTAATTTTGAAAATGCATACAATATTTTCATAAATTGATAAATGTAATTTTGTGTCAGACCGGAATCGGGATTGCTTCAGAGAAAAATAAGACAACACGATGACATGCTCACAGTGGTGAAGAAACGGAAACTCCGATGGTATGGCCACATCACCAGAGCATAAGGCCTTGCAAGGACCATCCTGCAAGGTACGGTGCAAGGAGGCAGAAGAAGAGGGCGACAGAAAAAAAGGTGGGAGGACAACGTTCGAGAATGGACTGGCTTGACACTGAGCGAAGCCATGAGGGTTGCTGACGACGGAGAAAGCTGGAGTACGCTGGTTAAACGATCATCTGTGGTGCCCCAACGACCTTCGAGTAACAGGATAGGATAGGATAGGATACTTTAGGACTTAGTTTCCTTGAATTCCGTTTTAAACATTATTCTCATATTTTGAGTGAAAAAGAAGAGAACCATAACATTTGCAAAACGTAGCCTACATCGGTGTTGTGTTCCAACTGTTGTGTATTTTAAGTCTTCAGTGTTTCAAGTTTACTTCGGTCTCAACTTGTGTAATTATATAAGAAATTCCTTTTGATAAATGCGTGTATACATGAAATTGGAAAGTTAAAAACTGTTTACAAACTAATAGTCTATCACGTTTGTAGGAATCTTCTGAGAATAGAGTTAATTATTTTATAACACGCACGGGAAGTTTATAACAATTTAGCGTTTGTAGGAATCTTCTGAGAATAAAGCTAATTATTTTATAACACACGGGAAGTTTATAACAATAAGATCAAAGACATGTGCGATTGCTATGGTTTTTAACTCATTTCGTCTCTCTTTTACTATTACTCTCTCTCTCTCTCTCTCTCTCTCTCTCTCTCTCTCTCTCTCTCTCTCTCTCTCTCTCTCTCTCTCTCTCTCTCTCTCTCTCTCGTTTTTTGTATCCATATTGTTTACATTTTAGTCTCAATCGTCTACTTCTTTTTACTATATTATTTGTCCCTTCCTTTTTCTTGTATTCACTTAGCTTCGTCTTCATTTTCTCATATTTGTCGATCTGTCTCAGTTTCTTAATCTCTTTATCTCTTGTTTGTATCTTGCTTTGTGTGTTGTGTGTGTGCAAGCGCGATTTTTTATTCTCAATCGTCTACTTCGTTTTTTTTCTCTATATTCTGTCCTCCTCTCTCCATTTTCTTTTGCATTCACTTTTCGTCGTCTTTCTCTGTCTCTCTTACCCCCCACCCCTCATTCCCATCCCTCTACTTCGCGCGCTCTCACTCTTTCTGCCTCTCTCTCTCTCTCTCTCTCTCTCTCTCTCTCTCTCTCTCTCTCTCTCTCTCTCTCTCTCTCTCTCTCTCTCTCTCTCTCGGGATTTTCTTTTATAACCTCAGCGGATTCTATAGTTACCGGCAGTAAAATATTGACAGAACAACGTGTAAAACAGTCAATTTTAGTTTTCTTACCTTGTGCCTTTGTTGATGTCCAGAAACACACCTGGCAAAATAGCTGGGCTGTTAGTAGCAGCATCATCCACTTACGGACAGGAGACATGTTTTCTTGCAAAATGTTTGGCTTCAAATGGCTCAGCCAACTTAAACAGTTTAATTCCTAAAAGACATTATGACAGAATGTAAATGTGCTAATTTGCCTTCTTCGTCCATTTTACCACTTCCAACGTACAGGTGCAGATTTTCCTTTCCCCACTTTCTGACTTGCGTCCGAAAAGAGGATTTCAGGTTACTGCAACATGCACGGCCCTACTGGAAGTCAGCCAACCCGAGAGATTAATCATAGTGGACCGCGAGAGCCCCGCGCTGTAAAGCTACTGTCGTACTTAAGTAACGACTAAAACGCGCACGCGCGAACACTCACACACACAAACACACACACACACACAAGCGCACGCTTGCGCGAACACTTACACACACAAACACACACATATATATATATATATACACACACTCTTACACATACAAGAATACAAGGTGATTATTGTCCCCATTTTTACACAAGGAAATTTGACGTTTGGGCAACATGGCATGAAGATGAAACACGACAAGGGCAATAGAGTCAATAAATGAATCATCAGATCTAGCATAACCATTCATTCAAATAAATATTCTCAGACAATTCAGGAATCAAACACTTTTAATTAAGAAAATAAAAACAGAATATGTACTGTACTGTGATATAAATTGCATGCGGCCAAATTAAGGCCTGATTAAAAAGGAATTGTCACAAGTATATCTATCTATCTGTCTATCTATCTATCTATCTATCTATCTATCTATCTATCTATCTATCTATCTATCTATCTATCTATCTATCTATCTATCTATCTATCTATCTATCTATCTATCTATCTATCTATCTATCTATCTATCTATCTATCTATCTATCTATCTATCTATCTATCTATCTATCTATCTATCTATCTATCTATCTATCTATCTATCTATCTATCTATCTATCTATCTATCTATCTATCTATCTATCTATCTATCTACCTACCTACCTACCTACCTATCTATCTATCTATCTATCTATCTATCTATCTATCTATCTATCTATCTATCTATCTATCTATCTATCTATCTATCTATCTATCTATCTGTCTGTCTGTCTGTCTGTCTCTCTCTCTGTCTCTCTCTGTCTCTGTCTGTCTCTCTCTCTCTCTCTCTCTCTCTCTCTCTCTCTCTCTCTCTTATATATATTTAAAATCAGTGTTCCCGATTACGCACAGTAGTGCGTCAATTACGCACAAAATATGAAAAATGACGCAGAAAAATTTGCATGTGTGCGTCCTGTGGACGTACACATTTTTTTCGAATCGCTGAAGTCAAAAATACGACCAACGAGTGGCGAACTAATTCACGGCATAATCAGAATCAGAACCCAACTGAGACTGCCATTGCAGATGATTAAAAATTGTGTCTGGAGTTGTCGTCCTTAAAAATCGCATGCGCGCGCATTGTAAACTTCCTCCAAGCAATCCATTCACTGAACAGAAGAAATCTTCATGAATCCATTCTTTGATTCTATCATACACGATCATGTCACTTCTGACTTGGTTGACTGGGCCCAAAACCCGTTCATCCACCGATTTGGGGACTCTCAAAATTTGCACAAGGACTCTTAAAATTTTATACCTGGGAGTCCCAAGGACTCTCATTTTTTGTGTTGTGGGGTGCCGGGGGTTTCAGTATAAATAGTATCCCCACTTTCTGGAAATTTAGTGCTTTAAATTCCCACTGTCGCTATCTTTCTCATTTGCTCTTTCTCATTCCTGCTCTGTTCTATCAATCTGCTATACTATCGTCTTCTTCGCTAGACCGTCTCCTACCTTTTTTCTTGAAAACTCTTCCGGGACAAGACTCCTTGTTTGTGTATGAGGTCTGTTGGATCAGCTTGGGAATATTGGACGCTTTCTGCCAGGTGGTCACTAGGGCTTCCTATGATGTTATTATTTAGCAATGTAGGCATTTTATATGTATGTGTTTTGTTGATAATTTATAATGATGTTTGTATTCTATTTTGTTTTTGTAAACGGGGGTTCGATAAGTTGGGGTGAAGCCTCAGCCGTCCCCTGCGTGGGATGTCTTTATTGTAAAGTGACTGGCTGGTGGAGGGCATTCAGTTTTCCCACTACTGACTAGGGTTGTTTCAGCAGATCTTTTATGCGGATTGGGGGTTGTCCGGTCCTGATTTGGCTCGGAAGAGTCCGCTGGACCTAAAGTAACAATTATGTAATGTAATGTAATGTAATGTAATCTCTCTCTCTCTCTCTCTCTCTCTCTCTCTCTCTCTATCTATCTATATATATATATATATATATATATATATATATATATATATATATATATATATATATATATATATATATATATATATATATATATATATATACGAGGGATCTAAACAAGTATTAGTTAAGACAATTTTATTTAAGACACTTTTTTTAAAGAAAAGACAGACGTTAAATTTTCATCCATGCCATGCTTTCCTAGCGCCAAAACCTGATAATTACAAATATCATGAGATAATTACAATTATCAAGGAATAATTACAATTATCAAGCGATAATTACAATTATCTTTGAAAATTATAAATATCTTCGCGTGATCATATTTAATTTACCGTTTTGGCTCTAGCAATCCGTCTGGAAATGCATCAAAACCGAAAATTATAAGCCTAATTTTCACTTGATAATTACAATTTTTACGTGTTAATTGTAAATATGTCGTGTTCCACGGAACTGTTCAGTTTTGTCTCAACCATGCTGCGTATACGCATGCGCAATATATATAGCGACCGATTCAAAAACTGTCCTAGCGCCTCCGCCCTTGCTCTCAATTTAATACTGATGAGCATGCGCGGTCCGACGCGCGATGGACATGCGCGGCAGCGGCACTGTTCCCAGCACGCTTGGGGTTTTGGCCCTAGTAAAGCGTGGCCAAAACTGAAAATTAATTAACACTGTGAATTACCGGTATCTCTGTGAATTACACAGAACACATGTTAATTACAATTATCACTGATCCATGTAAATGCATGTTCTGGCGCTAGTAAGCCGCCTTACCAGAATTAAGCATGATCGCGTGAAAATTATAATTATCAAGTGAAAATTGTAATTATTATGTCATAATTACAATTTTCGGTTTTGGCGCATTTCCAAGCGGATTGCTCGAGCCCAAACTGAAAATTAAACATGAGCACGCGAAAATATTTGTATTTTTTAAAATGATAATTGTAATTATCTCTTGATAATTGTAATTATCCTATGATATTTGTAATTATCACCTGATAATTGTAATTATCCGGTTTTGGCGCTAGTAGGCCGCCATAGGTTCGGGCACTGCGAGACCTCAGTCGCCGTGACGATCCCGCTTAGGCTCGCAGGATTCCATTCCACTACATGTTGGAGAGAGTACCGGCCGTTTGAACGGGTGTTTAGATCTTCTTCAAAGCCACGCTCGAGAACGGGGCACCGAGATGCTTTAGATCTTTTCTGATAATGGTGGCTGCTCTAGTGACAATCTTTACCAGTCGTTCCATTTCACACTTCTTGGCGCTGCTGTGGTAAAACAGTTGTTTGAAGGCCAGGATGCTGTGGCTAGAGGACTGGAAAAAGAAGCATAGAATGTCATGGCAGACCTGGTAACGGCTCAGCTTTCTACAGAAGTACATCCTCTGATTCACCTTTCTGCATACCGCGTTGACGTTGCGGGTCCAGTCCAGCTGTTGTCGATGAGAGTCCCCAGGTACTTACTTGTAGATGTCCACCGTTTCCACCGGCTCGTCCTAATTCTTTGCCCTTCTGAAGTCTGCAACAAGATTCTTGGTTTTGGACACGTTCAGTTGAAGGAAGTTCGTGTGGCACCACTCCACCAGCTTCTCCACAGCATACCTGTACACCGCCTCGTCGCCTTTTAGGATAAGGCCCGACAGCGATGTGTTGTCTGCAAATTTTACAAGCAGACTGTCGTCGTTGGAAACTCGGCAGTCTGCGGTGTACAGTGTGAAGAGAGCTGGGGAGAGTACGCAACCTTAAAGAGCGCCGGTGTTGGTGGTGACAGCGGTGAGTTCTCTGGGTCAGGAAGCTGAAAATCCACACACCCATCCACACCCTTTCTCTCTCCCTCTCTTTCTCATAAACACACCACATGCATGATATAGATGCGCATACAGAAATGCGCAAAACACACATACATCACCACCCACCTACCCACACAAACCCTAACGATGCACAGAAGAGTGATTTCTGAAACCCTGCCTCTGAATCTCGGTTCTTGAGGATCTTTAATGATGGTGTAACGGATGGTCTTTGTGTATTAAATTAAATATCTATATAAATATATAACTATGTTTAGTCTAATGATTGAGTGTGTGAGTGTGGCTGTCTGACGCTCAGTCTAAGGATGCATGCTCCATCTCTGTTTACTTTAAATCCTCATCCACCACCACACACGTGCTTACAGACAAGGACAAAGTCTACACAGTTATTTCTCTTTGGCCCTCTGTTTCACTATTTATCATTCAAACCATCACATATACATCAAATCGTCCACATATACATTAAATCAATTACACATACGTTAAATCATTCACAGATGCATTAGATCATTTGCATATACATTAAACCACACGATTCTCTTCAACATATAAATGAATTCACACAGATAGTCAGTAAGTGGCGATTTCTCGAGACGTCACTCGACTCTTTTCTACACATTAGTGTCGACACAGTCAATGATATCACATCGACGACTTGAAGGTTCTTGACTTGAATAATAAGTGTCAAGTATTAATAACAATACTCACAGACCCTACGACGACATAACGGAGATTCTTGGTCTCTCAGTCGAAGCTACGAACAAGGCTACTCCTGGGGAACACTGCAGGTGGTCCCCTGGCCCAGGTCTGGAGAAGTTCTTCATCACCGTTGCTGTACGTCTACAACAGTGATGGTTGACGAAGGAGAGAACCGGCTTCGATGGTGTCCACTTCCAGTCTCTTCAGACATTGTCACGAGGACAGTTCCATCGGCCGCACATCAGAGGGAAATTCCGCTCCGTACCGGTCCCGCTGTATACAACATGTACACAATCGTAAATTTTCGCTCTTATACTTAAAGAGTCTGTATGTCTTTGACACATCTTTATAATCATAATGCTTGAAGACCATTTCCTTTGCGGAATGTCTTCTATATGCCACCACACCACTACAATCACTATTGTCACCATTCCTGTGACAATACCTATAGCCACTTTACACTGTACACACATTGCGTAACCTACCACAATGGATTATGAGCCAAATATTACAATCACAGCTCATCTTCATTTCATAACATATTCCTACCCATTCATTCATCAATAGACATACAAATTATATAACTGAATTATATTCCTATTTGAGCCCCATATATGAATGAATATAACAATGGCATCATAGTTACAAACTGAGTCACACATGGTAAGTACATGATCAAATAAGTATTGACACGAGTTATCGTACTTCTTTCAAACATGGGTTCCTCTGCACTCTAAACCAATAATTCATAAAAAGCAATACTTTTCCTTTTCGTATGGATAGCTTTACAGCTCATTATAAATACCGATAATAATAATAATAATAATAATAATAATAATAATAATAATAATAATAATAATAATAATAATAATAATAATAATAATAATAATAATAATAATTCTTAGATACAGCTATCTAAATCCTTAGCAGAATCAGGCTTTATTAGCGCACCCACGAATACGTCCGTTCACTACGGCTGATATGTCGTCTCTGAGGTAACAACAGCTCAGAAACTAAATTGTCATTTCGATGGTAAGTAACACAGTGACGTCATAACGTCTTCCTACACAAACGTGTACGAAACGTGTTCGTTACAGATGGTGATGAAATTCTTCTTCTTCTTCATCTGGTCATGATTTGGCTCAAAAGAGTCCGCTGGACCTAAAACATCATGTATTGTAAGGTCATCGTCATCGTCATCATCATCATCATCATCATCATCATCATCATCATCATCATCATCATCATCATCATCATCATCATCATCATCATCATCATCATCATCATCATCATCATTATCAACAGCAGTAGCAGCAGCAGTAGCGCTTTAAGCTCGTTTTTACGGGAATTCGAGCATCATAAAAGATTATTATACTTATACTTATTATTATTAATAATATCATCATCATCATCATCATCATCATCATCATCATCATCATCATCATCATCATCATCATCATCATCATCATCATCATCATCGTCATCATCATCACCATCATCATCATCTATGCAATTGGCACCAAGATGTTAATCTCCTGGCCAATATGCTTCACTCCGTTAATCCAGGTTTATTCAGCACAGGAGCACGTCAGAGTAAAATTAACAGCCACTTTTGCATAAATAAAAGAACGAATAACCCTTAAAACAATGAATACTTGCGGTTGATTATAAAATTCAATCTTTATTAATTACACAAGTGAATATTTTCATTATTTGTTGTGACGTGTGTGTGGGGGGAGGGTAAAGGGGGAGATGTTGTCTGATGGGGCCAACCTCCTGATGTTGTACTTCGAGCTGAGCTGTGTTGTTGTTGTTGTTGAAAAGAAATAACTTTATTTATGTAATCCTCCTTCCCCTTTTCTTTGTTATCTTCCTCATCGTCATCACCATCACCTTCTTCTCCTTTTTCTGCCTCCTTCTCCTCCTTCACAACCGAATTTAATAATAATAATAATAATAATAATAATAATAATAATAATAATAATAATAATAATAATAATAATAACAATAATAATGATAATAATAATAATAATAATAATAATAATAATAATAATAATAATAATAATAATAATAATAATAATAATAATAATAATAATAATGGATATTATACCCGCCTTAATCCTAAATCAGACTCAAAACGCGGCGATCTGTAACCAAAATACGCACTCACACGTTACACATTCATACATACACAAAAATAAACACATGTTCATTACTCCAACAAGTGGTGTAAAGGCAAGTCGCTATTAGAAAACGAAAGAGCAATCAAATTTTATTTTTTTATTTTTGGACAGACTGCATCCAATACCATTATTGAAGGGAGGGGGAGGAAACCGGAATACTCGGAGAAAACCTTCGGTGACCTGAAAGTCTCGTATCTCAGGCACATATATGTTTGTCCCCTGCGGTGTTCCAACCCGCGACCTTCAACATAGAAAATCAGCTTACTATCAACTGAGCTACCAGGCAACCCGCATGGGTGACGAATACAATTGTGGAGTTAGTTATTCGTCCCGGCGGAGCAGTTTGTATGTAGATTATAGTCACACGACACTTTCGCATATAGGTGACTACTGGACCGATTTATACTGACACCAGCGGGCCAGTTGTTGGTAAAGGGGAAAATAATATGATCACACGTTGACCAATCCGGTGTAGCAGGCCACATTATACCCCGCCTCAAGTATACCCAGGGTATAAACTGGCCTAGCCTAGACTATGCCCCCGTATAAACTGGCCTAGCCCAGACTATACCCCTGGGTATTATCTGGCCTAGGCTCGTTTAACCCTCTCCTGCCCATTATAACCCCCCCCCCCCCCCCACTACGGAAGACCTTATCCTTCACGTTACTCTTTAATTTATGTGTTGTAATTGTTCTGATGCACTCAGACAGACAGACAGACAGACAGACAGACAGACAGACAGACAGACAGACAGACAGATAGATAGATAGATAGATAGATAGATAGATAGATAGATAGATAGATAGATAGATAGATAGATAGATAGGGTTAGGGTTAGGGTTATGGTTAGGGTTAGTTTTTTTATAGTTTTTTTTCTTTTTTTACACGCAAGATAAAGACTGTTAGCTGAGTTCACTCAGGTTTTTTTTGTTGTTTTTTTTTAACACGCAAGCAAAAGGCTGTTACCTGAGAGTTGGTCACGCAAACGGTCATGTACAACAAACCCATGAGTGAAATCTGTTTAGATGGGGGTATATTCCGGGCGCGAGGGGTATGACCTGGCCTAGGCTGATCTATACCCAGGGGGTTAAACCCGCCTAGGCTACATTATACCCAGGGTATAAAGTAGCCAGGGGTATATTCCGGCCTGTTACACCGGGATTCAAACCAGCGACCTTTCGGTTACTAGCAAGACGCTCTTACCAACTGAGCTACCCGGCTGGAGCATCCACAGCACAGGCTCTTTATCGGGACACGAGAGCGCCTTTGCTTGTGACGCGTCTCCCTTTGGTTATCTATAATAGGCCTACAACCACCTTTGGTTATCTATAATAAAACCAAAGGGAGACGCGTCACCTGCATAGGCGCTCGCGTGTCCAGATATAAGCGCTTGTGATCCACAGTATCCTGAAGTAGAAGCGTCACATGCATAGGCGCTCGCGTGTCCAGATACAAGCGCTTGTGATCCACAGTATCCTGAAGTAGAAGAAGAAGAAGAAGAAGAAGAAGAAGAAGAAGAAGAAGAAGAAGAAGAAGAAGAAGAAGAATTTTATTATTTATATTTTATCACTTTTATATAGTCCTTTTCCTGCTCAAAATCTGCTCAAGGTCGATACAGGATCTAACTGAAGCCGTCTAAGGCGCCCACCAGCAACCTTAGGGCGCATAGTCTGACGCTCATGCGACCGAGCACAATCCTGGGGTGGAATTCATGGCCAGTTAAATTATAGGCGATGGTTAACGTTACCAACATTAGTTTTGTAACCAACAATGGTATCTGCCATGAACTGGCTAGTTTTAACTCTGCCTATTACTATTCAGCCTTGTGTAGTAATTGTAACATTAAGAGAGTTAGTATAGTACACAGCAGCAATTAAAGTACACACTGCGAGCCAGACCCTCACAGCCCAGTGACTCAGCACTTGAGCTTTGAATCGGACCGTTTAACCAATGACCAGCAGGCTAAGCGGGTAGAGCCGGTTCTGATGGGTCAAAACCTACACACAGTTTTGGTCAGTCGTGTGTGAGACGAGGAAGAAGTAACATCTACATAGATAGCTAGAGAAATCTCTTCACTCATAGACCAGGAAGCAGGACTTAGAATCTCAGAATTCTATCAAGTCGTCACGGGCCTGAACTTGTCAAACAGGTAAATGAACACCCTTCTGTTTCATCATGATATATTTATATTATTGTTGAAATTATGTTTGTGGAATTTGCTATGCATAAATGTGAATTGTTAATCCGAATTTGCGTGACCATGTGGAAAAGCCGAACACGTGGCAAAACACGACCGGTTGCGCCGCCATGTTGCATACCATACGGAACCACTGTTGTTTAACTTATATGTATGTTTGCAGACCAGTGGCTGTACCCGTGAAGGTTTATAATATTATTAATTCTGAATGTGTATAGTTAGACACGATTGATATTTATGTATGTATAGGAATTTAGAGTGAGATTCCAGTGGACCCCGGAAGTAGCAGAATGTTCGTCGCTTATGTATAGAGATGTGGAGCTATCACTGAGGGCTACTTTGGCTTTCAGTGAGACGCTCTGCACAAACCGATTATTCAGGGTTGTGCAGAATTTCGTCTCTTATATTACAGACGAGCAGGCGAGCTATCCTGTGCGTCCCACTCCACAGAAACGACGAGTTGGTTGAGGAGCCTCTACCGCACAAGTCGGAAAGAGCTACCTTGAAAAACACCCTGTCAGACCCCACAGCGTGGCAAGGGAACCCAACTACACAACGACAAAGGTGTACCAGAAGCTACCTCACAGCAGGACTTCGCACGCACCATCTAGCAGTTAAGTGCAAAAACAAAGGTGCACTTAAACTGATCGAAACAGGACCACAGTAGTCCAACTCTTCAGAAACTGTAAAACGGACCACAGTAGTCCAAATCTACATAAACTCAAATAGCAAGTGCCCAAGGAAGATATAACAGCTGCCTAGACTATCAGCGATCGAACTATTAGCAGTGATTGAGACTTTTTAAGTTAGATTAGTACTTAGAGAATCTTGTATAGAGTAGAAGAAATAAATGTGTGATTTTAACTGTTATCAAGTGGCTGGACTACATATGATTCATAGCCGTGTGAAAGCTAGTGTGACAGTAATCTTTTACCATTTTTCTATCTATCTCTGTACCCCAACCTTAACACAGAACGAGCTAAACAAATAAATTTATTAAAGTAATTCATAGGGTGACTTACTAGCAGTTCCCACCGAATAAACGTGAGGGTCCATAATTCCATTGTGCAGAGCCCATAAACCCCACGTGACACTTTAATTGGCGAGCCTAGCCAGGATCTGTGTATAATAGGAATTGGGTATAACCGGATCTAAGTACAATAAAATTAGATAACAGTAGAAGTAGAATAACTTAGAATAGTGTAAGGGTATAACACTGATCAGTTTTGGCGCACTATTCTTTAGTTAAAAACTTGTTTGCTTCAATTATTTTTGTGCCTGTATGTTGCATTGTTCTTTTGCAGGTTTTGCTTAAGTAACTGTTGTATGCCATTTGACTCTTATTTTATTCTATTATTGATTGCGCATTTTATGGTCTTTGCATTGTTGTTATTGACTTGCAATATTGCTAGTGTTTTTGTATTCCACTTGATTCAGAGGTTGTTCATAGACACTTTTGACAATGTCGGACCCAGTGGCCTTGAGATTGCGTTTCAAGGAATTAGGGGAAGCGTTACACTTAGCAGGAGGAGACCTAATTGCGTATATAAATGCAGAGGTAGAGAAGCAGGAAGCTAAGGCAGAGAGGGCAGCAGAGAGAGAGAGGCAAAGAAATTAGAAGCAGAGCAGAAGAAACTAGAGTTAGAAGCAGCAAGAGAGCAAAAGAAACTGGAACTAGAAGCAGAGCAGAAGAAATTAGCATTAGAAGCAGAGCAAAAGAAAGCAGAGTTAGAAGCAGCAAGAGAACAGAAGAAATTAGAATTAGAAGGAGAACAGAAGAAGGCAGCATTAGCAGCAGAGAGAGAAGCAGAAGTTAGGAAATAGGATTATGAGCGGGCAGAAAAAGAAAAAGAGAGGGAAGAAAAGGAAAAAGAAAGACAGCATGAGTTAGAGCTAAGAAGATTGGGATCAGGAGCTTCAAGTTCTTCCTCAACCCCTTCCCAATCAGATCAGCTAGAGGTAGCATCCAACCCTGTACAAGGAATGTCATTTCCACTGGGAACATTCAATGAGAGAGAGGAAGGTCTAGATCTCTATCTGACTAGGTTTGAGCGTCTAGCAACAGAGTATAAACTAGATCCCACTCACTGGTCTTTCAAGCTTAGTCAAGGGCTTAGAGGAAAGGCTTATGACATCTACAGTAAGCTACCTACTGACAGAGTGACTGACTATCACAAAGTAAAAGAGGCATTCCTAACGGGATTCGAGCTAACAGGAGAATGCTACCGGCAAAAGTTCCGCACCAATCGGAGAGTGAAAGGAGAGAGCTATGCGCAGTTCGCGGATCGGTTGTCCACCATGCTGGATAAGTGGATTAGCCAGTCAGCCGCGGCTAAGACGTATGATGGACTGACAGAACTGTTAGTATGGGAACAGCTACGGGAAACCATGACCCCCGAGCTGAGAACATTCTCAGTAGAGCAGGGCGCGGAAAGACTGGAAGATCTGGTCAAGGTCGCAGATAGGTACGTGGCCGCCCACGGAGAAGCCAAGAGCTTCAGGCGAGACCTAAAGCCTAACGGGAAAGAGGCACAGAAACGAAGCCCTAACCGGGAAGAGCGCACCGCGAATAAGCCGAATAACCCCAGACCTGGGCAGAATAAAGGACCCAACGCGGAATTCGGGAAAAGAGGTCCTGCAGAACAGAGACGGTATTGCTCGTTCTGCAACAGAAACAATCACTCCACCGCAGAATGTTTCAAGTTGGCCGCACAACGTAGGGAAGAGCGCGAAAGCCGGCCAGCGCACAGAGTTCTAACTCAAAGCAGCGGTAACAAGCCACACACGATCGGAGATCACCCATCGGTGACAGACACGGTCAAGGTCAACGGAAAAGAAGCGAACTGTCTGTATGACACAGGTCTATCATACGACGCGATAGTTAGCGAATCTCTTGTATCGCGCGCGGACTTGACGGACAAGACAGTCGACTTACAAGGAGCAGACTTGACGAAACCGACAACTACTTGCCCAATAGCTTGGATAGAAGTAGAGAGTAGGTACGTCACAGGACGAATCCAAGCAGCTGTTTTACAGAAACCCCTGTATGATCTAGTGCTAGGTTGTAGGTATGTGTTCTTAGGCACGCCCCCTAAAACTGTAGAGATAGCTGCAGTGCAAACCAGGGCCCAAGCTAAAACCCAACCACCCCAGCCCGAGTTCGCTCCGAATCCAGGACTCGAAGAGATCAAAACAGCACAGAAAGAAGACACCTCGATAGCGAAGTGCTTCCAGAAGCTACCCAAGGCGCACACACCCCCGCACAAGGGAGACTTCTACATGGAAGAGGGAGTTCTACATCGACAAGGAGATGGAGATCACACCCAACTAGTACTACCAGCCACCCTTCGAGCCCAAGTACTAGAACTAGGCCACAGCATGCCACTCAGCGGACACATGGGAATTGGAGCCACAGTGCAGAGAATCAGCGCACACTACTATTGGCCAGGAATCACGGAGGATGTCAAGCGCTACGTGAAATCTTGCCACCAATGTCAACGATATTCCCCGCGACATCACACCGTACCAGTTACCTTAGGACCATCGGTAGTAGTCGGCGTGCCATTCCAGCAAGTCTCAGTAGACATAGTAGGACCACTGCCCATGACCAAGAAGCGGAACAGATTTCTACTCACACTCGTCGAAGCATGTACGATGTGGTGCGAAGCAGTCCCGTTGCCAGCGATCGACACCAAGAAGATCGCAGATGCACTCATCGCCATCTTTACCAGAGTCGGATTCCCGGACAGCATTAGAACGGACAACGGATCTCAGTTCACCGGCCGCCTGATGCAAGACGTGTTCGAGTTGATACAAGTTCATCACATTCGCACACCACCATACCACCCCGCCAGCAACGGACAAGTAGAAAGACTGAATGGAACCCTTCTCACCATCCTCAGGAAAGTCGCCGACGACAATCCAGAAGCGTGGGACACCTACGTGAATGCGGCACTGTTCGCATACAGAGAAACGCCCCATGCAGCCACAGGCTACACCCCGTCAACATTGCTATTCGGCAGACCGCTAGCAGGACCGCTAGAAGCCCTACGCAGAAGTTGGACGGAGGCCAAGATAGACGACACACCAAGAGGTGCCACCAAGTACGTCGCAGACCTGCAGGAAACCCTCAAAGCAACGTGGAAGAAAGCTGGTGAAGCACTGAAGAAGGCAAGAGCCCGTCAGGCGAAGTACTACAACCGCCACGCGAAGGACAGAGAACTGCAAGTCGGCGATCAAGTGCTACTCTTACTTCCAAGTGGAACCAACAAGCTGGACATCGCTTGGAGAGGACCGTACCGGGTGACTGCCAAGAAATCCAAGACAGTCTACCAAGTAGAGGTGAACGGGAGAGCCCGATACCACCACATCAATCTCCTCAAGAAGTATACGGACAGACCAGCGACCCCCAGCACTCACAACTTGCTAGCCATCGCCATCGCGGAAGAAGGAGAAAGCATGGAGACCAATGCAGTAGAGTATCCCCTGCACTCCAAAGAAACCTACAAAGACGTGATACTCAACGGAGACCTAGCCGCTAAACAGCAACAGCAAGTACGACAGGTCATTCGCCAACATCAGACTGTGCTCACAGACCGACCAGGGAGGACAGACCTCGTCGAAGTAACCTTGACGGTGACCGACCCAACACCCGTCCGCCAGAAGCTCTACCCGATGCCACTGTCTCAGCAGCGAGCCATCAAGGTAGAGATAGACACCTTACTGGCAGCCGGAATCATCTCAGAGTCTACTTCACCCTACAGCGCGGGCACGGTATTGTTGCGAAAACCCAACGGAGAGCATCGACTGTGCATCGACTTCAGACTCCTGAATGCGGTAACGCAGTTCCAACCAGAGCCACTCCCGGACCAGACCGACCTATTTGCCAAGCTACAGCGAGCGAAGTACTTTTCACGCATCGACCTCAGCAAAGGATACTATCAGATACCAGAACAACCACAAGTCCGAAAGTACCTAGCTTTCAGCACTATGGAAGGACACTTCGAGTTCAATGTACTTCCATTCGGACTCCACAACGCACCCAGCATCTTCAGCGCCATGATGCGAAAACTCCTGGCACCCCTGAGCAGCGAGCACCTACATTCGTTTATGGACGACATCCTCATCGCAACACCTACGTGGGAGGAACATGTCACGCTCCTACAACAACTACTCGCACGCCTCAGAGACACAGGATTGACGGCAAGACCCACCAAATGTCAGATTGGATTCACGGAACTAGAATTTCTGGGACACACCATCAGTCAAGGAAGCCTGCGACCGGTAGAAAATACAGTGAAACGCCTACTCGACGCGCCTAGGCCCAAGACCAAGAAGGAAGTGCAGTCGTTTCTAGGCCTCTGCGGCTTCTACCAGAAATTCATCCCCAACTACAACAGCATCGCCGTGCCACTGACAAATGGAACCCGGAAAATCGCCCCGGACAAAGTCGTATGGACAGCGGAATGTGAGACAGCCTTCCAAACACTCAAGGACAGAATGACATCGGCGCCAGTACTCCACCTACCCGATTTGACTCAGCCATTCGTTCTTCGCACCGACGCAAGCGACTTAGGCCTCGGAGCAGTACTGCTACAGCGCGACCCCAAGAATGCAGAGACGCTATTCCCTGTCGCCTACGCCAGCAGAAAATTGAGACCCGCCGAGACCCACTACGCCACGTCGGAGAAAGAATGTCTTGGACTAGTCTGGGCCATACAGAAGTTTCAACTCTACCTGTATGGGACCCACTTCACAGTTCAGGTGGACCACCAACCACTATCGTTCCTGGCAGCCTCCAAATCCTTGAACTCTCGCCTGATGCGATGGGCACTCACCCTTCAGGCATACTCATTCCAAATCGAGTACATCCCCGGCAAGGAAAACCACGGAGCCGACTACCTCAGTCGCCATCTCGTGGAGGACACAGCAGCTGTCGCCCACCCAACACAACTAAGGGCCACAGCACCAGAATTCGTCCCCGCCCAGCAATACCCTGTCACTAGTGTCCATAGCTACCTGGCACAGCATTGCAGCTCAGGTAGAGCAACTTAATTAGTTTGTAAATAGGACCCTAGGATAGTGCAGTGTTAAACTAGGCTCTGTAGTAGAAAAAGGTCGAATCCAGTAGTCATCGCCTTTTTTCAGTTGAGGGAGCCTGTCATGAACTGGCTAGTTTTAACTCTGCCTATTACTATTCAGCCTTGTGTAGTAATTGTAACATTAAGAGAGTTAGTATAGTACACAGCAGCAATTAAAGTACACACTGTGAGCCAGACCCTCACAGCCCAGTGACTCAGCACTTGAGCTTTGAATCGGACCGTTTAACCAATGACCAGCAGGCTAAGCGGGTAGAGCCGGTTCTGATGGGTCAAAACCTACACACAGTTTTGGTCAGTCGTGTGTGAGACGAGGAAGAAGTAACATCTACATAGATAGCTAGAGAAATCTCTTCACTCATAGACCAGGAAGCAGGACTTAGAATCTCAGAATTCTATCAAGTCGTCACGGGCCTGAACTTGTCAAACAGGTAAATGAACACCCTTCTGTTTCATCGTGATATATTTATATTATTGTTGAAATTATGTTAGTGGAATTTGCTATGCATAAATGTGAATTGTTAATCCGAATTTGCGTGACCATGTGGAAAAGCCGAACACGTGGCGAAACACGACCGGTTGCGCCGCCATGTTGCATACCATACGGAACCAATGTTGTTTAACTTATATGTATGTTTGCAGACCAGTGGCTGTACCCGTGAAGGTTTATAATATTATTAATTCTGAATGTGTATAGTTAGACACGATTGATATTTATGTATGTAGAAGAAATAAATGTGTGATTTTAACTGTTATCAAGTGGCTGGACTACATATGATTCATAGCCGTGTGAAAGCTAGTGTGACAGTAATCTTTTACCATTTTTCTATCTATCTCTGTACCCCAACCTTAACACAGAACGAGCTAAACAAATAAATTTATTAAAGTAATTCATAGGGTGACTTACTAGCAGTTCCCACCGAATAAACGTGAGGGTCCATAATTCCATTGTGCAGAGCCCATAAACCCCACGTGACAGTATCGTTAACCATCGTTTAGCAGATCGCTATTCATGAGCGAGTGTCCACGCATTGTTACTTAACCAAGGCTATTTTTGGGCTGTGCGGGAATATTCGTAAGGGGGCATAATTCAAGCAGCTGTTTTCCTTCTTTCGTCAACAAAATAGGCCTATAACCCATCGGAATCGTGCAGCCGCACGATTAAAGTCTGGCAATGGTGGCGTGATTAGCAAGCCTACCGACAGCATGCTGGATATCATAGTGAGCAAGGAGAGCGAGCTTTTTGTTGGGGTGAAAGGAGAGAAATCACTTTTGATCACTTTGTAGTTTGTAATGTTAGGCCTACATTTTGTTTTTAGACTGAGGTGTCAATTTCTGCCGTTTCTGGGTAGTTTGGAACTTGAAATGTTGTCTTTATTTCGTAGGGTTGCATTACCCTACGAGTATAAACTATACAGATACACAATAAGCCTACACATCACCAGTCAAAATCCAACAACAATATTTTAATAATAATAATATTAACCCGTTTTATTAATATGACAGATTATTAAAGGTGCCAGAGGCATAAAAACAAAGAGTGAGACACACATGTAAAAGTGGTGACAAAACGCCTTGCCGATCACACAGTTTCAGTCTGTCTACCGCGTTCGTTAACGTGATGATATCATGCCGACGAAAACGAAAGTTTGATACCAGTTCCACATCATCAAATTTGTCAAGTGGATTACTTCTGTCGCGAAATACTCTCTCTCTCCTCGGAGCTCGTCTCTGTCGAAGTTGCCACCAAACGATGGCCGCCATTTTTAACCAGTGTTCCATTGGTTATCGGGTGGTGCCCCTCCGTTAAAATAACCATGGTTAGCAACCGTCGTTAACTCTGCTAAGGCCTCATGAATTTAAAATTTCCAGCTTAACCAACGTCGTTAATTTTACCAACATTGGTTAAGCCTTAACCAACGGTCATGAATACCACCCCTGGGCGACACTAAAGTCAAGATACTTTATGCAAGAAGATTAGACCCCTAAAGGCACATAAGGTTATTAAATTTATAGTAACAAAAAAACAATCATAATAAGAGAGATTATAAAATACATTTAAAACAAGCATTCAGCTATTTCAAGCATACCTACAAACGTGTGTACACTTATCAGGTGAAAATTCGCTACATCACAACCATACAATGCCACCACAACAGCATAGGTGCACTACACAAATACAATCTTCATTTATTTACAAAGTTCACCGGAGTTAAAACAAAGGAGTCTCTTTCTCTTCACATAGTTGGGCACATTAACATCGGCACATGAACCATTCAAACCAATTCAATCTAAATGACAAGTCAGAAGTTCTAGGATAGGGAATCATCCAATGGTGAATAGTGAATGCCGTAATGAATAATCAACAATGTCGTCGCATAGAGAACTAACAAATCCAAATCATGCAGTACTAACGATCGATGCGAGGACGCCAAGTACAACAGAACCTTGCCTGACCGTTTCCCATTTAAAGTCACCCAAAATTTGAAAACATTTTGGGAACATATTGAAGTCGACCGAAACGAAATCCTGTCACCCGTCCGTCCGTCTGTTTCATGCAATATTTCAGAGAGAAGAGAGAGAGAGAGAGAGAGAGAGAGAGAGAGAGAGAGAGAGAGAGAGAGAGAGAGAGAGACAGAGACAGAGACAGAGACAGACAGAGAGAGAGAGAGAACGTTAGGTAGACTACTAGTGATAATCACTACCGACATTAGAACCATTACCAACATTATTTTGTATTGTGCAGCTTCACGTGAAATTTTGTTTGCACTAGGTCAAAGGTCATTTGCGTCTCCCAAAAGTTATTTATTTCATCGCATGCCATATCTCCTGAACAGTCGGTCAGATTTCAACCAAACTTCGTAGGAATATTTCCACAAGATATGCACAACCTCATGTCCTCTCGAATATGTGTTCGGTAAATCTGTATGTTTCTTAGTGCTGTTTAACAATTTTTTTTTCAAATCGTCTAAGTGACTGGTAAAATTTTGTATAACAGGTTCAACCATTTTATATGTAAATCTCTCTCGCGACCGAGAGCGCGCGCGCGATCGGAATATAATAAATAGCAAGCAAATGTGATTTTAATTGGGTTCAGCCCATGCAACATTCGGGTTACATCGTCCGCTAAAATTTCCTTCTTTGTCCTATTTGTACACTTATTTTAAAAAGAAAAATTGAGAAACTCGGTCAAACATCGCAAAACTTGCTCCATTTCTGTTTCTGTTTGTGTTGTGACAAAGTAACCACTCCAGGGAATATGAAACCCTTGTTCATTGACGTCCCGGTGTTGGAACAGTAGACATCGATGTTAGCGCGGTCTTGAACAGGAAACGAGCGATAGTTTACTTGATCTCATATATATATATATATATATATATATATATATATATATATATATATATATATATATATATATATATATATATATATATATATATATATATATATATATATATATATAGACATGGATTGGTCTGATGTGGGGCATTTTCCAAAATTTGAGTTTATTGTGGGCCATGAAAAAATTCTGGGGCTTGTAAAACGACCCACAATTTTAACCTGTTTACAATATTGCCGCGGGCTTGCTGATTACTGTCCTGTATAGATCTCACAACAACATTTTATATAAAATTTTTACCAAAAAATAATTGGATTGCCTCCCTTGTTTTTATTTTTTTCAATCTGTCCGCCATGGTGATTTTAATCTTCAATTTGAAAGGAGAGTTACCTATATTGATTGCAACGAGAATGGTGTCACGAGGATTCAGAGAGCCTGTGCTTAAATCGGTTAGTTTTTAATTTATATATATATATATATATATATATATATATATATATATATATATATATATATATATATATATATATATATATATAAATAGAATGCCCCACAACAGAATGCCCCACAAACCAACACCAGACAGAAACCCCCACAATAGGTGAAGTTCATGTATATATATATATATATATATATATATATATATATATATATATATATATATATATATATATATATATATATATATATATATATATATACTTGATCTCATATATATATATATATATATATATATATATATATATATATATATATATATATATATATATATATATATATATATATATATATATATATATATAGAACACTTTAAAACGACAACATATTATCCACTCAATTTGAATTGCCAAATTTTAGGATTTTTATAACCTTCTTCAGGGCATTACAATGTCACTGTCAATATATATATATATATATATATATATATATATATATATATATATATATATATATATATATATATATATATATATATATATATATATATATATATATATATATGAGATCAAGTATATATATATATATATATATATATATATATATATATATATATATATATATATATATATATATATATATATATATACTAATTATATATTAGGTATCCCTACCGATGTCAGAGTAAAAGTCCCCTATACGCTTATGTGTCCGGGGACGTTAATCTACTCAATGAAATGAAATGAAAATGTCAGAGTAGCGACCCCTATTAGTGAAAGCAAAGCATGCAGTAGTGTCTTCAAACGCCGGCAATAATCAAATGTCACACACACACACACACACACACACACACACAAACACACACACACACACACACAAAGAGAGAGTCAAGGTTCCTGTTGGGTAGTTATGTGCACGGATAACATTATTGTATGCGCTATGTATCACAATTTGAAGCTCTCTTAGCAGACCCCAGATTATCTATCATAATTCTACGTACTAGCTACTGATAGTAAGTAATAAAATACACTGAAAGGCAGAAAAAAAAGTTTCTCTTAAGATGAATAATCAAAGGTCACAGAGATCCTGCTGTAATGTCACGTGTATAGAGAGACATGCCATATTATTTTATAGCTGTAAAAAAAACAACCTATAACTCGTGGTTCCCAAAGATTTCCCGTCAAAACCGACAGCCTCACTCTGAAGGCACTTATAGCTACTCATACGTTTAGACTTTATAGTATGCGTGTCATTCTGCACTTAGCTAGCTGAAAATGGACAGCACCAGCTAGATTATTGATCGAGAGACTTTTACCTTTATTGTTTCACCTATTCATTGATCATTCGCCGATTCTACTGCGGGTTAATTTTATCCTTACACTGACCATGAAGAGTGTAGTTGATAAAGAGAGAGGATGTGAGCAGCGGGTTGGGAGTACGGGGTTGGATAGCAGGCAGGTGTCATAGTACTTTGTCTTTTGGGTTTTGGTTTCAAATTCGAAATGTTCATAAAGGGCAATCGAATTTATTTAAAATACACTAAAAGTAATGAGAAAATATAACGGAATTCAGCTGCACACTTCACTCCGCTGACTGTAAAGAGGTTCAAGTGAGTCTTTGACCATGAATCAAAATGCGAACAAAAAATCTAGTTCACGCTAGGAGATAAAAATATGTAATCATACATTTTTGGCTAGCATGATATTTTACAAAATTTGAACCAGTCCCGTTTATCCAGATTCCATACCCAATACTGTACTTGGGTAAAATGAAGTCCTCAGACATTTAAGCTATGACTTCAAATTTTATAATATTTTTACATCAGAATACTTTTAGATCTACATACCAATGTTAATTAACCTGGACGATAAAAAAGGGGGTTCGGATCGTACACAACGGATTCTGAATTAGAAATTTGTCCCGAACTGTCGGTTTCTTTTTTTTCTTTTTTATTTTTCTTTGTGTGAAGCTTTGGAAACGGGGATTCTAGAACTAAGAAAACTATACTGTATTATATATTGAAATACATTGCCTACTTTGAGTACAAGTGGGAGTCAAGCAGGTAGTTGTGACACCACATTTCACAATGTTCCATTGTGGTGTTGCAGTATTGTTTGTATTAACATTATGCTGCACATGAAATCACGATGTTTTCACTTAACACATGCGTACACTCACTCAGGAGTGCACACACACACTTTCACACACACACACACACACACACACACACACACACACACACACACACACACACACACACACACACACACACACACACTTTCTCAGACGCACACAACACATACGCGCGCGCACACGCACGCATGCTCGCACGTACATGTACAGTACAGGAAAGAGACAATTACATTCTGAACTGTTATTTTTGGCCGGTGATCCAGTCCGTTGGTCGAATGGGTCGAGTCGGTGGGATGGTTGGTGGATCAGCCTGTCACGTGCTTGGTCGTTTAGTCCACATGGTAGTCGTTTTGTCGGTCGGAAGGTCGATCACCTCGTCTGTCAAGTAGGGTGGCTGGCTTGCTTCTCAAAATCCATTATATTTAATTTTACTGCGACACAAACGGCATTCGTGTGTTGGGTTCAGATTTGTTGAGTTGAATTGAATTGAATTGATGATGATGATGATGATGATGATGATGATGATGATGATGATGGTGATGATGATGATGATGATGATGATGATGATGATGATGATGATGATGATGATTTGAATTTTATTATAATTGAAAAGTCTTTTATTCGCATGACTTCGATGCTTTTTGTTTATAACTTTGCACGTCTTTAAGATAATGATTCGCACCATTACGAAAATAAATTAAGACATGCATAAATAAAAGCATTTAGACGTAAACATGCCAATATATAGAGACGAAAACGGCAAATCTCGCCTGTTTTTAATCTCCCTTTCCTATCAAAACGCCTGGAGAAGGTTGTCCTCAAACAGCTCAACCATCATCTCTCATCCAACAACTTTTTCTGTCCATTTCAGTCTGCCTACCGTCCTGATCACTCTACTGAATCAGCTCTTCTTCACATCAAGTGCGACCTCCACTCTGTCACTGACTCTGGTAACATCTCTTTATTGACCCTTCTCGATCTCTCAGCCGCTTTTGACACTATCGATCACATTATCCTCCTTCACCGCCTTGAGAATTTTTTTTAGAATAAAGGACTATGCCCTAAGCTGGTTCCATTTTTACCTCTCTGATCGTTTCCAATCTGTCTGCATCGACAACTACCTTTCTAAACCGTCCAGACTGGTCTTCGGTGTTCGTCAGAGGTCAGTTTTAGGCCCTGTTCTATTAACCCTTTACACTTCTCCTCTGTCTCAGACCATCCATAACCATGACGCTTTACAACATTTTTACGCAGACGATACACTACACCGCTCACAAACAATGACACTTCTAAAAACCTTCCATCTATTCTGACCAAAAACGTCTGTCTGCTTTGAAAACATTTCAAACTGGATGACTGCCAACAAGCTCTAGCTCAATGCTAAAAAAACTGAAGTTATGCTAATGTGTACCAAACACAATCTGTCTTCTCTTGTAGACACTGTGACTCTGGGCCAAACCATTATTACTATTTCATATTCTGTCAAAAACCTTGGCGTCATCCTTGACAAAACCCTCTCCATTTCAGAATTTATCCGCAAAACCTGTCAAACATGCAACTTTCAGTTCCGTAGAATAGGCCTTGTCCGCAGGCATCTGACTACTGACGCTACAGCCAAACTCATTTGCAACTCATTTATCAGTAAAACGTATTTGTTAAATTTATTATTTAATTAAACTCATTTATCAGTACAACTTATGTTAATCTGATGAATAAAAATTGATACAACAACAACAACAACAACTCATTTGCTCCCTTGTCATGTAACGCTCAGACTACTGTAACTCTCTTCTGGATGAACTTCCTTCCTCTTCTGTTCATGTGCCCCAACGTGTTCAGAACTCAGCTGCTCGTCTGGTTCTCAAAATGAAAAAAAAATTCTGATCATGTCACACCCCTCCTACATTCTCTCCACTGGTTTCCTGTATCTCATAGGATTACCTACAAAATATGCACTTTCTGTTACAAGTGCGTCCATGGATTAGCCTTTTCCTACTTCGCCCAGAACAATCACTTGTACAAGCGGTCTAGAAATCTTCGTTCTTCTTCTGACACCCTCATGCTACAAAGTAGGCCATCTTGAAAATATTTCCATCGAGCAGTGAGTTTCGCAAGTGGGGGGAGGGGGGGGGAGAAAGGTAACATAAGAAGTAAACGCGGGTTTTTGGGTCTTTGAAAATCGTTGTTCTACTCCTGTTGCAAAATTTATTTGTAGACGACAAGATGGAAGAAATTCCAGGCAGGGTCTGCGATCATGGTGTTGTTACTTCTGAACTCCAGAAGCTGACAAAGTTTCCTCTCCCCAACCGTAGCCATCTTCCCAGCCTGCATGTTCACTGCCGTACAATTGGTGAGCTTAGCGCACGCTCGAGTGCAGTCCACGATACTTCTGACGTGAGCCTCTTGGAGGACTTTAGCCGCGCCTCTGTAGCTCGGGCTGCAACGATGACTGAATTCCCTCTGTTCTGAAAGTTGAAACGTTTGTCTTGAATGTGCATATGCACAGTATAACACTAGTACAGTTCAGCAGCAGTAGCAACAACAACAATTAATTTTCAAGTTATGCGACCTCTGTGCAATATAAATTTATCTAAAATGCATAACAGCCGGTCCTCTA
Organism: Oncomelania hupensis; assembly: GCA_036898135.1. Taxonomy (NCBI): domain Eukaryota; kingdom Metazoa; phylum Mollusca; class Gastropoda; order Littorinimorpha; family Pomatiopsidae; genus Oncomelania; species Oncomelania hupensis. The sequence goes on along the minus strand of CM072511.1, from coordinate 94,333,542 downwards.
GTCCTGTGTAGGGCCATATGCAAGACAATGCGACTGCTTGTGGTATTCGGGGTCTGATAGCTCTCGGTCCGATAATTTTTGTCGTCTGCTGCTATTCACAAGCACTGGATAGCCTCACCGAGTGCTAGCGGGAGTAGTTAATTTAAGTGGAAGAGAAACCCCAAGTTTCTGGTCCATCTGCGCTTGCGCTGAACGCTGAATTATCCATACCATTTCTAATGCATGTTATTTTGAGTAATTTTATTAGGGTTCGTCCGGTCCTTATATGTACTTGCACACCTGTTCTTTATTGTTTACATTTTGATCATTTTGTATTTGTGTCGTAATAAAACCAAGGTTTCCACAAAATGTTCCTATGTGTTATTTTCTTAACATCTTTATTGCTGGTTGTTTGTGTATCAGATCTGTCATTAACTCTTCCTTGACAAACACCACCCACCTCTCATTCCACCTTTCACAAACACACACGAAAGTCATGATCACTGTGTTTTCTATATCTGTCCAGTTACGTGAAACAGCAATTTTACTAGGGCTAGAACACAATAGTACTTAAATTTTACTGTACTTTCAAAGCCATATTAAAATTGCTTTTTCATGTCAAAATGAAAATTACACATGGAAAAAGTCATAAAGCAGTAGTCAGGCAATTTGTTTTAAAATGCATGCTTACAAATTCGAATACGCTGTCTTTGCACAACCATTTATTAAAGAAAGCCCAGTTAGTGGACCTGTTTTTTTTTTTTTTTTAGCTTTAGTGTAGCCGTGTTGGCTACTAGAATTTCTGACCATACGATACGCAGGCCTCACTCTGTCTGTTAGGTTTAAACTAGCTGTGTGCAATTACTTGAGATGTACTTTTCAGATCGCTTGAAGCACATAGTTAGTTAGTTATTCATTGCTTACAGGGTCCAGCGGACTGCAAAGAGCCGAATCAGGACCACAAAATCAAGACCACAACTTCGCTGAAAGAGGACTCGCCCCTGATCCGCATAAATGATCTGCCGAAACAACCCTAGTAATAACAATGAAGGCACTCCAACAGCCGGTCACTTTACAATAAAGACATCCCACGCAGTGGACGCTGAGGCTATACTCTAATATATTGAACCCCCGTTTACAAAAAAACAAAATAGAATATAAACATCATTATAAAATATCAACAAAACACGTACATATAAAATGACTACATTGCCAAATAATAACATCATAGGAAGCCCCAGTGACCACCTGGCAGAAGGCGTCCAATATTTCCGAGCTGTCCCAACAGACCTCACACACAAATGAGGAGTTAGGTCCCGTTTAAGAGATTTCAAGAAAAAAGGTAGGTGACTGGTCTAGCGAATGTTATTGTGGACTGTTAGAACACGTATGTTACCGCCTCGAGGGTCCCGCCTCTTCATGACTTCTTTATTCATTATGCAGCTGCCTCGTGCGCTACCTTTCTTCATGATTGTTTACAACTACATCATTGGACATTTCACCATAACTTGACTTCCTAATTTGATAGTCTCTTATACGCTTATGTGTCCGGGGACATTAAGTTTCGAGAGGGATTCCAGCGATGATACCATCACTCGACCACTGCTAAGCTGTTCTCTCCACGAGCACTGCCTTTGCTCTCATGCTTGCCTTAATATGATGTTCTTCAAATAAAGACAAACTTTCAACGATCATCAACGGACTGGCGTTCGGGGAGTGAGAGAGAGAGAGAGAGAGAGAGAGAGAGAGAGAGAGAGAGAGAGAGAGATTTCTTCACCCTACTTCCTCCACACTCTTTCAACAACCACCCCACCATCCATCGCTACATTAGTAATTTTGATTATGTGTGAGTACAATATCCCATGGCGGCATAACGATGTCAAAACCACAGGATGATAATTCTGTCCATATAGTTTTAATTCTGACTGTTACGTTGAAACGAACGAAAGTGTGTCTAAAGCGCGCACGATAGATCTAATCGTTTCGTTTTGCAAAGTATTCAATAATGGAGTTTATTTACCTTTGATTTGAGTTTGCATTGTTGTTAGGAGAGGCTTTGTATAACGTTGATAATTTTCGTTGGTCGATATTGTCGGAGAATACTCTGGATTTCCTTGTTTACCATCGATCGAAGGTTCGGGACGATTGTCGAAGTAAGAGAAGGTTCGGGGTATGTGTGGAGAGATGAATGACGTAAGTCAGTGATGACGATCTTTTATTCGATTGGTGGCAGTGCGTCATTTCTACTGTATTCGAAATCTTTCCGGAAGAGAGAGAGATTATAAAATTCTGTGCCGCACTGTTGTTGGAGATAGTAAAGTTGTTGATAGTGATTTAAAGAGTTGCTGTGAAAGTTGTTGAGTTGAGTTGAGAATTGTATGCAGTTGTTGGTGTGTGCAGAATAAAAATGGAAAACTTCATACGTCGACTCTGTGACTTGTATGCTGTTTGGACGGGTTGCGTGGATAAACGAATCGAGTTACACAACTATCAGGAATTCAAGCATCGGGGCAGAATCAGATACTGATAGAAAACATCATCATCAAACAGAGTGTAACATTTTGGGGGTCAAGCCGCGATTCATGCCATAGCCAAGGGTTCAACTGCTACAACAAGCGAGTCAACGTTACGAGAGGCAGTCATCGAGGGTAGCCGCAAACGAGTTGCGTCGAGAGGGGCCAACATACTGGGACTACATCCGATAGGTTCGGGTTGACTGCAAGGGCGTGTAGTCGCTGAAGAGTTGCTTCGTGAGCGAACAACAGATCGGGACTACGTGGCTACCGTAAGACTACGTCGAGGGACAGTCTCGGAGCTACATCGCCAGTGTTACAGCGAGCGTCGAGCGGACGTCGCGTCTACTTCAGCACAGGAGCGTATACATCAACACCAGCGTGGTGCAGCGTCGCATACGACGAGGACAGCGGGGCCTGCGTCAGCGAAGGCGACTAGTGACAAGCATCAGCACTACTGCAGAAAGCGTGCTGTTCTAGAACAGTCTAGAAAGGTACAGCACAGTCAAGAACTTTCCAGAACTTTCCGGAAGCATCAAGATGGCTGACTTCTGGCAGAAAGGGATGCAACTGAATCTAAAAGGGAAGCAGTTGACGGAGTACGTCAAATCCCAGGAGAGAATACAAGAACGAGAAAAGGAAGAGCAGCGTCGCCGTGAAGAAAGAGAAAGAGAATTAGAAGAGAAGCGTCTAGAAAAAGAAGAGCAGCGTCGCCGTGAAGAAAGAGAAGAGGAACGCAGGCGTGAAGAAAGGGAAGCTGAGCGTCAGTTCCAGTTAGAGATGGCGCGCATCCAACAACAGCAGCACGCGCCACACGTTATCAGCGACTTCAAAGCTCCAAAATTGCCAGCATTCGTCGACGAAAAGGACCAGATCGACAGCTATCTAGCGAGGTTTGAAAGGTTCGCCGAAAGCTCCAATTGGCAACCTCGAGACTGGGCGATTCGACTAAGTGCACTTCTGACAGGGCAAGCGCTCGAAGTTTACATTAGACTGTCGAACGATGACGCCAAAAACTACGACGTCTTGAAAGAGGCCCTGTTGCAGTGCTACAACTTTACAGAGAAGGGCTACCGTAAACGCTTTCGCGAATGCCGGCCTCTGTCAGACGAGACGCCAAAGCAGTTTGTGGAGCGACTGTCGTCATATCTACACAAGTGGGTGGAATTATCAGGCAAAGGGAAGACTTACGAGAGTCTCCATGATCTGATTGTAAGGGAGCAATTACTCAACGCCTGCCCTAAGGACCTCGCGATCCACTTGGAAATACAAAAGTTGGAGACGCTAAAAGACGTTGCTGAGGCTGCTGAAAGATATCTCGTCGCTCATGAGAAAACGTTGGGGCCACCCAGCGCGACGAAACACTTTCAGAAGACGGCAAGCCATGGGAACCAGATCCAGGGGAGCCAGACGAGCCAGAGACACACTGACTCCACGCCTCCTCCCAGGGAAGGGCATTCAAGAGGCTGTTTCACCTGCAACGCTTCAGACCACAGGGCGGCTAATTGTCCTCAAAACAAAAGTAGCGGACAGCGGAGCAGTACGGACAACGCAGCGGCGGGCAACCGGCAGAGGCGGTTCTCCAATCAACGGCAAACCAGTAGATCTGACCATCAGGTGTGCGGCGGGAGCGTCATTCTTCCGAGTGAGACCGAGCGCACAGCTACCCCTGCGGACGTGCAAGAGTGCATGACCGATGGCCAACTTCTCCTTGCCAACGGAAAATCCATCCCCGTCGTCGCCAGCGCAGCTGTGACCGTCCAGAACATGCCTGTTTCAAAGGGACGCGTCGGAAATCATGAAGTGACTGTCTTAAGAGACTCTGGCTGTAGTGTGGTCATCGTCAGAGAAGACCTAATCGCTAAAGAACAGTTCACTGGCGATTCAAAATGGACACTTATGGCCGACAGCAAATGTTTGAAAGCGCCAGTTGCGAAAATTCATGTCAACACCCCTTTCTACATAGGCGAAGTCGAAGCGGTTTGCCTGAAGAAGCCGCTGTATGATTTGATGATCGGGAATATCGACGGCGCGAGACGACCTGACAACCCCGATCCAGAGTGGAGTCCTGCCTCAACCCAATGCGTCGAAGTTGTGGAGGAGAATCCATTGCCGTTTCCCGATGGAGACCTTACAGAGCTGCTACGGGACAATGTGGTTACTCCGGCTCAGCCCTGCCGACCAGAGATCGTCGGTGCTGTCACTACCAGGGCCCAGGCCAAGAGAGACAAGACGTCTACGCCACTGAAGGTCGCCGACAACTCCAAAGCTGCCATCGTGGACAGAGATAAACTGATCCAGCTCCAGGAAGCTGATAGCACTTTAAACAAGTACAGGAATCGCCAAGACCACGTGACCAAAGGCAGTGGCACGGTCTATTTTGAGGTGAAGGCCAAGATCCTGTATAGAATCTTCCAGCACCCGAGGGTCAACGGAGGTAAACCACTACGTCAAGTTTTGGTACCGTTACCCCTAAGGCGCCAGGTGATGGAAGTAGAGCATGACTCGATCATGGGAGGTCACCTGGGTATCAAGAAGACGTCGGATAGAATCCAGGCGGTGTTCTACTGGCCAGGACTTCATGCGGACGTCAGCCGTTTCTGCCGATCATGTGACATTTGCCAGAAGACCATACCTCGAGGAAGGGTCCCGAAAGTGCCTATGCAGAGGATGCCTCTGATCGACCGACCTTTCAAGAGGGTGGCCTTAGACTTAATCGGCGAAATAAGACCTCCGAGTGAAGAAGGTCATCGGTGGGTACTGACTTTAGTGGACTACGCGACTCGGTACCCGGAAGCAGTGCCTCTGAAGAAGATTGACACTGAAATTGTTGCAGAGGCGCTGGTGGACATGTTCAGTAGACTTGGAGTGCCTGAAGAAATTCTGACAGACCTCGGGACGCAGTTCGTCTCTGACTGCATGAAGGAGGTCAACAGACTGCTTAGCATCCGGCATTTGACTACGACACCCTACCATCCAATGTGCAACGGGCTTGTCGAAAAGTTCAATGCTACGCTGAAGTCCACCCTGAAGAAACTGTGCAGCGAGCAGCCCAGACAATGGCATCGCTATATCAACGCCTTACTTTTCGCCTACAGAGAAGTACCGCAGGAGTCCACCGGCTTTTCTCCGTTCGAGCTGCTGTACGGAAGAACCATCCGAGGGCCGATGCACACCCTAAAAGAACTGTGGACGAAAGAAGTAGACACCCCAGAGGTGAAGAACAGCTACCAGTACGTGTTTGAGCTACGGGAGAAGCTGGAGCAGACTCTCGAGATAGCCAGAGAAAACCTGAAGAAGTCCCAGGACTGTGGAAAGCACTACTATGATCGTAGGGCTGTGAACAGGAAGTTTAAACCTGGCAACAAAGTGCTGGTACTGCTACCTACCGACCACAATAAGTTGCTGATGCAGTGGTACGAAGTGGAGACCGTGGTGGGGATCAACGACTACAAGGTGAAGGTCGGTCAGCATTCCAAGATATACCACGCCAACCTCCTTAAACTGTACGTGGAAAGGCCACCAGAGACTGTGTACGCAGCCACAGCAGCTGTGACCGACAACAGCTTTGACAGCGAAGAACTGTTGGAACTGGGAGACTTCCACAGCAAAGAAGGCATCGATGATGTTAAGCTAGGACCAAGCTTGACGGAAGGTCAGAAGATGGAGCTCAAGGACCTTATGGGCGAGTTTCCCCGTAACTCCAGCGATGTCCCAGGCTCTACGACTTTGGTCGAACATGAAGTCCACACCCAGACCTGGAAGGAGCATCTGCAGACCTTGAGGGAGCTGTTCCACCATCCCGCAGAAGCCAATCTGACCGTGAGACCCAGCGAATGCATTCTGGGAGCTGACAACGTCGACTGCGTCGGACATCCGACGGAAGAAAAAGACAACGGAGGATGCACTGACTCCAGGAGAGCCCACGCGATCATCGTCTTTGACCCTGGGCCGATGACGACCGCAACTGACGAGGGCGTCGTTTCCTTGCGGTTGAAAGAACATTGACTGTGTGGAGAACATTGGCAATATCTAAACAGACTTGCAGATGAGAAACATTGACCTTGTGTGAATGAACTGTGAACATTGACAGTATCCAGAAAGACTTGCGGATGAAAAACATGGACTCTGTGTATATAAACTGAGAACATTGACAGTAAATGAGACAGTCCGAAGTAAGTTTTAATTCTGTACATTGTTTGTGCATTACGTTTCAACGTTGTTAAAAGAAATTGGGTAAATTTCTTCTTGAGTGGGGGGTTATGTTACGTTGAAACGAACGAAAGTGTGTCTAAAGCACGCACGATAGATCTAATCGTTTCGTTTTGCAAAGTATTCAATAATGGAGTTTATTTACCTTTGATTTGAGTTTGCATTGTTGTTAGGAGAGGCTTTGTATAACGTTGATAATTTTCGTTGGTCGATATTGTCGGAGAATACTCTGGATTTCCTTGTTTACCATCGATCGAAGGTTCGGGACGATTGTCGAAGTAAGAGAAGGTTCGGGGTATGTGTGGAGAGATGAATGACGTAAGTCAGTGATGACGATCTTTTATTCGATTGGTGGCAGTGCGTCATTTCTACTGTATTCGAAATCTTTCCGGAAGAGAGAGAGATTATAAAATTCTGTGCCGCACTGTTGTTGGAGATAGTAAAGTTGTTGATAGTGATTTAAAGAGTTGCTGTGAAAGTTGTTGAGTTGAGTTGAGAATTGTATGCAGTTGTTGGTGTGTGCAGAATAAAAGTGGAAAACTTCATACGTCGACTCTGTGACTTGTATGCTGTTTGGACGGGTTGCGTGGATAAACGAATCTGAGTTACACAACTATCAGGAATTCAAGCATCGGGGCAGAATCAGATACTGATAGAAAACATCATCATCAAACAGAGTGTAACACTGACCAACATAATTTTAATTCTGGTCAGAATTATAATTATAATTTTCTGGTACTTTCAGCTCGCTTTGCTTTTGTCAAAAGGCACATACTCTGTGTTTAGAATACAAATCATGTTGGACAGACATACAATTCTATGGACAGGATTATAATTCTGTGCTTTTGACATTGTTATGCTGCCATCCTTTTC
>CM072511.1:94288465-94323465 GCA_036898135.1 Oncomelania hupensis | reverse complement strand
AAATAAAACAAGATGATAAAATATTCAAATATTTTTCCAAACATTCACACATAGAAGATCAGCATTTTCAGAAGTGTTTATTTTCGTGGGACTGTTGTGTCTCAAGTTTGTACTAAGCATCAAATAAATGCATGAAACTATCTGCAAGCTAAATTTATTAAAAAATGTTTTGCAGTTTTAAATGCAGCGGTAAACGTGTTTAAAAAATGTAGAACCTCAGCGACCTTGACCCTTGAGAAATTCAAGTATGTATGACATAGAGGGCTGAGCCATAGGTAAAGTATCTGAAAAGTAAAGACCATCAACATTGGTCAAGTCGTTTTAAAAACAATGCATAAAAATAATACTGGACAGAAATGTTAAATGCTGACCGACGGTTCGACTGACCGACCGACTGAAAAACCAACAGACTGCCACGGAATAATTGGGCAAGAGTTGAAGTACCTGTATTCCAAAAATCATAGTCGTCGGTTCAGCGGCGTTTGAGATAAAGAGAAGAAAACAACATATGTTTTGCAAATAATTTATCCTATTGACCTTGACCTCTGAGGTAGAAAAAACGATGGGATGAGAATTGGCTAGGTAGAGAACTGTCACAAGTCAGAAATCCGTGTTCATTACTAATATTTTGTTTTGTTTTCGATTCGTATAGAAGCTTTATTTTCTCCAGAAGCGGGACCGTAACCAGTTGGATTTAGGAATTGCATTACCCTCGTTTTTCTCGTGCGTTATATTAGTGCACTAGGCGGTAGCAAGAAATTGTAGCTGAGTTGTTGTTTTGTGTGCTTGTGTTTTATGCTAGGGTGTTTTATTCTGCGGATACCATTGAAAGTGGACAGAACGGAACCCTGAAGCTCTTGCTGTTAAGTGTAACTCTTGAGAGGGAAACTTGCTGCCATTTGGAGGCTCTTGTTTGACTATCACGTCGTCGTGGTTAGTCGCCGTTGGTCACTGGTCGGGTGGTAGGAATGGCGTTTTTCTTCTTCTCCTAGCTTGGCCCACTTGGCTGCATAATTAGTTTAGCCATTGTTGTTCTTGTAGACTGTCTTTGGTATATTGAGCTGTAGCATGTTGTAATATTGTATTGTGTTGTGTTGATATAAAATGTTATTCTTCATCATTATACTTACTGTCCAGTCTAATTTTTGCGCGTGTTGCGCTGTTTCAAGGTCAAGGTCGTAGTACAATCGTAAGTTTTCTGTTTCGGCTGCATAATAATCATTCTGTGCAACATTTCAGCTACGTGGACTTGTTGTGGAATTATGTGTTGTCTGTTTAGATGACTACAATTTTTACTATTGTAACCTTGGTCTAATAGTAGACAAGTTTTCTTACAGGACTACTATTACTTTCGCCATCGCTTCTGCTATCGCAACCGCTACATCTTTTCTACGGCGGTTATCACCGTCATCTCAACCATCCTCACTTTCATCTGTGCTGTTGAGAGGAGACTGTCGGTGGGACTGCACCTTGTTATGACTGCGACCTACTTTTCACCTCTCGCCATTCGAGCGACTGCATGGCGTTGATCATCGGCGTGACGTCTGAATACTGCAACTTCAACCTTGAGGGATCACCTGCTTCCATCGGCACACTTCACTTCATGCCGGGGCAGCATCGTAAAAGGGAAGTTGCATTCTTATTTGATATTGCATCGCGCCTTTGTAGTTCGTCTCTTCACATTAACATGGCATTTTACAGTTCTACACACAGTGATACATTCTATTACTCCAGCTGTGTGCTTTAAGACTTTGAGTAAAAAATCTGGAAACGTCCTTCTAGCGATTTTGACATTGGAACAATCAATTGCATTACTAGTCTACAGTTTTCTACTCTGACAATCTTCAGTGAACATTTTTTTGTGTTGTTGTTTGTTTGTCCTGACATTCATATAATTATTGGATATCGTCCCGTTGTTGTTGTTGCTGTATTGTGTATGTAATTTTGTCTTGTAACCGGGGAGGGAATTTATGTGGGGAATAAATGGGTGTGAAAGTGTAACTTGATTTGAGTTTTGGTTCTTAGTGAGTGTGGGAGGTTTCATGCACGCACCTTTCTGGACGTGACAAGAACACAGGTTATGTTTCTGCAAAGTTGTTCTTAGGATATGGCGTGCAACGGACCCACTGGCAGACGAATGGAAGGACGGAAAAAAGCGACTGACATCTGGCTCGGACATTTGAGCCGTTCTGATTCCCGAACTTAAAAAAAAACAAGAATTCCAGATAATTCTGAAGCTACAAAAACAAAAGAGCTGTTTCGAAGTGGGTATTCCACAGCGTCAATGTATAGGAGTACTTACCACAGCAATCCCCTCGGTTGGTGACGAGGACAGTGTGGACTGGATACAAAGATTGCAGATCCACCCGCCACCAGCGCTGTGGGTTGTAGTCGATGTTACTTGTATGAGTGCAAGCTTGTATGTTAGTAGCCAGACTGCCATCCACGACGTTCTGAGGTTTACCAAAGGTTGGATCGTAGCTATTCTGAGTAGCGGGCTTGTTCAGAGCGACGTTGAGAAACCCTCAAACATAAAATATAACCCAAGGTAACATTTCTTATAAGTGTGTGCAACTTATATAACTGTATGTTGGTAGGAAATCGCAGCACTTTGAATCTGATTTAGGAATAACGATTGGCGAGAGAAAAAATAAGGGGAGAAAAGTCATACTCAGAAGAAAAGTCAAAAGATCACACGAATGTGTTCCTCCCTTCGACCGTATCACTTGGGCTAAAACGGGATCAGCAACAAACTACTACTACTACTACTATTACTACTACTACTACTACTACTACTACTACTACTACTACTACTACTACTACTACTACTACTACTACTACTACTACAATAATAATAATAATAATAATAATAATAATAATAATAATAATAATAATAATAATAATAATAATAATATTGTGGCGGAATTGGAGGAAACTGTTCACGTTTGGGAGATATTGTCTACCTTCCATGTGTTGGTTAGTCTAGCCTTTTTGTGGCTTATGCTGTGCAGAGTCCTTTGGTGTGGCCATTGCGTTTTGCAGGACAAGGCGACACGATATGTTTTCTCCCCGCATTACCATTCGTCTTCTGCTTTTGGTGGTGAGGAAAACTACATTATCGGCAGGCATTTCATGCAGGTTAGTGGCAGTGACCTGCAGAAAGTGTCGTGGCACTAGTAGCCGGCAATCCGGTTTACAACACTCTTCCCCGCCTTGCAAAGCACCCATTTTTATGTGTCACTTACAAAGAATAAAGTTTAATGAAAATACAGTTCAGGTTGCGCCGTGTCGTGGCCAAGAGGCTGGAGTCAAATACTCCGCTCGGCTACAATATTAGTAATATAAAAGCGAGAGTAGCAACAAACTACTACTACTACCACTACTACTACTACTTCTACTACTACTACTACTACTACTACTACTACTACTACTACTACTACTACCACTACTACTATTTGGTCCTGATTGGGCTCGGAAGAGTCCGCTGGACCTAAAGCAATAATCATGTAATGTAATGTAACCACTACTACTTCTACTACTACTACTACTACTACTTCTACTATACTACTACTAGATTAATATGATTCTCAGTGCAATGCCGAGATAGTAAAACTTAGATGTAACAATTGCTGGACCCCTTACGGGTGCAGAGTTCCCTCGCGTGCTCTTTCTCTTTCTCTCAACTACTTCGTCGGACATCTCACCACAACTTAACTTCTTAATTTAATAGTCCCTTATACGCTTATGTGTCCGGGAGCATTACTTTACACACATTTCAAGAGGGATTCCAGCGATGATACCATCACTCGATCGCTGCTAAGCTGTTCTCTTCACCAGCACTGCTTTTGCTCTCATGCCTGCCGAGAGAGAGAGAGAGAGAGAGAGAGAGAGAGAGAGAGAGAGAGAGAGAGAGAGAGAGAGAGAGAGAGAGAGAGAGAGAATGTGTTAATAAGACTTCTTCACTCTACTTCCTCCACACTCTTTCAACAACCACCCCACCATCCATCGCTACTTTAGTACTGTTGATTTAATAATAATAATAATAATAATAATAATAATAATAATAATAATAATAATTACTAACAGGCAATTTATACAGCGCTTTCCAAAATCACAAAGCGCTTTACACAAACAAATGTAAACACAACATGCGTACATTGGTCAACAACACGCAACCACATGCACATCCCAACACCCAAAAACACTCACTCAGGGCGCCTAAGAAAAGGCCTCTCTAAAAAGAGAGATATGTGAGTACAATATCCCATGGCGGCATAACGATGTCAAAACCACAGGATTAAAATTCTGTCCATATAATTGTAATTCTGTCCAATATAATTTTAATTCTGGTCAGAATTATAATTATAACCTTCTGGTACTTTCAGCTCGCTTTGCTTATGTCAAAAGGCACATAATTATAATTCTGTGTTTAGAATTAAAATCATGTTGGACAGAACATTCTATGGACAGAATTATGATTCTGTGCTTTTGACATTATTATGCCGCCATCCTTTTCACATTTAACACTGAAATGAGCATATACCAAATTCTAAACAAAACATTACAAGAAGAAACTGTACATATAACAGATCAATTTACATTAATTACAAAGACCCATTCCTGGTAACGATTAAGAATTAAGTCTGTCATCTTGAAATCAAAGTTATCGTACCGAGAACAGTGTTTTTGGGCACGGATAGGCACATCTAACTTTATCATACGACAGTGCCACCGATAGCGCCTAACGATGGTTCGTGAATTCCACGATAAGGGGGTTCATCGTAAGCTTTCTGTTTATCGGAGGTTTCCTGAATATGGCCTCTGCACATTATCTACCTAAATGCACAGGTTGTGGTGTAGGACTTATCAAAGTAAACCGTATCTACCTAAATGCCCAGGTTGTGATGTAGTAACAAAGTGCATAGTATCTACCTTAATGCACAGGTTATGATGTAGTACTTATCAACGTGCACAGTGTTTACGTAAATGCACAGGTTGTGATGTAGTACTTACTAAAGTGCTCAGTATCTACCTAAATAAACAGGTTGTTGTGTAGTACTTATCAAAGTGCATAGTATCTACATAAATATACAGGCTGTAATGTAGTACTTATCAAACACCAATTCTCTTTTGACACTTGATTGTACTTATCAAAGTGTACAGTATTTACCTAAAAGCACAAGTTATGATGTAGTACTTATCAAAATGCACAATAGCTACCTAAATGCATAGGCTGTGATGTAGTAGTTATCAAAGTGCACAGTAGCTGAGTGCACAACTTTTGTAGTAGTAGTAGATGTAGTAGTCATCTAAGTGCGCAGTAACTACCCATGTGCACAGGCTCTAATGCATTAGTTATCTAAGTGCACAGTTGCTACCTAAGTACACAGTAGCTACCTAAAAGCACAGTAACTACATAGGTGCACAGTATATATGTAAGTACACAGTGGCTACCTAAGTGTACAGGTTGTGATGTAGTAGTTTTCTAAGTGCACAGTAACTACTTATATTAAATACACAGGTTGTGATGCAGTAGTTAGGTCTACCTAATGTGCACACTAGCAAGCTAAGAGCAGAGCAGCTACCTAAATGCACAGGTTGTGATGTATAGATTACAGAAGTAAGCCTACACTTGTTGTGGTATAGTTACCTAAGTGCGCCATGACCTGGACTTCACAGATGTTCAGGGACATTGAAGTGTCATCGGTGTACTTCACGAGTGTCACGTGGCGACCTGTCAGTTCTTGGGAGCACGGCAAGGTGATCGTTGCCCCATCGCCCACTGTTCCAGGATGGAAGTAGCAGAGAACGCCTGTAGACTGCCATCCCATCGTCGGCTCAGGCAGGTCGCGAGAGACTACGATGCTGAAATTGCTTAGGCGGAACCCTGGTATGAACAGACACTGCTGTGAAACCAACAAACCACTGATCACCTATACCTTGACCTAATAATATTAATAATAATAATAATAATAATAATAATAATAATAATAATAATAATAATAATAATAATAATAACTATAATAATAAATTGCATTTATACAATGCATTTTTCATTAGAATAACAACTCAATGCGCTTACACACATCATTCGTAAGTACGCATCATCACAACATTCGCACTACATCATGTACAGCATCATTGAGAAAGTATTATTACTGTTCATACTATTTACACAGAAAACGCCTTGCGGAACAAGTGCATTTTTAAGCAGCTTTTAAAGGAAACAAGGTCTGTACAATGTCTTAAACCGGAAGTCAGCGCATTCCAAACCTTGGGTGCTTGAAAAATAAAAGACCGCTCGCCAACTGTTTTAAGCCGACGCTTGGGCGTTTTCAACAGTTTTTCATCTGATGAGCGCAAAGAACGGATTGTAGTGTAGGTAGTGAATATCTCAGACACATATGGTGAAGTGACAGGTCGAAGTGACGGAAAGCTAGGACAGCAATTTGGTATTCAATGCGGAACTTGACAGGGAGCCAGTGGAGCTTTATTAAGAGAGGCGTGACATGATCACGCTTCCGTTTTTTAAGCACAAGCCGAGCAGCACAGTTCTGTGCACGCTGCAGTCGGCTAACTTCATCAATGGGGAGACCAGCTAGAACTGAATTACAATAATCAACTCTGGATGTCACAAAAGCGCTGACCAGCTGTGTGCATGCATCCCTCGAAAGAAACTGCGGACGCAATACGCCGAAGCTCAAGAAAGGGCGCACGATAGATGGTATTGATGTGGTCATGCATGGACAAAGAACTATCTAGCTTGACACCCAAATAACGAACAATATTACTAAATGGGATGGTGCGGCCGCCGATGTTTGCAGAATCGCTGCTGACCAGTTTAAGACGGGAAGATGAGCCTACTGTACAGGTATAACCTCGGTCTTGTTAGGGTTAAGCATCAACCTGTAGCTGTTCATAATGAACAACAATGAACATAATGAACAACAACATAATGAACATAATGTTGAAAATGTGTGTTTTCAGGCCATAGCGGAAAGTAAGAGATGATTCGACAGAGCACATAGTTAAAGGAATAGAATTCCAAACTGTAGGGGCTGAAAAGCAGAATGACGGTTCGCCGAAGGGTTTTGTTTTCATACGAAGCTGGCCATTGTCAGGAGATCAACGGAGAGATTTTTATGGTGTATAGAAGTGGACTTACTCGGAGAGATATAATGGACCAGACAGAGTAACTGCTTTGAAGCAAAGATTTGCAATTGTATACTGTATTCTGTTCTTCAAGGAAAGCCAATGCAAAGATTTCAAATGAGAAGTTACGTGGTCTGGTTTTGAAACACGCTAAATAAGGCGAGCAGCATTATTTTGTATCTTTTACAGCTTGTGCAGCAGATACTGAGAGCAACCATAGAAAATGGCGTTACGATAGTCAAGCCTAGACAGGATGAAGGCAGAAACAAGAGTCTGAGTAGCACTGACAGAAAGGAGATGACGGATGGAGCTTATGCGACGCAATTCAAAGTTCACAGTGAGGGGGAGGTTGAGAATGTGAGGATGCATATTGAGATGTGAGTAAGTATTACACCTAAGTTTTTAGCCGAGTCAGAGAAAGGAACAATCAGTGTTCCCAGCAAGAGGAGAATCAGGCAGATAAGTAAGTAGTTGTTGACATTCGCGGACAGGAAATGATAATAGTTTCTGTCAAATTATATCATTTAGCTTAAGTAATTGGAAATCATCCAGCACTTGACATATATGCACTCTTGCATAGAACTGATAACAGAGTCAACGTTCTGGGGTTCAGCAGACTTCTGAAGCTGAGTTTCATCCCTACACCAACACCACCAACAACAACACATGTACACACACGTGCACAAATAAACACAAGATGATAAAGCATTCCGTTAATTTTTTTCCAAATATTCACACATTGCTGAAGATCAGCATTTTCATAAGTGTTTTTTTCGTGGTTCTGTTATGTTTGTCCTAAAGCATCAAATAAATCCATGGAACTATTTGCAAGCTAAATTTATTAAAATTTGTTTTTGCAGTTTTTATATACAGTGGTAAACGTGTTTAAAAATGAAAAACCACAGCGACCTTGACCCTTGAGAAACAAATATGTATGACATGGAGGGCTAAGCCATAGTTAAAATATCTGAAAAGTAAAAGCCATCAACATTGGTCAGATTAATTTTAAAACAATGCATAAAAACTATACTGAACAGAAAAGATAAATGCCGACCGACCGTTCGACTGACCGACCGACTGACAAACCATCAGACTGCCACGGAATAATTGGGCATGAGTTGAAGTACCTGTATTTAAAAATCATAATATTCATTTCAGAGGCGTTTGAGATAAAGAGAAGAAAACAACACATGTTTTGCAAAGAATTTATCCTACTGACCTCAGGGGCGGATCAGTTAGGTTTTGGGGGGGGGTTTCCAAAATTCTATTAAAGGGACTTACTCGGTAAATGTTAATGATGGTCAAGAAACGCCTCAGATCAAGCAGGACACGCACTTTTCCAGGAGCAGACATCGGAAGTGACCACAATCTTGTGATGATGTCTTTCCGGCTTCACTTGAAGAGAGTAAACACAGCAAAGTGCACTAGACTGAAGTTCGACCTGGACAAACTGCAAGACCCGGAGGTGACAGAAATATTGCAGGCCAAAATTGGAGGGCAATTTGCACCACTGCTCATTTTGGGAGCTGGTGAACTAGATGTCAACACCATGACCACTACCTTCTACTTATCTGTGACAGATGCCGCCATGGAGATCCTTGGAAAGCACCGGTCAAAGAAGAAGCTGTGGACCACACCTGAACTTTGGGACCTGTGTGATAAACGAAGAGAGATGAAAAAGAAAAGGAACACCTGACAGGGAGCTGATGCCTACCGAAAAGTCAACAATGACATCCGAAAAGGCATGCACACAGCAAAAGAGAACTGGATAGAAGATCAATGCCAGGAAATAGAGAACAGTCTGAACAAGAACAACAGCAAGAAGGCCTACCAGACTGTGAAGCCGCTGACAAGTGTTAAACAGCCCAAGGTCTCCACGATCCAAAGCAAGTGGCTTATGTCTTACAGAAGAACAAGAAGTTTTGGACAGATGGACAGAGTACTGCTCTGACCTTTACAACCACAAACCAAACGGAGACCCATCAGTTCTAGTATGTCCAGAGAACAGAGAAGAAGAAGAAATTCTCCGAGAAGAAGTTGAGGCAGCAGTGCAATCGCTGAAGAAGGGGAAGTCAGCGGGAGTGGACAACATACCCACTGAACTGCTTCAAGCAGGAGGAGAGGCGATGATCGACGCACTCACCATTATGTGTAAAAAGATGTGGCAGAGTGGGGGGTGGCCTATACCATGGAACCAGTCGCTTGTCATCACTCTTCCCAAAAAAAGGTAACCTTCAGGAACCTGAAAATAATACTCAACAGGTTGAAACCCCAAGCTGAACAAATCATAGCCGAAGAGCAAGCAGGATTTAGGGCAGGGCGAAGTACCACTGAACAGACTTTCAACCTCAGAATAATCTGTGAGAGATACCTACAGCACCAACAACATCTATATCATGTGTTCGTAGACATCAAAAAGGCGTTTGACCGAGTCTGGCATGCAGCTCTGTGGGCAACCATGAGAGTGTACAACATCAGCCCTAAAATTTGTTGAAGTCATCAAAAGCCTGTATGACAAGGCTACCAGTGCAGTCCTCCACAACAGCGCCATCGAAAACTGGTTCAGAACAACAATCTGTGTGCGTCAGGGATGCCTACTCTCTCCAACACTCTTCAACATCTTCCTAGAGCGCATCATGTCAGATGCCCTTGCAGACCACGAAGGCACAGTCAGCATAGGGGGAAGAGCAGTCTCCAACCTTCGTTTTGCGGATGACATTGATGGATTGGCTGGAGAGGAACAAGAACTTGAACGGCTAATACAGAGGCTTGACACCACCTCCAGAGCCTATTGAATGGAAATAAGTGCAGAGAATACCAAAATGATGACCAACAACACCCATGGCATCAACACGGACATCAAAGTCCAAGGCCAATCCCTCAACACAGTGCATAGCTTCAAATATGTAGGAGCCATTGTATCAGACAATGGGTCCCGACAGAAAGTCCTCTCCAGGATCGCACAAACAACTGCTGCCCTGGCGAGGTTGAAGCCAATTTGGAAAGACAGGACCATCAGTCTACATTCTAAGGTAAGGTTGCTGCGCTCCCTTGTCATCTCCATCTTCCTATATGCTTGCGAAACATGGACCCTCACAGCAGATCTCCAACGAAGAATACAAAGCATGAAGATGAGGTGCTACAGAAGACTTCTGTGCATTTCCTATATACCCAGCACATCACCAACGACGAAGTCCGACAGACAATCACACAAGCCTTTGTTCAACACGATGACCTGCTCACAGTGGTGAAAAAAAAACCTCCCCCCTCCCCGCTATCCCCCCTTAAAAAATAAAAAAATAAATAAAAATAAAATAAATAAATAAAATAATTAATTAATATAATGTCGCCGAAGACGGGAAATATCAGCTTTGCTCTTTGTGGAGCACGAAAGACGGTGTTTGTCTGGATATTGCTTAGAATGATTGCAATGATTGGACTTTTTTAGGGAGAAGATTGCGAGGGCTTGCATATTGTGGGAGTGGTCAAATACTCGTATAAAAAAATAATAATAATAAAATAAATAAAATAAATAAAATAAAAAAATAAAAAAATAAATAAATATATATATATTCTTCTTCTTTCTTTTCCTTTTTTTTTTTTTTTTTTTTTTTGGGCTGGGGGGGGTTTCCGGAAACCCCGGAAACCCCCCCCTCGTCCGCCCCTGGACCTTGACCTCTGAGGTAGAAAAGACAATGGGATGAGAATTGGCTAGGTAGAGAACACAGGTTATATTTTTGCAAAGTTGTTCTTGAGATATGGCGTTCAACGGACCCACCGACAGACGAATGGAAGGACGAAAAATGAGACTGACATTTGGCTCGGACATTTGGGCCGTTCTGATTCCCGAACATTTCAAAGAATTCCAGATAATTCTGAAGCTACAAAAACAGAGAAGCTGTTTCGAAGTGGGTATTCCACAGCGTCAATGTGTAGGCCTACTTACCACAGCAATCCCCTCGGTTGGTGACGAGGACAGTGTGGATTGGATACAAAGATTGCAGATCCACCCGCCACCAGCGCTCTGGGTTGTAGTCGGTGTAACTTGTATGAGTGCAAGCTTGTATGTTAGTAGCCAGACTGCCATCCACGACGTTCTGAGGTTTACCATAGGTTAATTCGTAGCTACTCTGAGTAGCGGGCTTGTACAGAGCGACGTTGAGAAACCCTCAAACATAAAATATAACCCAAGGTAACATTTCTTATAAGTGTGTGCAACTTATATGCCTGTATGTTGGTTGAAAATCGCAGCGCTTTGAGTCTGATTTATGAATAACGAGCTTATATTGGCAATAGAAAAGATCAAGGGAGAAAAGTCATACTCAGAAGAAAAGTCAAAAGATCACACGAATGTGTTGCTCCCTTCGACCGTATCACTTCGACTAAAACGGGATAAGCAACAAATAATAATAATAATAATAATAATAATAATAATAATAATAATAATAATAATAATAATAATGTGGCGGAATGTGAGGCGACTGTTCACGCTTGGGAGATATTATCTACCTTCCATTTGTTGGTTAGTCTAGCATCTTGGTGGCTTCTGCTGTGCAGAATCCTTTGGTGTGGGCAATGGGTTATGCAGGACAAGACGACACGATAATTATGTTTTCTCCCAGCCTGACCATTCGTCTTCTGCTTTTGGTAATAAGCAGGACCACATTATCGGCAGGCATTTTATGCAGGTTAGTGGCAGTGACCTGCAGAAAGTGTCGTGGCACTAGTAGCCTGCAATCCGGTTTACTATCAACACGCTTCACCGGCTTGCAAAGCACCAATTTGTATATTTCACTTACGAGGGATAAATGAAAATACAGTTCGAGTTGGGGCCGTGCTTTCAAGGGCGTGGCCAAGAGGTGGGAGTCAAATAATCCACTCAGCTACACTTATAATAATATAAAAGCGAGAGTAGCAACAAACTACTACTACTACTACTACTACTACTACTACTACTACTTATACTACTACTACTACTACTACTATTATTATTATTAATACTACTTCTGCTACTATTACTACTACTTTCGTGGTTGCTGATATTGTCCGTTGATAGGTCGACCTTTTCGTCACCGACAGGGTGTTAGGCTGAGTGGGCAGCAGAGACCATGACGTAACGACATGGAAGGGTCACCGAGAGCGGCGAGAGTTGAAGAGAGAGAAGGGAGAGAGGGGTGAGAATTGAAAGGAGAAAAAGAGGATAGAACGGAACGTTTATTACATTTATTTAAGTTTTAGTGGAAGTAAGTTAATTTTAACTAACTTTTGAGAAAACAGTTTATTCATAATTATTTATAGGCTGGCAAGTAGTTATTATTGCAAGTTTGGTTTGGGGGAAAAAAAACACCGCAACAAATTATGATGTCACCATGATGACGTCACCCGATATAACTTTTGTTGTAGTTGTCGTCTGGTAGAGTTCGCTGTTTCAAAACTAAATACCAAGTTTCACTGAAATCCGTCCATTAGTTTCAGAGTCCAATTCAATATTTTAATTTCACGTATGTTCACAACAATGTGATTTTAGACAATAAAGAAGAATAAAAATAAAGTTAAATAATTAAATAAGTTTTTTTTTTAAAAATTAATAATAAGATAAAATAAAAATAATATATACATAAAATGAAATGAATTAAAAGAATAATAATAATAATAATAATAATAATAATAATAATAATAATAATAATAATAATAATAATCCTATCCCACCCTATACTATCCTATCCCGTAACTTTGAGGTCGTTGGGGCACCACAGATGATCGTTTAACCAGCGTACTCCATCTTTCTCTGTCCTCAGCAACCCTGATGGTCTCGCTCAGTGTCAAACCAGTCCATTCTCGAATGTTGTCCTCCTACCTCTTCTTCGGTCTCCCTCTTACATCCTCCTACCTCTTCTTCGGTCTCCCTCTTTTTCTACCTCCTTGCACCGTGCTTTGCAGGATGGTCTTTGCAATGCCTGATGATCTGGTGACGTGGCCATACCATCGGAGTTTCCGTTTCTTCATATTATAAAATTAATAATAATTTAATTTAATTTAATCAAAATTAACAATAAAATATTAATGTTCTTCAAAATTATAATATCTTATATAAGTCTGTTTTCTCAATGACCCTGGCAGAGAAAAGGGCGCAAATGTCACTTCCGGACGGACGGACGCCGGACACAGGACGGACGCCGGACGGATGGACAAAGCCCAAAAAAACAATTAACTCCCGAGCTGAGCTTAAAACTCGGGAAATTTTTGAAGCTCGATGAGTTCTCTAATTAGTACAATAACACCAATGGAGCACATAGTATTAATGGTCTTACCTTGCGCTGCTGCGGGTCTCATGAAACAAATGAGACTGTAGAATGGAACTGACAATAGCAGCAACATCCATGTATAAGCAGAGGGCATGTTTCTGATGATTTCTTTGAGTTTAAAGCTCGCAAAGGAAGTCTTTTAAAATCCTAAACACTCATATGATTAATAAAGTAAGGCGATGAAATTTAGTTTTTGTATCGAGTACGAATACACTGGCTGATCCTGGGTCCTGCAGGGATATTAATGTTCTCTGAAAGTCTATGTTCACTCGAAGCATTTCAAGCTTATGTGCCCCTAGATCTACGTTCCTCAGGTCTGTATTACCCGGGTCTATCTATGTGAGGTCTATGTCCCCAAGGTTTGTAGTTTCCCAGGTCTTTGCCTTTCCTTTACCCCTTCCTTCTACACACACAACCACCCACGTCTGTACTTGACCAGGTCTGTGTTTTCCTAGATCTATGTTCCTTATCTGTACATTGTTACTTTCACAGATCTAATAAAGTGACTTATTCGGAGGTATCGCACAACAGACTTTGTATTAAAAAGAAAATTAATGTCATTTTTAAAAGTTTGTATTCTTAAACCCAATTTAAAGTAATGTGCGCACTACACTGACATTTCAGTTTACAATAACTTTTCATTTGAATCTATGGCAATGGCACCAGCTCGGTGCTTTCTCATAAGACTACCTTCCCTCAAATCTAGAGGTTCTTGTCCCCTCATGGTTTATTGGGTCTATGTTCTACCAGGTCTAAGTTACCCCTGTCTGTATGCATTCCCTCTGGTCTGTGTTGCCCCAGTTCTATATTCCTCCAGATCTATATTCCTCCGGGATATTTGCGTTTGCGCTGTTGGCTTTATTATAACAAACGGTCTGAGGAACATTGTTTATTTGTTATTAACGAACATCTGGAGGAACATAGGCAGGAAAGCCTCGAGGGAACACAGACCTTGAGAAACACCGGGCAGACCCCTTCTTAACTGACATTTCAGTCATCCTGCACATTACATGAACGTTTCATTGTATATAGTAAACTTTTAAGTGTCATTGTAAGGTAACGATTGTACAATCCTCCAAGCAGAGCTGAATAATTAAAAGAAGGAGAAAAATGTGAACATTGTTATGAGAAAAGACGAATCGTGAATACTTAATGTAGTCATACCATCAAGGGAGATAAGAACAATGCAATGTTAAAAAAAAGAAAAAAAAGCATTGTTCCTGACTGCCCTGCGTTTGTAGCTTGGATTATAAAACATCCGTTGAAAGTATTTGAAAGTAAAACTAGAAGCAATAAGTTGTTTGTGGACAGTTTCGGATAATTGTTTTGAATGTTCCATTAGTAGATCGATGGTTTTTTCCTGGTCTGTTTGACCCATTTCCATTAATTATTCACGGACCTAGGTAAAACGAGATTTTTAAGGAAAAAAGACCTGTCGTATCAAAGTTAACAATGACATGTAAATGACATTCTGTGTACTAAATAAGCAAGGGGTTGACAATAATGACACAACAAAAAAATATGAGATTTGTTTGTTACAAAAAAAAAAAAACACAAACGATTTATTGAGGTAACCATATTGTCCCATTTTGCCCCATGCCTGGGGTAAAACGAGACTTAAGCTGGGGTAAAACGAGATATACATTGGAGGTAGCATCAAACAAAAGTTAGTCATCGCAAAGTTCACAAATGAAAACTGGGGCCTTGTTTCTTTCATCGAGACCAGGGCTCAATTTTATGTCGGGCCTGTAACTGACCGATTGAAGGTCCGTAACAGCCCATAAGTTAACGTACCCTACCCCCTCCTGTTAGTGCCCTTAAAGGCCGCTAACTCTCCTTTCCAAAATGGCAGCGATCATTGCAATATGTGCTAGGCGCCAACGACTGAGGAGGAGGGATCGCGTTTTCCGCGACAGAACAAATCCGTTGGATATATAGGACAATGTAAAGCTGTATAAAAAGGTTTTGTTTTCGTCGGCAAGAAATCCTTGCTATTGTGGAAGATGTGGAACCCGACATCGAGGAAAGGTTCAGTGCCGGCGGCAATCACAGGCTGTGAAGTCTCGTAGGCCTCTCAATTACATACTATAATGTGGGCTGACCTGCCGCCACAGGTCGTTTTTCAGTTTAATAATAATATTAGGCCTAATAACAGGCAATTTATACGGCGATTTCCAAAATTACAAAGCGCTTTACACAAACAAATGTAAACACAACATGCGTACATTGGTCAATAACACGCAACCACATACACATCTCAACACTCCCACCCCACCCCACCCCACCAAAAAAAGGAAAAAAAAAGGTTTGTGATTTTGGTAGTGAACGAAGATAGGAGAACTTCGCAGTTTTCGCGAATAAAGTCCCAAAGGCAGGCAATCTCGTTTGCCTGCCAGTAGGGTTTGCGGTCTTTTTTCGTCCCATTCGCCCTCTCCTCCCTCCTTGTTTTCCTTTCTACGACCACATTCTTTTCTTCTCTTTGCTGTTTACGTTTTCTCGCGCCAGAATAAGCTTGACGGGAATCCAGAAACGCATCATGCGCATGCTCTGAGAGAGAATCCCCCAAGATTTCATGTCAAGGTCAATCGGTTATAAATAGAGAGGCTTTTTTCTGTCGGCCCTGCTATCAGCCCGTCATGAAAGCCTCACGCGTACGACAAGTTACGGGCTTGCAGCAAACAGGCATTTTGGGTTAAACTGCCCTTTAGGTTGAAAGCCCGACATGAAATCGTGCCCTGCACAGCTGTAGTGTGCCCACCTTTACAGTCACCTTGGCAGGCTACCCAGCTTTCTGCACTCTCGGAGTACAGTTCATCACAATGCAATACGGGCACTGTGCATCCTCTTCCTGGCACTGGCTCTGTGATGAAGAAATGGGCTTTCCAGATGAGCAGCCACCTTTACCCTTACCCTTGATTCGAGTCTTTGTTCATAGTATCTCCTCCTTTTTCTCCAACAGAGACTTTTTGGCTTGTGGGGAAATGCCAAATGCTTTTTCGTCTTGTTTTTGTGGTGAAGTGGTCGGGTTGGAGACTGAGGTGGTAGCATTGATGTAAGTTGAGGCAGTGGGACGGCGTGAATCTGAGGAGGTTGAAGAAATGATCTCAGAGGCCTGGACATAGAGGCGGCAGGAGGTTTGGATGTGGAGGCAATAGGATGGCTGGAGGCTGAGGCAGCAGGAGGCCTGGAGGTAGAGGCAGCAGAAGTGCTGGAGGTTGAGGCAGTGGGAGGCCTAGATAGGCCTACTGAGGTGGTGGAATAGTTAGAGGCTGAGGCAGCAGGAGGCCTGGAGGTAGAGGCAGCAGAAGTGCTGGAGGTTGAAGCAGTGAGAGGCCTAGATGCTGAGGTGGTGGAATAGCTGGCGGTTGAGGCAGTAGGAGGCCTGGAAGCTGATGTGGTGGGCTTGAGGCTGAGGTCATCAGCAACAACAGGAATATCAATGATGTCCGCATCGGAAAAAACGCTGTCGTCGTCATCACCGTCGTTGTCATCGCCATAGTAGTAGTAGTAGTAGTAGTAGTAGTAGTAGTAGTGGTCATAGTAGTAGTAGTAGTAGTAGTAGTAGTAGTAGTAGTAGTAGTAGTAGTTATAAAAGTATGTATCCTAATTTAATGACCCTGCGAACATTTGGGGTAAAACGAGACAGCGTATCATTTTGCCCAATTGTTTTGTCCCGTTTTACCCCACATAGACTTGTTCACAAAGCCTCCAAACCACACACTGCCATGCTTAAGTAGGTCAAACTTATAAATATATTACCGTTGCCCACATAAATATATAGCAGAATGTTAATTCTTGTCTGACAAATCTGTACCTTTTTTCCTAATGAGCACGATTGCAGCATAACCATAAAAATAGATAAAAATAGATAAAATTGAAATATTTCCCTCTCGCCGATGCACACAGCTCAACTAAACAAATCGGACTTTGCCGGCAAGGCAGTACCACGTTATCTATTTTTTAGACTCCTTGCTAAAGAGCTTTCTCTCTGTGTGTTTCAATAATTCGTGTGTCTCGTTTTACCCCACTATCTCATTTTACCCCAGGTACCCCTATTCATTTTGTGGTGGTATTGATTGTACTCCAGACAATCTCTCTCTCTCTCTCTCTCTCTCTCTCTCTCTCTCTCTCTCTCTCTCTCTCTCTCTCTCTCTCTCTCTCTCTATTTTCCAATTGACTTGAAACAGGCTAAAGTTATTCCTTTGTTTAAATCGGGTGATAGAAAACCCGCTCTAATTACAGACCAGTCTCTATTTTGTCTGTTATATCAAAACCACTTGAGAAACATATAAACTACCACCTCTTAACGCATTTCAACCAAAATCAATTACTCCACCCTAATCAATCTGGATTCAGGTCTCATCACTCATGTCACTCTGCATCTTGTTGACCAGTGGATGAACAAGTTTAATGAATGAATTTTGTGCTTTTGTCTGCTCGACGCTACAAGGACCAAGACCAAAAAGGAAGTGCAGTCGTTTCTGGGCTTTGCGGCTTCTACCAGAAGTTCATCCCCAACTACAACAGCATCGCAGTGCCACTAACCATTGGAACCCGGAAAACCGTCCCGGACAAAGTCGCATGGACAGCCGAATGCGAGACAGCATTCCAAACCCTCAAGGACAAAATGACATCGGCGCCAGTACTCCACCTACCCGATTTGACTAGCCCTTCGTTCTACGCACCGACGCCAGTGACTTACATGTAGGACTCGGAGCAGTACTGCTACAGCGCGACCCCAAGAACACAGAGACGCTATTCCCTGTCGCCTACGCCAGCAGAAAATGAAACCCGCCGAGACACACTACGCCACGTCGGAGAAAGAATGCCTTGGACTAGTCTGGGCCATACAGAAATGTCAACTCTACCTGTATGGGATCCACTTCACAGTTCAGGTGGACCATCAACCACTATCGTTCCTGGCAGCCTCCAAATCCTTGAACTCGCGCCTGATGAGATGGGCACCCACCCTTCAGGCATACTCTTTCCAAATCGAGTACATCCCCGGCAAAGAGAACCACGTTGCCGACTAACTTATTCGTCATCTCGTGGAGGACGCATCCGCTGGCGCACACCCAACACAACTAAGGGCCACAGCACCAGGATTCGTCCCCGTCCAGTAAAACCCTGTCACTAGTGTCCATAGCTACCTGGCATAGCATTGCAGCGCAAGTAGAGCAACTTAGCTAGTCTGTCAATAGGACTCTATGATAATGCAGTGTTAAACTAGGCTTTGTATTAGAAAAAGGTCGAATCCAGTAGCCATCGCTTTTTTTCAGTTGAGGGAGTGTTTCTGCCGCATGCTTTGTGTATATTATGTACAGTTTGATTTTTGTAATGGTCCAAGGGAGACAATTTGCTCAAGGGCAGAGTGCGACATTAGCATGACTTAGTCCCTTTTTTGTATCGAGTTTAATTAATGCTTAATTTTAATAATATGAACTCATATTCTTTCGGGTCATTATCATAGTTGACTTTTGCATCTCAATAAATTCTAGAATTATTGTAAATTAGATTAATCTTATTGAGTTTATTCTTCCGCACTCCCGGAAGGGCACTATTTTTGGCTCCCAAATCAGTGTGCTCATGAACACCTTCGAAGTCGGGCGATATGTTGGTTTCTCTCCCGAACTTTACTGTTTTCCAAGATTTATGCAAAGGCCAACGAGGTATGTTTTCTGTTAATGTTTTAGAATATTGGGATATCTTCTATAATATTTATTCTGTTTCCGGAAGTTTTCCTGTCTGGTTTATAAATATAAATGTGAGCCGTGAACTGTGCCGTAGGTAAAACAGAAAGATGAAGATGCGTTGTTTTGGTTTTAGAACTACAGGTTTTATGCAAAAGGTTGAGAACAGGATGCAGATGGGCTATGATTGTAAAATGAATGTTATGATTTTGGACTCTGAGAAAATAGACGAGATGAAAGGTAAAATGATATGAAATTTCAAATCAGCAGTGATGTTTTATCTTTTATTATACCACAGGGGTAAATTATAGTGATATTGTGTTTTGTGTTTGTAAACTATGTGTTTCTATGTAAACAGTTTTATGCATTGCCCCCTTTTCTGTCTTTTTACATTGCAGTATTGTTCACTAAATAAACGATGAGAGAAGTGACGTCCGTGTTAACATTATGCATTGGATGGAAGCAGTAAAAGGGAGCCTGTAACAAGAGAATAGATTTAAACACCGCCATAAGCTTTGCCTTGTTTAGTCAGTGTAGGCTTAGAAGGTTACTGTTAGTCCATAGCAGACGATGAAGGTATAACTGATGAGTACACACACTGCTAGCTTGACACGCAGCGCCGTGTAACGACATCATCGCAGCTTACTTAGGGCTCTTCGATTTTTCCGGCCAATGAGAACACAGCTAGAGTAGGTTAGAACCAGTTCTTGCTGATTCAAGCAGAAAGGTAGGAGAGTCATTGTGCGTTCAAACTACACAGTTACACTCTAGCAGAAATCTCTCTCCTGAGCAGACTTAGGAAGCAGGACTTGTTGAAATTCGAATTCAATCAAGTTAGCCACGGCCTGCCATTGTCAGGAAGGTAAATGAACATACTTTTGTTTCATCGTGATGTATTTAAATTATTGTTGAATTATGTGTGTCAAATTTGCTATGCTTAGAATTGTTAGTCCAACGTTACGTGTCCACATGGCGAACATGGCCATGTTGTATTATGTACGGAACAACTGTTGTTTAACCAATATGAATGCCTGCAGACCAGTGGCTGTACCAGAGAATGTGTATAATATTAATTCTTTCTCTATGTGTATAGTTAACCAAGAGTTATATTTATGTATGTATAGGAAATTAGAGTGGAGATTCCAGTGGACAACGGACGTAGCAGAATGTTCGTCGCTTATATATAGAGATGTGGAGCTAATCACTGAGGGCTACTTTGGCCTTCAGTGAGACGCTCTGCACACACCTATTATTCAGGGTTGTGCAGAATTTCGTCTCATAATTTACAGACGAGCAGGCATTGTATCCGTGAGCCCAAGTAACAAAAACAAGTCGTCGCTGAACGTTGGCTGCTGAGGCATCGAAAGCACTGCGTGAAGATAACCCACCCGTCTAGCCATAGGGAGAAAACTCCACGACAACACAGCTTGTCACAGAATCAACCACAGCACAGAGCTTCAACCACACAGTTAAGTGCCCCTCGAAACAGTGCACTAAACCTGTAACAATGGACCACAGTAGTCCACTCTTCAACTTTGACCATTAGGGCAGAAAGTATCCAGTGCCCCAATATGATGAGAAAGTAGCTGCCTAGACCTATCAGCGAGCGAACCATTCGCATTGACATTTGAACTTTTAAGTTAGTTTTGTACTTCGAAGATAGTATATAGAGTAGAGGAAATAAATGTGTGATTTTTACTGTTATCAAGTGACTACATATGTTTCATAGCCGTGCGAAAGCTAGTGTGACAGTGATCGTTTGCCATTTTTCTATCTATCTCTGTACCCCAGCCTAAACACAGACCGAGCTAAACAAATAAATGTATTAAGTTAAGTCTTAGGGTGATTCACTAGCGATCCCCATAGACTAAGACGAGAGGGTAATAGCATTCCATTGTGCAGAGCACAGCTACAATAAAACCCCACGTCACAGAGACGATTAGAGGTTGAGCGTCAGTACCAGCTAGAGTTGGCGCGTATCCAAAACAATCAGCATGCGCCACAAGTCATCAGCGACCACAAGGCTACAAAATTGCCAGCGTTTGTCAACGGGAAGGACCAGATCGAGAGTTCAGACGAGACACCAAAGCAACATGTGGAGCGCCTGTCGTAATACTTACACAAGTGGGTGGAATTATCAGGCGAAGGGAAGTCTTACGACAGTCTCCATGGTCGGATTGTGAAGGAGCAATTTCTCAATGCCTCTCACAAGGACCTGGCGACCTACTTATAATTACAAAATCTGCAGACGCTTAAAGATGTGACTGAGGCTGCTGAAAGATATCTCATCGCTCACGGAAAGACGCTGGGGCCACCCAAAGCGATGAAACATTTTCAGAAGACTGGAAACCATGGGAACCAGATCCAGGGAAGTCAGATGAGCCAGAGGCATACGGACTCCACGCCACTTCCCGGGGAAGGGCATTCAAGAGGATGTTTCACCTGCAACGCTACAGACCACAGAGCTGCTAACTGTCCTCAAAATAAAAGTAGCAGACAGCGGAGCAATACGGAAAATGCAGCGGCGGGCAACCGACAGAGGCGTTTCTCCAATCGACGGCTAACCAGTAGTTCTGACCATCAAGTGTGCGGCGGGAGCGTCATTCTTCCGAGTGAGACCGAGCGCACAGCTACTCCTGCGGACGTGCAAGAGTGCATGACCGACGGCCAACTTTTCCTTGCCAACGGGAAATCCATCCCCGTCGTCGCCAGCGCAGCTGTGATCGTCCAGAACATGCCTGTTTCCAAGGGACGCGTCGGAAATTATGAAGTGACTGTCCTAAGCGACTCAGGCTACATGGGGTCATCGTCAGAGAAGATCTAATCGCTAAAGAACAGTTCACTGGCGATTCAAAATGGACCCTCTTGGCCGACAGCAAACGTGTGAAAGCGCCAGTTGCAAAGATTCAAGTCAGCACCCATTTCTACATAGGCGAAGTAGAAGCGTTTTGCCTGAAGAACCCGCTGTATGATTTGATGATCGGGAATATCGACGGCGCGAAACGACCCGACGACCCGACGACGACTCCTAAGTGGAGTCCTGCCTCAACTCAACACGTCGAGGTTGCGGAGGAGGATCCATTGCCATTTCCCGATGGAGACCTTATAGAGCTGCTACGGGACAATGTGGCTACTCCGGCTCAGCCCTGCCGACTGGATATCGTCTGTGCTGTTACTACCAGGGCCCAGGCCAAGAGAGACAAGACTTCTACGCCACTGAAGGTCGCCGACAACTCCAAAGCTGCCATCGTGGACAGAGATAAGCTGATCCAGCTCCAGGAAGCTGATAGTACTTTAAACAAGTACAGGAACCGCCAAGACCACGTGACCAAAGGCAGTGGCACGGTCTATTTCGAGGTGAAGGCCAGGATCTGTACAGAATCTTCCAGCACCCGAGGGTCAACGGAAGGAAACCACTACGTCAAGTCTTGGTACCGTTACCCCTGAGGCGCCAAGTGATGGAAGTAGCTCATGACTCCATCATGGGAGGTCACCTGGGCATCAAGAAGACGTCTGACAGAGTCCAGGCGGTATTCTACTGGCCAGGACTTCATGCGGACGTCAGCCGTTTCAGCCGATCATGTGACATTTGCCAGAAGACCATACTTTGAGGAAGGGTCACTAAAATGCCTATGCAGAGGATGCCTTTGATCGACCGACATTTCAAGAGGGTGGCCTTAGACTTAATCGGCGAAATAAAACCTCTGAGTGAAGAAGGTCACCGATGGGTACTGACCTTAGTGGACCATGCGACTCGGTACCCGAAAGCCGTGCCTTTGAAGAAGATTGACACTGAAAATGTGGCAGAGGCGCTGGTGGACATGTTCAGTAGACTTGGAGTGCCTGAAGAAGTCCTGGCAGACTTCGGGACACAGTTCGTCTCTGACTGCATGAAGGAGGTCAACAGACTGCTGAGCATCCGACATTTGACTACGACACCCTACCATCCAATGTGCAACGGGCTCGTCGAGAAGTTCAATATTACGCTGAAGTCCACCCTGAAGAAACTGTGTAACGAACAGCCCAGACAATGGCATCGCTGCATTAACGCCTTACTTTTCGCCTACCGCAGGAGTCCACCGGCTTTTCTCCGTTCGAGCTGTTGTACGGAAGAACCATTCGAGGGCCGATGCACATCTTAAAAGAACTGTGGATGAAGGAAGTAGACAACCCAGAGGTGAAGAACAGCTACCAGTACGTGTTTGAACTACGGGAGAAGCTGGAGCAGACTCTCGAGAAAGCCAGAGAAAACCTGAAGAAGTCCCAGGACTGTGGAAAGCACTACTATGATCGTAGGGCTGTGAACAGGAAGTTCAAACCTGGCAACAAAGTGCTGGTGTTGCTACCTACCGATCACAATAAGTTGCTGATGCAGTGGAAAGGCCCGTACGAAGTAGAGACAGTGGTGGGGATCAACGACTACAAGGTGAAGGTCGGCCAGCATTCCAAGATATACCACGCCAACCAGCTGTGATCGACGACAGCTTTGACAGCGATGGACTTTTGGAACTGGGAGACTTTCACTGCAAAGAAGGCATCGATGATGTTAAGCTAGGACCAAGCTTGACGGAGGGTCAAAATTTGGAGCTCAAGGACCTTATGGGCGAGTTTCCCCATAACTTCAGTGATGTCCCAGGCTCTACAATTTTGGTTAAACATGAAGTCCACCTTACCTCAGACATCCCCGATCGATCCAAACTCTTCCCGATCCCTTTCAAGGCTCGTGAATCATTGAAGAAAGACATCGATGAGATGCTTAAGATGGGCATCATCAGAGAGTCCAGTTCCCCATACGCGTCCCTTGTCGTGGTCGTAAAGAAGGAGGACGGGAGCAACAGAGTATGCATCGACTACAGGAAGGTTAACAAGATCACCGTCTTCGACCCTGAGCCGATGCCTACTGCAGCAGACTTCTTCCGCCAGTTATCGCGGAAAAAAATCTTCTCAAATTGACCTCAGCAAGGGTTATTGGCAAGTCCCCGTGCGTCAACAGGACATACCAAAGACTGCTTTTATAACTCCTGATGGGACGTACGAATCCCCGAGGATGCCTTCTGGCATGGTCAACAGCGGTGCTACCCTGAAGAGAGGGATGAGGAAGATGCTCAAAGGGATGGAAAAGGTCGTGTGTTACTGGGACACCTGCTAGTCCATATCCAGACCTGGAAAGAACATCTGCAGACCTTGAGGGAGCTTTATCACCGTCTTTCTGAAGCTAACTTGACCGTGAGACCCGGGAAATGTATTCTTGGAACAGACAAAGTTGCCTTTATCGGCCTTTCGCTGAAAGAAGGACAAAACGGGCTTCTGCTAGAAAATGTCAACAAGATTATGAAGTTACTCTCCACGTCCCCAAACAAAGAAGCAAGTGGGGTCTTTCCTGGGATTGGCTGGATATTATAGAGAGTTCGTACCGAGCTACTCAGCCATCACAGCACCTTTGTCGGACCTGGTGCGAAAAGGCTGTCCTAATCATGTGCAGTGGGGACCGTCTCAAGAGAAGGCATACCAGACTGTGCGCGACCTCCTTTCGAAGGATCCGGTGCTACGACTGCCAGACACTGCCAAGGAATTGGTCAGTTACGCCATCAAAAAGCTGTCCACGGCTGAGAAAAAATTCTTGTTCTTCTCCAGCCAATATATCAATATTATCCGGATCTGTAAAACGGAGGTTGGAGATTGCTTTACCCTCTATGCCGGCGCCTTCATGATTTGTAAGGGCATCTGACATGATGCGCTCCAGAAAAATGTTGAAGAGTGTAGGCATCCTCAATGTACCCCGATTGTTGTTCTGAACGAGTTCCCGATGGCACTGTTGTGGAGAACTGCACTAGCAGCCTTGTCATACAGGCTTTTGATGACTTCAATAATGTTGGCCATTGGGGCTGATGTTGTATACCCTCTGGTTGCCCACAGAGCTGCATGCCAGACTCGGTCAAACGTTTTCTTGAAATCTGTAAACACATGATACAGGTGTTGGTGCTGTAGGTATTTTTCGCAAATTATTCTGATGTTGAAAATCTGCTCAGTGGTACTTCATCCCGCCCTGACTCCTGCTTGTTCTTCAGATTCGCTGGGGGTTTCAACCTAAGAATTATTTTCAGAAGGACTTTGCTGGAATGGCTGATGATGCTGAGGATGCGGTAGTTTTAACATTCCTGAAGGTTATTCTTTTGGGGAAGAGTGATAACAAGCCACTGGGTCCGTGGTGTAGGCCACTCCTCACTCTACAAGATGTTGTATTAATGAGCTGCTTGAAGCAAAATCTGCGGGTATGTTGTCCACTCCCGCTGACTTCCCCTTCTTCAGCTATTGCATTGCTGCCTCAAATTCTTCTCGGAGAATTGGGAGGATTACTTCTTCTCTGTTCTGGGGACTTGCTAGAACTGATGGGTCTCCCTAACCCTAACCCTGACGTGTGGTTGTAAAAGTCAGAGCAGTACTCTTTTCATCTAAGACTTCTTGTTCTTCTGTAACAAGCCAGACTTGTTTCTTTTTTATACCTTTGTAAAAGGTATTTTTGAAAAATTTCTAAGAACGGTTTATTCATCCTGCATTTATATATGAACAACTGAATTTGCTTGTAATAAGATTAAGTCAAATATTTTGTCTGATCGAAATTTTGCTTCGCATCCAAATAAAAACAATCTACTTGTGAGTGTGATTCAATCATACAACGTTTGTTTAAAGCAGTTTGTAATTGTGTCCAAAATCCTGTTGCATAATCGCATTTCCACAAAGGTGTGGTATAATTTCCTTGTCGACACTGCAAAAAGCGCACTTGTCACCACTAACTACATTCATTCCATAAAGTACGGTATTTGTTGCTCTAATCCTATGTGTCAAATTTACTTGAAACCATCTTTTTTTATTTTTATTTAATTACTTTTTATATAGCGCTTTACCAACTGAAGAGCCGCTCAAAGCGCTGGCCGATACAGGATCTAAGTCAAACCGCAAGAGACGCCCACCCGCAGCCTTGGGGCGCGTGGTCTGACGCCCGGACAACTGAGCACAATCCTGGGCAGCCAGGGATGGGGGAGAATGACCACGTGCATGCTGGGTGTGTTCTTGTTACCTGCACTCACCCGTCTAGGACACGAGCGTTAGGATCTTTAAAGTCCGTTATGATGGAATGTATGCGACACACAGACTAGACCTCGGTTTATACTCTCATCCGAAGGAGTAGAAACGCGAGTAAAGTGTCTTTCCCAGGGACACGACAAAATGGCCCGGCTCGAACCCGGGACTTCAAGTTCAAGTTCAAGAATACTTTATTATCTCAACAGAGAAATTATGACATACAATTGCTGATCGGAATGAAACATTAAAACAATACATTCATAGATAAAACAAGTACACAGTAGACTACATCTATAGTACATTTCCAGTATGAAATGACATCTCAAACATAATCACAAACATCAAAATCTTATATACAAAAATATTACTTAGCGCTTATTTAAAAACTCAATAGATTTTGGAATAAAACTGTTTTTTGTTCTTACAAGAGAACATTTAGGCACACGCAATCTGCGACCAGAGGGCAACATTTCATAATGCTTTGCTAAAACATTAAGATCCGCAAGCCAAAGCACTTACCATTAGACCACCGTGCCTCCTTCTGAGCTTAACATCGTGTGAACAATGTCACGAGAACGGACGAATCGTGAATACTTAATGTAGTCGGGCAAACGACTAGCTAACAACAGATCTCAGAAGTTATGGTCTTTCAAGGCTTATTCCATACAATCAAGGAAGATAAGAACAATGCTGTGTTTAAAATTAAAAAAAATAAAAAGTATTTTTCTTAACTGCCCTGCGTTTGTAGCTTGGGTTATAAAACAATCGTTGAAAGAAGTTGAAAGTAGAACTAGAAGCAATAAGTTGTTTGTGGACAGTTGCGGATAATTGTTTTCAACATTCCATTAGTAGTAGATCCTTTGTCTGTTTGACCCATTTTCATTATTTATTCCCAGACCTATTCTTCTCTCTCTCTCTCTCTCTCTCTCTCTCTCTCTCTCTCTCTCTCTCTCTCTCTCTCTCTCTCTCTCTCTCTCTCTCTCTCTCTCTCTCTCTCTCTCTCTCTCTCTGTGAATGGGCGAGTGGGTGCGTCTTTAATTATACCTTGTGTGTGCGAAGTGAGCACCCCTACCCCCCAAAAAGTTAATCATACACACCCATCATATTGAAAGAGAGAGATAGAGAGGGAGGAAGGGAGAGAGAGAGAGAGTGAGGAGAGAGAGAGAGAGAGAGCGGAGGGCGGAAGAAAGAAAACTATGAATAAAGAGAAAAAAAAGATACAAGAAAAAAAAAAAAAAAAAGAGAGAGAGAGAGAGAGAGAGAGAGAGAGAGGAGGGAAAATAGATCAAGGGAGACAAGTCATACTCGGAAGAAAATTGAAAAATGACCAAAATGGTACGAATGCAATATGTTGCTTCCCTTTGACCGTATCGTTTTGACTAAAACGGTTGCATCATCATCATCATCATCATATTATTATTATTATTATTATTATTCCTATCCTATCCTCCTATCCTGTCCCATAACCCGAAGGTCGTAGGGGCACCACAGATGATCGCTTAACCAGCATACTCCATCTTTCTCTGTCCTCAGCAGCCCTCATGGCTTCGCTCAGTGTCAAACCAGTCCATTCTCGAATGTTGTCCTCCCACCTCTTTTTCGGTCTCCCCCTTCTTCTACCTCCTTGCACTGTGCCTTGCAGAATGGTCTTTGCAAGGCCTGATGATCTGGTGATGTGGCCATACCATCGGAGTTTCCGTTTCTTCACCACTGTGAGCAGGTCATCGTGTTGTCCAATGGCTTGTGTGATGGTCTGTCGGACTTCAACGTTGGTGATGTGTTGGGTATAGGAAATGCACAGAAGTCTTCTGTAGCACCTCATCTCCATGCTTTGTATTCTTCGTTGGAGATCTGCTGTGAGGGTCCATGCTTCGCAAGCATATAGGAAGATGGAGATGACCAGAGAGCGCAGCAGTCTTACTTATTATTATTATTATTATTAAAATGTCTAGATATTAAAATTGAGATGATGAAGATGTATTCATGGATAGCTCGGCTTGTGTGAGTGCGTC
The DNA here is from genome assembly GCA_036898135.1 of Oncomelania hupensis. NCBI lineage: Eukaryota > Metazoa > Mollusca > Gastropoda > Littorinimorpha > Pomatiopsidae > Oncomelania > Oncomelania hupensis. The sequence goes on along the minus strand of CM072511.1, from coordinate 94,295,223 downwards.
TTGGGCGACGTGGGTTCGAATCCTGACTTCAGCAGACTATTTTGTGATTGCTGGATATTACGGTCCAGCGCCTTGAGAAGCTCCCTGAGCTTGTAAGTGCGCTAAATAAGAGAAATCTCTTTTACATTTGATTGGTTATCCGTGATTATTCTAATTCTACATGGCTGATGCTGTGACTCATCATATCCTGGTTTAATGATAAGATCGGATTTTTCTTTTACATTTAAAGTCTTTTCGTTGATAATATGATATAAGACTTTCACAAACATAAACATGCATAAGCATACACACATATAAACATATTTATGTATCTGATCAGTTTTTTTTAAAATTTCAGTATGTAAGATAATGTACGCGATTTTTTTTGTCAATAAGTGTTTGATTATATAAAATATTTTGGTTAGGCCTACTATCGGTTTCCTTTATCAAAACATTAAATGCTTTGTATAATGGTAATAATCTGTTTAATAGTTTAAGGAATGAGCGTGAGGATCAAAAAGTCCGTGCAATAGAATGCCTATTACAACAACCTCCACAAACAACAACAAGAAGTAAGCACACACACTTAAACAAAAAAAAACAACAACAAAAACACACACACAAAAAACAAACAACAACATCAACAACAACAAAGGGTCCTAATGGCTCTGAAAAAAAAATCGCAGCTGAATGGTCAGACCTTCATAGTCAGTTCAGTTCAGTCCCCGGACACAGGTGCGTATAGGGGACTTGACCTTCATAGTTGTATGTAGTTAGCTTTTAACTGCGGAAGAAGTTCTTAGCGAAATACGTGCATAGAGAGCCTTTCTTAAACTCCTGTGCTTCGTCTCCTTTGGTCTTCTGCACTCCCTTCCTCTTCTTATACGTCATCCCGACGAAAGCGAAGTCTGCCTATATTGCGTCTATAATAGCAATGGCATTTTGTTTAAAATACGTCCATTCACATCCTGCTCCGGTTTGCTTTGACATAAATAGAATTTTCAGATGCGTACCGATTGCCGGGATAAATTGTCTTTTTACTCTAGATCGAAATGCGAAGTAAAGGGGTGGGGGGGGGGAATAAAAAGAGAGGGATAGGGAAAGAGGAGAGGGGGAAGGGGTAACAACAAACAAACAAACAAAATACTTATAAAATGACTCATTTACGGTAAGAGATCAATGGCTATTTGCTAACATATTCGTATATATGTTAATGATGTCTGGTATTTGCCAAATTTGAATCTAAGCGTCGTGTCCCAGCTTTCTAAATGTCGTCTGCTATAAGCATGGATGTCAAGGTTTATCTCCCTTAGAATACAGGTACAGGCGCACACAAATAAACTCAGCGGACCTTAAATGGGTTTGCTGTGCATTTTCTGAGGGGGAAAAATTGTGTGCCTTTAGTTTCAAGTAACGCCCAATGACGTTTTATGTTGCTTTTACACTTATCTGATAACTTTCACCTCAATAATGGTTTGTAATAAGCTCTTATATGTTCATACTCTCTAGTGGGTGTGGGGGTATCGGATAGCGCAGTGGTTGGAGCACTCGCTACTGTGTCGCAAGTTAAGCACCGTCCAGTGCGGTTAGCACTTGGATAGGTGACCGCAAAACGTGAAGCGACAAATAACAACGCCCTCAGTTGACTCAACTGTGACTGAGTACCTACTCTCTTCAGGGTGGAGAACTGTCCGCGAATCCGCGGATTTCCGCGGAAGGCATTTGCATTTCCGAGAAAAAAATATTGAGTTCCGAGTGTGAGAAGCTGAGGGGCTACCCTTTATTGGGCATAGCGGCCAAAAGCGGCCGAAGTTCTAAACAGGCAAAACGTCCAAAAGCGTCCGTATCAACCATGTGGTTATATTCTCGCGTTGTTTGAAAGATTGCGAGACTTCCGGCAATTGACTTCCGGTTTTCCTGTTGTGAAATGCGTTCGTTTTTTCGATTTTTTTTCTCCAAATTTTCTTGTGTGTGTGTCTAAAATGGATGGTTTGGATTCTTCGACTGATGAAGGGGAGTTTACAGGCTTCCATTTATTAGACATTAAAGTGAGAGAAATGGACTTGGAGTCGGAGGAAGAGATCTGTACTGACATTAGAGTTAGACAATTAGTATTAGTGTCAGTGACTCAGTAGTGTGCATGCATAAGATCTTTCAGACTGGCATGAAAGTGCACTGAAGAAGAGGAGGGGGCTTGTTTGGACTTTTTAAAGCTTTTTTTTTTTTGGTATACACATGGAGTAATAAAAAACAAGACATGACAAGAGAAGTATAAAAAGGTAGATAATCAAAAGAGAATTTATTTCTGTTCATTTTGCATTTTATTTCATTTAAATCTATCTTCATCTTCATCCATTAGACGGCCTCAATCATCAGGTTGATTACTCTGCCGTACTGAACGGGGTTTGCATAGGGAAAAGAAAAAAAAATTGATTGGAAGTGACAGACCTAAGACAGATGAGAATGAAATCTGCACTAAAAGGACACCTACTCTAAGTGGGTTTTACTTGCAGGGTACTACTTTTCCCTCTTCGCTCCAGGGAGCTAGCAAGTCCCAGTATGTCCTAACACAAAACTGGGCCCCCCCCCCCAAAAAAAAAAAAAAAAAAATATATATATACACTAGTCACTAAATATCTCTAAAATTATAAAAATTCTTGCCTGTTTACAGCTAAAAAATAGACAAACGTGTGCCCAGTAAAATTGGAAATGTGGAGTTTGTGTGTAACAGTGGTGGACCTCAAACTTTGTTAGGCCTACAAATCAAGATTCTTAACTTTTTTGAAAGACATGTGCATAAAACATTCTTTTTTTTTTTTGGTTGTTGTTTCTATTGATGTTTACTTTGTGCTTTTTGAATTCAGGAGAGGCCCTAAATTACTTTCAAAATTGCCTAAATTCATTTTCTTCCAGGGGGCGAATACCGGGGCTTGGCCCCTGGGCCCCGGCCGGATTTCAGAGATTTCTTGATTCAGTTGTTCTCCACCCTGTCTCTTAAGGGTGGGGAAGGTAAAGCAGCGAGGGAGAGAGATGGGCATCACCCTCATTACGCTGTCGCAAGATAAGTGTGATCTCCAACATCACGCTCCCCTACGGCCACAAGGCTATGGGACTACCTTTACCTTTTTTTTTTTTTTAGTGGGTGTACAGTTTAAAAGGATGACGTCGGTGGCTGACGGAGATGCACATTCTTTAAGCAGATCATCTATTATTATGTTTGTTATCAATTTTTTTTAACAATTCTAAGAATTGCTTGCAAAAATAGCAAAATAATCAGCTTGTCGTATATAGAAACCGCAGCAATTCATATTCTAAATATGTATCCCTCAGACATACTTGTCTCTGTATCATACTGCATTGAGACTTAGCCTACTAATACCAGGAATAAACTCATTTTTACTAAGGTTCGCAACAGACTGTCTATATAAGCCTAACTAACACAGCACTACTTATCTCAAATTGAGGAATTACAGTCGCAGCTTAAAAGAATAGGGAAATACATACAATATCACTTTACATATCCAAAGGAACATTCCCAGTTAATAAATACACTGTAAAATGAAAAACGTGCATTAGACTAATGTATCTATTTGAGGTAGATATTATAATAATAATTGCAAACTATCCCTAAAATATTAGAAGCAACAACAAACTTCTGATACCAAATCTCTTTCTCTTTCTCTCTCTCTCTTTCTTTCACACACACACACACACACACACACACAACACACACACACACACACACACACACACACAAACACACACGCACACCCATATACACTCATGCACGCATACATGCACGCGCGCGCACACACATACTCATGCATGCACACACCAACACATGCCTGACTCTTTTGTTTGCAGTGAGAAGGAGATTTAAGCACAATTGCAGCTCACAAATCTGACCCTGTGAAAAGATATGCAAGAGCACGCTGTCTTTCTTCTCAAAGATAGTATAGACATAATGAATAATAGAATAATAGAACAAGGAATCTTTTCCCTTTCTTGGATAATATTAACGAAAATGAGATTGAGTTTCATCAGCACCAAAAGTCCTGAAATCAGGCGAATGACGTCATTTTCTCCCAGCAGACAAGCTTTGGGATTAAACGGACTCAAATTCTCAAGGCCTACTAATGATGATCATTATTCTTATATATGGTCAGCCTCTTAAAATATGGATTGATGATGCTTTATATCCCCTATTTGATTAGCGTGGTCATTACGTGTTTGTACTAATGAACGGGATGATGGTGCGCTTTTCTTAAAATTGTGCTGGGTACGGTCAAATTTGAAAGTTTAGAAAGGTGTAGCGGAGTGGGAGGCGACTGGTCACTATCCTATCCTATCCTATCCTATCCCATAACTCGGAGGTCGTAGGGGCACCACAGATGATTGTTTAACCAACGTACTCCATCTTTCCCTGTCCTCAGTAACTCTGATTGTTTCGCTCAGTGTCAAACCTGTCCATTCTCGAATGTTGTCCTCCCACCTCTTTTTCGGTTTCCCTCTTCTTCTACCTCCTTGCACTGTGCCTTGCAGGATGGTCTTTGCAAGACCTGATGATCTGGTGACGTTGCCATACCATCGGAATTTCCATTTTTTCATCACTGTGAGCAGGTCATGGTGTTGTCCAATGGCTTGTGTGATGGGCTCTCGTGTCGGACTTCGTGTTTGGTGATGTGCTGGGTATAGGAAATGCCCAGAAGTCTTCTGTAGCGCCTCATCTCCATGCTTTGTATTCTTTGTTGGAGATCTGCTGTGAGGGTCCATGTTTCGCAAGCATATAGGAAGATGGAGATGACAAGGGAGCACAGCAGCCTTACCTTGGAATGTAGACTGATGGTCCTGTCTTTCCAAATTGGCTTCAACCTCGCCAGGGCAGCAGTTGTTTGTGCGATCCTGGAGAGGACTTCCTGTCGGGACCCATTGTCTGATACAATGGCTCCTAAATATTTGAAGCTATGCACTGTGTTGAGGGATTGGCCTTGGACTTTGATGTCCGTGTTGATGCCATTGGTGTTGTTGGTCATCATTTTGGTCTTCTCTGCACTTATTTCCATTCCATAGGCTCTGGAGGTGGTGTCAAGCCTCTGTACTGGTCACACTTGCAGACATTATCCCCTTTTAGACTGCGAGAGGGAGTTGTCTCCCTTGTGGTCCGTCTGCTGTGGTTACTGCTAAGGGGAAAATACTTAAAACACATTTCTTTTGGTCTCATCTCATTTGTATAGTGCTGATACTTTAACTACCTCTCATTATTTTGCGTCCTTAATTTTTGCTTTTTCTCAAAGATCAAGTTCGCTGAAGTCAATTATATAATTTAATAATAATAATAATAATAATAATAATAATAATAATAATAATAATAATAATAATAATAATAATAATAATAATAATAATAATAAAGAATGAAAATAGAATAATAGGTCATAATCTGAATTATCTACAAGAAACAATATCTATCTATCTATCTATCTATCTATCTATCTATCTATCTATCTATCTATCTATCTATCTATCTATCTATCTATCTATCTATCTATCTATCTATCTATCTATCTATCTATCTATCTATCTATCTATCTATCTATCTATCTATCTATCTATCTATCTATCTATCTATCTATCTATCTATCTATCTATCTATCAATCTATTATTTACATATATATACATTACACTGTAAAATGTGTGTCATAAACAAGAGTACAACAAGCGCGTATCCCCTTCACAAACACAACCGCTGCCAAACCAATATCACAATCAGCATAGTATCACAATCCAACAATCACAACAATTACAAATATAACATATATACGTTACTTAAGCATATTCATGAGATAAACATCTAAAATAAAATGCACATTAAATAGCATATCTAAAACCATGCCATTTTATTATGCAAACACACACACACGAACACACACACACACACACCCACACGTGTAAACATTGTGTATATCCCAAGAGGCGCTCTTAATGCTGATGACTGTGTGACCGTACGTATACTTAATAAAGCCGCAAATTTCCAGCTGGGTGCGCGCGCGTGTGTGTGTGTGTGTGTGTGTGGGTGGGTGGGAACGTACAAAAACGCACAAATGGGTAGCAGACCTTGTCTTTTCTAGTAACAAATGGGTTTATTTGCTTGGAACCCACTTTTTTCCAGGAACCCACTTTTTTCTAAGTGCGAGGGAGTGCTCTTTTAGTGCAAGGGAGTGCAGTTGTAGTGCATGAGAGTGTTTTAAGTACATAGGAGTGCACTATCCGGGACGGAGAAATTACAGTGAATTTTTGAAAAAGTTTGAAGCAAAATTCGACCTATTTCGTCGCCTATTAGGGACGAAATAGGTCAACTTTCTAGAGAAGGGTTAGGGTAAGGGCTAGTTGCAGCGCTGCAACTAACCCTTGCCCTAACCCTTTTCCATCAAAAAATGACTTTCCGATTCCTACATTCTTAAATGAACCCATTTCTGATGTATTGCAAGTATGTGGGTGTGTGTGTGTGTGTTTGCACAATAAAATTGTATGGTTTTAGATATGCTTTTTAACGTTGCATTTTATTTTAGATGTTTATATATATATTGGATTTCTTTCGAATTAAGCCAAGCCACAAAAACGCCACGAAAATGAACATTTTTGAAAATGAGGGTTTTCAGCTATGTGCGCAAGCGCCTGGAAATACATTTTGAATGGTTTGCCATCTTATTTTTCTTCACCCTCCCTCCCTCCTTCCCTCCCCCTCTCTCTCTCTCTCTCTCTCTCTCTCTCTCTCTCTCTA
>CM072511.1:94225965-94283465 GCA_036898135.1 Oncomelania hupensis | reverse complement strand
CAACACATTCATACCTGTATAAGTATATAGTCACCTCTGAACTCAATTTAAATACTTTATAAGCGCATGCGCAATCTCATGAAGGATTTAGGCCCCCTTTAATTAGTCGGCTTCGCTTCACATGTCTCATTCTCGGCTTGAGAGACTTGTTGCTTCCACTTTTCCATTAGCAGAATTCGGATAACTTGAATTACGGGACTGATGGCAAAAACACAAGACAAGAAAAAGGTTTTGACTATATTAATACTCCTTCAGATGAGAGCATAAACCGTGCGAGATTAGTCTGTGCACGCACGCGTTCCATCGCATGGACTTTAAAGATCATGACGCTAATGTCCTAGACCGGCGAGTGCGGGCGAAAGCCAGTATGTCGCACTTTTTGTCCACCTCTGAGAGCAAGGTAATTACCTTTCTTGCCTCCCTTGGCTTGTTTTATTTCTTACTCCTCAACGCTGCTAGCCATTTTGAGAGAATTTGTGTTTTATATATATATATATATATATATATATATATATATATATATATATATATATATATATATATATATATATATATATATATATATATATATATATATATATATATATATATATATAGATATATAGATATATAGATATATATATATAGATATATAGATATATATATATATATATATATATATATATATATATATATATATATATATATATATATACGTATATATATACGTTCATGAGTCCTATCCTTTTGTTATATGTGCCCGCTACACTGGAGTATTTGTTTCTCATGTATCATAAAGCGCTAGGTCTGTGTATATGTGTTGTGTTGTGTTGTGTTGAGGTGTGTGTGTGTGTGTGTGTTGTTAGTTTTTTGTTTGTGTGTGTGCGTGTGGGTGTGTGTTTGTTTGTGTGTGTGTGCTGATCCCGTCGCTGTACAGTTGCTATCTGTCTTTTAACCCTACTTCTCCATTCTTTGCTCTACACCCGCCACAACTGCACTCCCCTCGCCTCCCCTCCCCTCCCCTATCCCTTCATATTCTCATTCCTGTATTAAAATCCTTGTGCTCCTGCCCCCACGCCTCTCTTCTCCACCTTCATCCAGTTGTTTGTGATGTAAATGGTACACCACCACCCTCTCTCTCTCTCTCTCTCTCTCTCTCTCTCTCTCTCTCTCTCTCTCTCTCTCTCTCTTTCTCTCTTCCTCCAACTTTTTCTTCCACCCCTCCTCTCTCTTTCTCCATCTCTTTGTCTTTCTGTTTTTCTATATCTTTCCCTGTTTGCCTGTCTGTCCTCTTTCTCTATCTCTATTGTGTGTGTGTCTCTCTCTCTGTCTGTCTCTCTATATTCTCTCTCTCTAATTGTCTCCTACCCCCGTTGAGGTGCCGGGGGTTTCAGTATAAATAGTATTCCCACTTTCTGGAAATTTTGTGCTTTAAATTCCCACTGTCGCTGTCTTTCTCCTCTGTTCTTTCTCATTCTTGCTCTGTTCTATCAATCTGATATACTATCTTCTTCTTCGCTAGACCAGCCACCTACATTTTTCCTTGAAAACTCTTCCTGGACAAGACTCCTTATTTGTGTGTGAGGTCTGTTGGATCAGCTTGGGAATATTGGACGCTTTCTGCCAAATGGTCACTAGGGCATCCTATGATGTTATTATTTAGCAATGTAGGCATTTTATATGTATGTGTTTTGTTGATAATTTATAATGATGTTTGTATTCCATTTTGTTTTTGTAAACTGGGGTTCGATAAATTAGAGTACAGCCTCAGCGTCCCCTGCGTGGGATGTCTTTATTGTAAAGTGACTGGCTGGTGGAGAGTATTCAGTTTTACCACTAGGGTTGTTTCAGCAGATCTTTTATGCGGATCAGGGGTTGTCCGGTCCTGATTTGGCTCGGAAGAGTCCGCTGGACCTAAAACAACAATCATGTAATGTAATGTAATTGTCTCCTGAAGGCCTTGTGTCTAACTCTAAGGCACATAAAAGGTACAATGAGTTTTCGGTAATGAGGAAACTGCAAGTGCGATTTTGAAAGCACTGATTTAGGGTCTGGCCACAGCTTTAAGATGGAAGTAGCAGCAGTTGAAAGTCCTGTTCTATTCTCTCTCTCTCTCTCTCTCTCTCTCTCTCTCTCTCTCTCTCTCTCTCTCTCTCTCTCTCTCTCTCTCTATCTCTCTCTCTCTCTCTCTCTCTCCATCCTCCTCGAGTTCTCCAACCACGAAAGGATTCCATCCATAGCGGAAACAACGCCTTCTTGCGCAAAATGAGCTGCGCGCATGTTTGTTTCCGACAGGCACGTTTTCCATTTCCGTTTCCAATTTTCTGGAGATTGTGCTCGCATAATAAAATAAGCATTGTGCTAATATTGTTTCATTGTGGCATTGAATTTTTCGTGAACATTTGTTACAGGTTCCATCCGAATTGAAGAAAAAGTAAACCACAAAGGAGGAAGAGAAAAAAAAGGAGAGAGGAAGAAGAAGAGAGGGGATGGAGAGAGAGAGACAGAGAGAGAGACAGACAGACAGACAGACAGAGGTGCGAACAACCAATTAGCCACATTATTTTACGTTAAAATAAATTCACCCTAGCAGCACGTTTTCACGAGGGCAATTTCAACACAATTTTAAAATAGGCAGCGGCACCATATAATTACTTATGTCGCCAAAAAATGTCGCGCGTCAATAGTTCATAATGAAATTTGTTTTCCTTGGAAACTTAAAAAAAACTATTTGGATGAAATTTGGACGTCAAGAGCGACAATAGCCTATCTGGGGTGATATTCAGGAAGGATTTACCCAGTCAATAAATCCGCGGAGCGTGCAGCACGGTATGGATTTACCCACCGCTTCGCGGATTTATCCAACGGGTAACTGCGTCCTGAATACCACCCCAGGTGTAAGCTTACATCGTGAAAGACATTCTTGTAGCAATATTTTTTGTGGGGCTGCACAAATGGGACTGGATGTCAAGATTACCACACACAAAAAATGACTTGCTTTCATAATAGCACATGCACCAACAATATAAATTAACGAAGCTAATTTATTTCGGCCTACTGAATGAAATAATAGCTATAGGAAGTGTCTTCTAGTTTTGTGGTAATAATAACCGAGGTGTGCTAGCGACCCTGATTATTACTACACTTTTTTTTTTCATACAACTATTTTGTAACACGTCTTCTATATTCGTTGCAAATAGCTACAAATACAAAGAAAAGCCTTCTCGTCGCTGACCGCCTTTTTGTAATTTCGCACTTCGAACTTGAACTTTTGGTATTTCCAGAATTATCTGGAATTACATTAAAACAGTCGGGGTAAGGTTGGGGTGAGGTGGGGGCGAGGGATCAGAACGAGCCAAATGTCGGTCTGTCGGTCGGTACGTCCGTCTATCTGTCTGTACTGTCGGTCTGTCAGTATGTCGATCTGCTACCCCTTGGGGTCATGAGCAATCTTGCCACTGTAGATTGTTCTAACCTATAAAGGGAAAAGGGAAAGCCCCAGTTGAAAACCGTCTTTCCTTTATAGGCATGACCGATTTACTGCGGCAACAGTACCCCCGTTGGAGTGCCGGGGGTTTCAGTATAAATAGTATCCCCACTTTCTGGAAATTTAGTGCTTTAAATTCCCACTGTCGCTGTCTTCCTCATTTGCTCTTTCCCATTCCTGCTCTGTCCTATCACTCTGCTATACTATCTTCTTCTTCGCTAGATCAATGACCTACCTTTTTTCTTGAAAACTCTTCCTGGACAAGACTCCATGTTTGTGTATGAGGTCTGTTGGATCAGCTTGGGAGTATTGGACGCTTTCTGCCGGGTGGTCACTAGGGCTTCCTATAACGTTATTATTTAGCAATATAGGCATTTTATATGTATGTGTTTTGTTGATAATTTATAATGATGTTTGTATTCTATATTGTTTTTGTAACCGGGGTTCGATTAGTTGGGGTAAAGCCTCAGCCGTCCCCTGCGTGGGATGTCTTTATTGTAAAGTGACTGGCCGGTGGAGGGCATTGAGTTTTCCCACTAGGGTTGTTTCAGCAGATCTTTTATGCGGATCGGGGGTTGTCCGGTCCTGATTTGGCTCGGAAGAGTCCGCTGGACCTAAAGCAACAATCAATCAATGTCGATCTGCTGGAGGCCATATATCAAGAACCACTGAACGTATTTGAAGAAACTTCATAGGAACATTACATAGGTTAGCGGCCTGCCTTCTGTGCTATCATGTTTACTCTGCAGCAAAGGCCAAGGTCATTGGAGTCATGCTGTTTCTTAAAAAAACGTTTTGCTGAATACCTCAAAAACGTATAAAGCACCGTTGTTGAGTTTTAGTATACAGGGTACTTCAAATCATGTGCCATCCTCCAGTCAAGTCAAGTCAACAAATCTTTATTACTCACACAATGGAGAATTCATACAGCATACTGCATTTCAGCGTGTCACGTCCCAACTGCCTCAACAGTGGTTCGACATGCGTGCACTTCCACACGAGAAAATAACCCAACACCTAAATAAATTCTAAAAGACAAAACCAGAAGTGACAAGACAATTTCTTTATTTCACTCACACATTCACACTCAAAACTAACTCCCTTTTTCCCCTTTCCCAAACCTTCCAACCCCACTAATAACAACCCAAAACTAATACATAAAACAATTCGCTCAAAATAATAATGATAATTAATCAAAAATGAAAAGAAATGACTAACTACAAAATGTACAAAAGATTTATAATAATTATGTCTGGATCAGCTCACTAATAACAAGGTAAATAAATGTAAGCAATTGCTTTAAATCTTTATATATATTCAAACCTTGTTTCACTTAAACTTTAAACAGCTACTAACAACTCTTTTATATTATACAAAACAATAAAGAAAGTTTATATTTTATACAAATAGAATTTGTAAGAAAATAATCTAAATTAATAACTAGTAAAGATCTGGCGAATTAATTCCCCCAGACAAAACTATACAATTACAAGGCTACTCTATCAGGTAGGTAATATTCCACAGACAAAGTTTATTATTCAATTCAAATTAAATATATTTCAATCTGCTGTAATTTACAAGTTGTCACATGTAAATAAAGATTTCTTCTTCATAACTGCTTATCAATAGTTATAATTATTTGTTGTGAATTGTGGGGTGTGTGTGTGTGTGCTTTGTAAACAAAATAAGGTTTTCCTTCCGACTACCTCAACCTTTAACACTAAGGTCGACTGGAGGAAAAAACGTCGTCACAGGACGTGGCACACCACATCACCCCAGCTAGGCTACAGCACAGCAATCAACGAATCTGGTTTTTAGGTTTTGGGGGGGGGGGGCGGGGGGGAGGGGGGGGGGGGGGGGGGGGGGGGGGGGGGGTCTGCAGCAATACATACAAAATACACAACCATAAATAATTATATTACAATATATTGCACAATAATTCCTCTGACGGAATGATTGTCTCCCTTTCATCATTCTTAATCATTCTCCCTGTCATTTCTTCTGTCCCTGCACACATGCATTCCCATTCACCTCCTTCCTGTCATTTCTTCGCTAAATAACAGCGAATTCTTTTATATCAATTTATAATCATTTAATTTATAATTCGTTTAAGAAAATCCTTTCATTCTCTTTGGCATTTATGTAGCAAATAATATGAAACATAAAATAGAATTAAGAGAACATAATTAACTATCCATTCACACTCACTCTCATAGCCCAGCCCCCGAACGATATGGCCAACTGAGAAATTGAAACAGGCGACTTATGATACCAGTGGGAATCCTCCGGCCTGTTGAAGACAAAGACACACAAACGACGGGACAGACACACAGGCACATATGGTATACAAGGTGGTACACAGGCACAAGAAGTCCTAGGTGGCGTCACAGGGCACCCGACGTTACACGTACGTAGCTCGGATTTCACCGTAAATACACAGCTGGTATTCAAGCGGTTTAAGACAATTCAAGTTCAACAAACACTTCCCAAAGTGTTCCCTAAATAATCTTCCTCTTCTGACTCTAGGCTCTTTTTCGTTGACAGTCTGTTCAGTAACGTCTCACAGACACTATCACTCTCTGTCCCCTTGACAAAACACAGATCCACCGACTTTACTGTACGCAGATCTTACTACATAAGCGATGTGAAAGCTCTCTCCCTAATCAAAATATGCAGTGCAAGAGGTTTTATACCGTTAACCTAGAATGTTCTTGAATATACTCATTTCAAATATAATTTATTTCCAGCACCATTCGCGATTAGAGCACGCATTCCACACATAGCAAATCGCATGGCAGCAATCAATCTTCTCAATAACAGTTGGCTGTTTTCTAACAATAGTGCGTTCTGCACAGGCGCGATCCATTCGCTACTTCTATTCATTATAAATATAATTAATTTTATTCTAATACTCTCCCCTTACTACCGTAACTTTTAACCTCTATGTACAGGCTGATGATTAAACTATATACATAGGCGCACGACTGCAAACTGCGTAGCGTGACACAGCGAATAAAAAAAGAAGACCATAAATACTTTTAAAACAAATAGAATAATACATAAAATCATTATCATACAATCTCTTCCAATTCTTTCTTACGAGTAACCCACATAAACTACACCCACACAACAAGATTACAGCTAATTTCATTTGTTTCACAGAACAATTCATGTCATGCACATACAATGGAAATAACTTTCAATTCATTCTGATTGTTTGAGGATAGGAACATAATATATAATAGTATTAAATTATTCAGAGGAGAAGCTAAGACCATTACTAGCAATCACATCATAGGCGCAGCTGCTTTCATCATGGAAAGCAATTATTATAGTCAAAGGAAGCAATTGTGGTCATGCACAATACTAATACATGTAATACTATAATAATACTATCAATAATAAAAACAATAATAATAATAAAGTCTTAGATATAGACTGACTGCCGTATTATACAACACACACACACACTTGTTTTCACGGTGTTACTATGACTTTCCTGAAAAGCCACATATGTTGTGTTGACAATGGGTTATATTACGTCCATCTTTTTAAGTACTTTTAAGTGTTCTAACACTAACCCTAACCCTAACCCTTACCGTAACACAGCCCTAACCCTAACGGATCATTGGTTTGACGTCAAAATAAGTCGGTCTGTCAAACAAGTTATATAGATGTTCACTGGTTTGTCCAATTAACACCGTGTAAACGAGTACACGAACACACACACACAAACACACACATAGCATAGTCAGATGGGATGTATCAAAATGAAATGTGCAGCAAGACAGTTGATACAAGCACCAAGAAAGTAATAGGAAGAAGTTCTGGCATAGTTTTCATTCAGCAAGGAAATGCCGGTAGGAATGAAACCTCTGTATTCTGGAGCGAGCACAGGGGAATCTTCGTTTAGAAGGAAGAAGCTCAAACATACAGGAGAGGGGATGGGTTGGGTCACAATTAATATTGAACAGTGGTTCCAACTATCTTGCTGTACACATTGCAAATGCCTACAGATCCATCACAAAAGCACCAATAGGCCTGTCTGATCATGATACTGTTGTGTTGTTGCCTAGCTATGTGCAAAGCTTAAAAAGAGAACAAGTGCAGACCAAAGAGATTTAGGTGTGGAACAGTGATTCTGTTATAATATGTATATTGTTAGGGTGTCGGATAGCGCAGAGGTTGGAGCACTCGCTACTGTGTCGCAAGTTAAGCACCGTTTAGTGCGGTTAGCACTTGGATGGGTGACCGCAAAATGTGAAGCGACAAAAAACAACGCCCCCAATTGACTCAACTGTGACTGAGTACCTACTCTCTTAAGGGTGGGGAAGGTAAAGCAACAAGGGAGAGAGATGGGCATCACCTTCATTACGCTGGCCCAAGATAAGTGTGATCTCCAACATCACGCTCCCATATGATCTATATTTTGTTTTATCGCGCTTTATTATTATTATTGCTGTATTATGTTTGTACAGTTTTGCCTTGTTTAGAATTGTGAATGTTAGTCAAACTTTGCTTGACCACGTGGCGGACACGCGACCGGTTTCACCACCACGAGGCATCCCTTACGGACCCACTGTTGTTTCTCCTATGTGTATTATTGCAGACCAATGGCTGTTCCGGAGCATATGTATATTGTTAATTACTTCTCCATGTGTTTAGTTTAGCCATGATGTGTATATATATAGGAATCAGAGTGTAGATTCCAGTGGACCACGGACATAGAAGATTGTTCGGTCGCTTATATATATATATATATATAATGGGAGCTATCACTGAGGGCCGTTTCTGCTATCAGTGAGACGCTCTGCACACCCTTAGTAAACACGGTGTTGCATAATTCGTCTCATATTTTGCAGACGAGCAGGCATCGTTGGCCCGAGGCTGGAGGAAGACCACTAAGAGCCAACCCTGACATTCGGCCTGCTGTGGAGCATCTAGCACGTTGGCCCGAGGCTGGAGGAAGACCACTAAGAGCCAACCCTGACATTCGGCCTGCTGTGGAGCATCTAGCACTGAGCTACGATAGCCCAATAGTCTACAACCAACGAGGAGACACCATCACCACACCTCAAACTGCAGTAAAGTGACACCGAAAGCGTGCACCCATACTGACTTAGAAGAACTATGCGGTAGTCCACTCTCCTGAAACCCACAATAGGACAGACAGAACAAATAGCCCAATGATGAGACATTAGCAAATATCAAGGACAGTAGCTGCATAGAACCATCAAGGAACGAACTATTCGAAGTGAATTTGGACATTTAAGTTAATAGAGGGTTTAGAGAATTATGTATAGAGTAGAGGAAACAAATGTGTGATATTTACTGTTAACAAGTGGCTGGACTATCTATGTTTCATAGCCGTGCGAGAGCTAGCGTGTCAGTGAATCTTTACCATTTTCTCCCTATCTCTATAACCCTATCCGCACACAGACCGAGCTAAACTTATAAATGTATTAAGATTAGTCACAGGGTGACTACACTAGCCGATCCCCGCAGACAAAGACGAGTGGGTATTAGCATTCCAGTGTGCAGAGCCCAGTAACAATAGACTCATTGTCACAATCCCCCATGATGAAAATAGGGGCATCGCGTTTCACAGTGAGAAGCCTATGTAACCAATGATCTGTTGCTTGCCTTAGATAATGGTAACGTCTCCGTTCTCACCTTATTAGACCTCTCAGCCGCCTTTGACACAGTCGACCATCACATTCTCTTTAACACTCTTCAACACTACTTTGGAATCTCTGGCTCGGTCCTGGCTTGGTTCCACTCATATCTTTCTGACAGATCACAAGCAGTCACCGTCGATGGCTGTTTCTCCAGCACAGCAGACTTGGTGTGCGGCGTGCCTCAGGGTTCCGTTTTAGGGCCGGTGTTATTCACTCTGTACACCAATCCACTGCTTCTCCTGCTTAGAAAGCATGCTGTTGATAGTCAGTCATTTGCAGACGACACACAACTGTATAAATCCACCGCCCCCTCTCTCATTAATTCCACTGTTCAGACTTTGGAGAACTGCATCACAGACATTAAGTCATGGATGACACTCAACAAGCTTAAGCTTAATGACGATAAAACCGAAGCCCTCCTCATTCACAAGCACAACACCTCCTCCTCACTCTCGCCTCTCCCAACATCGCTTACAGTAGGGACAACAAACATTCAGTTCTCATCCTCAGCAAGAAATCTCGGCTACATTCTCTCCGATGACCTGTCCCTCAACAACCACATCTCCAACGTCTGTCGCTCTGCATACACGGCCATACGCCAAATCAGCTCCTTTCGCCACTATCTTACAGTCCCTGCCACCAAAACCATAGTCTGCGCTCTCGTCCTTTCTCGTCTTGACTATTGCAACTCTCTCCTTGCTGGCTCCCCAAAACACATCATTGACAAATTACAAAAGGTTCAGAACTCAGCAGCTAGACTAGTATTCCGAGCTAAGAAACGCGATCACATCACACCTCTTCTACATTCCCTTCACTTGCTTCCTGTGCAAGCACGCATAGAGTACAAACTCTCTGTTCTCTGTCACAACTTCTTCACAGATTCTTGTCCTTCCTACCTTGCTGATCTACTGTCTGTCTACTCCCCTTCACGCACTTTAAGATCTTCTGCTGACACTCGCACACTCAAAGTTCCCGTCACCCGCACAAAGACATACGGCCAACGTGCATTCGCTTACTCCGCACCTAAGCAGTGGAATTCCCTTCCCTCCCTTATCCGCAACATACAATCAACACAAGCATTCAAAAAGGCCCTCAAAACCCACCTCTTCAAACTGCATTATTCAGATTGATTTGTATCCCGCTGCCATTCTCTCATCTTTTGTCTATGTCTGATCCGTAAGTGTATACACGGCTGTAAATATGTATACTGTTTTTCTTCCTGGGCCTAACCGGGCATATAAATAGCTGAGAATAGGTTTTTGCTATTTTATTTCTGTCTTTTTTGTCATTTGTGCACATAGTTGTAAATAGTCTATTTCGGTCTTTTTTTAAATTTATGTACATAGTTGTAAATAGTCTGTACCTTTACTGTTCCGTCTTTGGTGTAGTGTAGCAAAAGTGATGTTTTATCGAGTGCATGTATTTGTATGTAATGACTATGTAAAGCGTGGTGAGTCTGGTCATAGGCTGGAGTACCCGCTATATAAAAATCCGTTATTATTATTATTTACACTCTGCAATATTAGCAGCAGCACGAGCATTGTTGGCTTTGGAATGGATATACACAGCAACCCTAGCAGTCCGGTTGTTAGTCATTAGGTCCCTTACAACGAATTTCAAATTGTTAAAACAAATGTTTTGCCTTATCTGAATAATAATTGACTCGAAATTCATCACTTGTACTTTGTGGCTAATGTATATACTACTAAACATGTTGTATCATTCGTATTAGTAAACCACAGACTATACTCAGACGGAAAATTCCGGTCACTTTCGTTGCCTTTTACAAGAGTTGCGTACCTTGAAAATGGGTTGATTTGGATGGGGGGGGGGGGGGGGGGGGGAGGGAGATGTCATAATGGTGCTGTGAATGTAAAGCGCAGAGCACGAGAGATTCACTGTGTGGCACAACAATGGGAACACTATATATTGCTCATATAAAAAATTCTTGTTGGTTGGATGGTTGGCATTACTTGTATGTGTGTGGGAGGGGGGAGGTGGGGGGGAGGGTTGTGTGTTTGTGTGTGTATATGTGCGTGTGTCCTTTCTACATAAACTAATATGAAACATTTATGTTTTTTTTTATGACAGGAAAAGGGATAGATGTAGGCATTATAAATCAGTTTTATTATTATTATTATTATTATTATTATTATTATTATTATTATTATTATTATTATTATTATTATTATTATTATTATTATTATTATTATTATTATTATTATTATTTTGCTGCTGCTGCTGCTCCTGCTGAAGATGATGATGATGATAATGATGACGATGATGATTATGATGCATATGCTGCTGCTGCTGATTATTATTATTATTATTATTATTTTTTTAATTATTATTTTTTTATTATTATCATCATATTGTCACCATCATCATTGTGATTGTTAATTGATCAATTACATGTGCTCAAATATGCATAATTACTTATTTTATTATATATTATATTTTATTTTTGTTTTTAGTTTGCTGTTGTTGTTTGGCATGAGGGCGAACCAAACAGTACAAAACAAAAAAGGACACAACGCAAATTTATTTTAAAGATTTGCAAATGAACGTGGTTGGTATCTGGAAATTCATTTGAATGGCTTGCAATCTTGTCTGTCATTCACATTGATACTTTCTTAAAGGTCAACGTTGTAAACATTTTGTAAACACATTTTGCGCTGAATATCGAAATTGGCTAAACAGATTTTGATAATTATTATAGAGCTTCTAGATTGTTCATATAGTGGTCAATCATTCCTTAGCTTCCATTTTGCTTCTTTAAGATAAAATGAAGACCGAAAAGGTCCACGAACATTAACACTC
The DNA here is from genome assembly GCA_036898135.1 of Oncomelania hupensis. Taxonomy (NCBI): domain Eukaryota; kingdom Metazoa; phylum Mollusca; class Gastropoda; order Littorinimorpha; family Pomatiopsidae; genus Oncomelania; species Oncomelania hupensis. The sequence goes on along the minus strand of CM072511.1, from coordinate 94,271,501 downwards.
TTTAAAAGCGATGTTTTTCGAGTATGTGTGTGTGTGTGTGTGTGTTAAAGAGAGAGAGAGAGTGAGAGAGGTCGCGCGCGCTTGGGTGTGTGTGTGTGTGTGCGTGGAAATACATTGTAATGGTTAGCCAGCTGGTTCTCTTCTTCTGATGTATTTCATGTACTTATAAAAGAAGTAGTAACACAATTTTAAAAAAAAAAGAAGTGGATAAGCAGTTGTTGTATAAGAGGGTTCTAATTCTAGAAACTAATTTGGAAATAAATGACTTGTGAAATCAGGTAATATTTTTAGGCTGTTTATTATTACATTCACGCTGCGTTTAGTGCCAAAATGTTTTTCGTTGCAATATTTCTTCTTCCGCTTTTAGAACTATCCTATCCTATCCTATCCCGTAACACGGAGGTCGTAGGGGCACCAAAGATGATCGTTTAACCAGCGTACTCCATCTTTCCCTGTCCTCAGCAACCCTGATTGTTTCGCTCAGTGTCAAACCAGTCCATTCTCGAATGTTGTCCTCCCACCTCTTTTTCGGTCTCCCTCTTCTTCTACCTCCTTGCACTGTGCCTTGCAGGATGGTCTTTGCAAGACCTGATGATCTGGTGACGTGGCCATACCATCGGAGTTTCCGTTTCTTCACCACTGGGAGCAGGTCATCGTGTTGTCCAATGGCTTGTGTGATGGTCTGTCGGACTTCGTGGTTGGTGATGTGCTGGGTATAGGAAATGCCCAGAAGTCTTCTGTAGCACCTCATCTCCATGCTTTGTATTCTTCGTTGGAGATCTGCTGTGAGGGTCCATGTATCGCATGCATATAGGAAAATGGAGATGACAAGGGAACTACATAACAATAATAACATTATAATGTAAAAGTTTAAAAAAAATGTTTATAACTGAAGCCTTTCGGTTGTTGTGGAGAGAGGGCTTCGAGAGCTGTTCCTTATTCTCAGAAACAGCATTGTCAATGGGTTACTCCTCTTGTCCTCCTCCTCCGGCTTCTCGTCCTCCTCGTCTGGCTTCTCGCCCTCGCCCTCGTCCTTTTTTTTTCTTCTTCTTCTTCTTCTTCTTCTTCTTCTTCTTCTTCTTCTTCTTCTTCTTCTTCTTCTTCTTCTTCTTCTTCTTCTTCTTCTTCTTCTTCGTCCTCTTTCTTTCTTTCTTTCTTTCTTTCTTTCTTTCTTTCTTTCTTTCTTTCTTTCTTTCTTTCTGTCTCTCTGTCTCTCTCTCTCTCTCTCTCTCTCTCTCTCTCTCTCTCTCTTTCTCTCTCTCTCTCTCTCCTCTCTCTCTCTCTCTCTCTCTCTCTCTCTCTCTCTCTCTCTCTCTCTCTCTCTCTCTCGGCGCCCACTTGTAGCCTTATTTTGCATCGTCCGATGCCGAAGACAAAATAATGAGAACAAGCCTAGGTGTCGGGGGATGGACGATATGGGACCTAGTGCTCGCTAAGTGTATTTTTGCAGATGGCACTCAACCGTCTAGAACGTGAGCGTCCGGATCTATACGTGCGATGAAATGCGTGCGTCCACAGCCTAGTCCTCGGTTTATACTCTCATCCGAAAAAGTAAGCCGAGTAATGTACCTAATTACGAAATCGGGGGTGTAAAGGCGTCTGGGGTGGAATAGGGGTTATGAGGAGAGGACTTGTTCTGCGCGGATTTGTTCCCCTGCATGGTCGTCGTTCAGGGATTTACCCATCCAAGCAGTGGCCGTGTTGGTCGTTGCTTTGCATCTCCAACTTCAAACATTTCCTCTAACCACTACGCGCTCATGCCTATCATACCGCAAGACGTGCTGCATACTGATACTTTGCCTTTTTTCCCCCAATACGTCTTATGTGAATGGACAATAACATTAATCGTCTTGTATAGTGTATCCCTCATACAAAGGATGGAGGCACACACTACATGATTGATGTTAAAACCTTTCCGAGACAAACAAAAACGTGTTATCCCTTCACAAAGTTACAAAGAGAAGTCACAAATGGCTAAAGCTGAACATTTGGAAAACAAAATGCATTGTATGAACCTACCACAAAAGTTGGAAATAGAGGAGTAGCAGTCGACTTCTGGCTATCTTACGACTCCCTGAAAACAAGTCTATGACTTAAACCGTTGAAGGGTTTTGCTTCTTGATTTTTAAATCAAGAATATTCTTTTGCTGCCACAAAGTGTTTTTTTTTTCAATTTATAATCTACAGTATTTTAGTCTCTTTTGCAACAAAGTAATGGTAGAGCATAATGTTTGCCGATGCGAACATGTTCTAAGGGCACTTCTCCCTTCTTAAATCATCTGTCTTTTTCAGCCTGCGAGGAAATTCCTATTCGCATCATGATTAGCCGTAAATCCGTTTGGAAGCATGCGTTATTACCAAGGTTCCAACGACCCTGACCAATCTGGCCATCGCCCTCAAACAATGGATCTGCAGGCAAATTGGCCTCATAAGCTGGAGAGTGGGTGGCTGAGCATGCTGCATACCAATGAACGATCACCACTTCAATGGTTTTCTTAACAGCCCAGCCAAATCCTGAAAAGCGTTGGCCCCCCCCCCCCTTATTTTACACAGAATTGTGCTCAGTCATCTGGCCGTTAGATTATTCGCCCAAAGTTTGCAGGAGGGGGGGGGGGTGCCTCGGGCGGCTAGAGTTAGATCCTGTATCGATCTGCGCCTTGAGCAGCTCTTGAGCTGGGAAAAGCGCTATATAAAAGTGATAACATGAATAAATAAACAAATGTTACCAGTTAACACTACTTTAAAAATATTGTGTTATTAAAAATTAACTAATGTAATTATTTAAACAATAACGTTGTGGCCGTGTGGGTTAACGCGTGATTACCTTGCCTTGTCCGCAGGCTAGAAACCAATGGCGCCTGACAGGTGTTGGATCGATAACGCCTCTGGGGGTTATATTTCTCCGATTTTAATATATGTTCGAATCGGGCAACGGGTGTTCTTTTCCCGGATACTTCGGTTTGCTCCCCCAACAAAATTTCAAAAACGCAACTAATAATAGATAGGTTGGGTTTGTGCGTGCCACAGGCTGCAACTACGCCCTCCCCAAGGGAGGCGGCCCAGAATTTCCCGATAACAGTGAAAGAAAATACATTAAACAAATATGAAATCTACAATTTTTTTAAATAAACATTTAAACAAAAATTAAAATAGATATAATATAACTTTATTCATCTCAAAATTAGCAATTACAGTGGCAGCATTAGCAAATTCACATTACATACTCACAACGAACAATTACATCCAACAATAGAAGCACGATTAAACCAAAACAAATCCATTAAACTAAGTGATGAGGTAGAGGTTGCAATTACAAACTAGTTGCAGTATAGGCTTACGCAGTAAACTACTCTTCTTCATATGAAAAATAAGAAAGAAAAAAAAAAAACGACAATTGCGGTATTTTTTTCCACTCAGTGAGCTACTCTTCTTCATATGAAAAATAAGAAAAAAAACGACACAATTCACAATACTTATAACAAAGCAATTCACAATTCGCGTAAACTCCAGTCCACCTTTTTAGGCCAGCCACCTTTTCCCCTTGTTTTACACAAACCTTTTGTCTCCCTTGTTACACTCGCTAGCAGTCACTTTCTAAACACAACCCTGTTCAAAACTACCAACACTGCAACCCTAGGTTTTAGAACTATATTTGGCAATGAATTCTCTTTCAGAAAGTTAGGGTCTCTCCCATCTCTTTGCCAGTCAGCCAAATTGTGGATACTTTTTTTCGCATGAAGATGTTTTTCTGAGAACTTCTTTCAGGCGACTTCTCATATTCTGGAAAAAGCAGTCTATTGATTGCCAATAAGCCCAGCTGATACATTGACGAGATTACATTAAAGCAAAATGGCCATCTGTATCTATTGCCTAAACCCACAAATACAAAACAGTTGGCAGCAGAGAAGGGAAGATAGATCGTTCATCTATTTAGTCCACCTCTTTAGGCGAGCCGCCTGTATTACTCGTGTTTTACACAAACGTTTTGTCTCTCAAATTCACAATGGAAATATTTTAAAATGTCGCATCAACTAAAGTGGAGCACTGAGAATGAGCATTCTAAACTTTGGCGAGTGAAGACACTGAAGAGCACGAAAAGGGAGGTAGCAACTCTGTACGGTTTAGGTCCGAGGTCGTTCCATATTTACGTTGCCCCCCAGACGCGCTACAAGAGCACTCCCATGTACTAAAAGAGCACTCTCATGAACTTAGAAAAAAAGTGGGGCGCTGAAAAAAGTGGGGCGCGAGCTAAATGCCCCATTTTGTGCATAAAAAGGCAAGTTTAGCACCCCATATGTCCATGAATACACGCCCACACACACACATACATACATACACACACACACCCACACACACACCACACACTCACAAACACACACAAACGAACACACGCACATGCCCTGTATTTCAGACAATACAGAAGAAGAAGAAGAAGAAGAAGAAGAAGAAGAAGAAGAAGAAGAAGAAGAAGGAGAAGGAGAAGAAGAAGACATTACGGGAAGAGAAGGAGGAATCGAAGGATGATAAAGATACTATTCCTGGATTTTAAAGATACTGACGCTCATGTCCTAGGCAAAGAGTGCCAGTTACATAAATACGACGAATGAGGCGTTAAACGATGTGCCTAAGAATGCAACTCGGCAACCCAAACTAAATGCTTGACTTCGATGCTGTATCGACCAGTGCCAACAGCAGCTCTTGACCTGGAAATCCCTCCAGTCGTTTAAGAAAAAAAATAGGATTAGAAAAAAAAAGAAAAAAAGACAACAACCACAACAAATTACAGCGTTACCACGATGCCGTCAACCGTTATACTTAATTGTTTTAATCATCTGGTAGGGATCAACATTTTCTAACTAAATACCAAGTTTGAAAGAAATCCGCCCATTAGTCCAGAAAAAAAGTGAGCAAAATAAATAACTAAATGAACAACAACTAAAAATGCCGTCACCACGATGACGTCAGCTTAACTTTTTTTTCTTTTTGTTTTTTAATGTGACGCCATCATGATTACACTACTCGACTTGCATAAGTTTGGTTTTACTATGGAAGCATAGGGAAAGTCTAAGCATATCCTATCCTATCCTATTCTATCCCGTAACTCAAAGGTCCTTGGGACACAACAGATGATCGTTTAACCAGCGTACTCCACCTTTCTCTGTCCTCAGCAACCCTCATGGCTTCCCTCAGTGTCAAGCCAGTCCATTCTCGAATGTTGTCCTCCCACCTCTTCTTCTGTCTCCCTCTTCTTCTGCCTCCTTGCATCTTGCACTAAGCACTAGGTAAAAAAAAGGTAATGTAAAGGTAGTCCCATAGCCTGTGGCCGTAGGGGAGCGTGATGTTGGAGATCACACTTATCTTGGGCCAGCGTAATGAGGGTGATGCCCATCTCCCTTCCCCACCCTTAAGAGAGTAGGTACTCAGTCACAGTTGAGTCAACTGGGGGCGTTGTTATTTGTCGCTTCACGTTTTGCAGTCACCCATCTAAATGCTAACCGCACTGGACGATGCTTAACTTGCGACACAGTAGCGAGTGCTCCAACCACTGCGCTATCCGACACCCTCTGCACTAAGCATATAACCAACTTAAAAACAAATCCCTCTAGTAGTTTGGGAGAAAATAGGATTATATATATATATATATATATATATATATATATATATATATATATATATATATATATATATATATATATATATATATAAATAAATTGAAATCCCTATAATGACGTCACACGAAGACGTCATTCAATATACGATAGGTTCCTTTAAGGCATCTATACACTCTAATTACATAGAAAGTTTACAAACTAACTTGAAGTTTTCTTTATAAAATGACGTTGTGATGATTACTTCACTCGATTTGCAAAAGTTTGGATTTACCAAAGATTTTTTTTTTAAATATATATATACCCTCTTTGGTTTTACCTTGGAAGCACAAGTAAAGTCTAAATGCATACCAAACGTGAACCAAACCCCTCCAGTAGTTTTGGAGAAAATAGGATTAGAAGAAACGAAATATTATGACGGCACCATGATGACTACCCGCAATGCATACTTTTTTTTTTTGTCATCTAGTAGGGTTCACTATTCCCAAACTACCCCTTGGGGTCATGAGCAATCTTGCCACTGTAGATTGTTCAAACCTATAAAGGGAACAGTGAAAGCCACAGTTGAAAACCTGTCTTTCCTTTATAGGCAAGACAGATTCACTGCGGCAACAGTACCCCCGTTGGAGTGCCGGGGGTTTTCAGTATAAATAGTATCCCCACTTTATGGAAATTTAGTGCTTTAAATTCCCACTGTCGCTGTCTTTCTCATTTACTCTTTCCTATTCCTGCTCTGTCCTTCACTCTGCTATACTATCTTCTTCTTCGCTAGATCAATGACCTACCTTTTTTCTTGAAAACTCTTCCTGGACAAGACTCCTTGTTTGTGTATGAGGTCTGTTGGATCAGCTTGGGAGTGTTGGACGCTTTCTGCCGGGTGGTCACTAGGGCTTCCTATGATTGTACTATTTAGCACTATAGGCATTTTATATGTATGTGTTTTTTTGATGATTTATAATGATGTTTGTATTCTATTTTGTTTTTGTAACCGGGGTGTTCGCGTAGTTGAGGTCAACCCTCAGCCGTCCCCCGCGTGGGATGTCTTTATTGTAAAGTGACTGGCCGTTGGAGGGCATTCAATTTTCCCACTGGGGTTGTTTCAGCAGATCTTTTATGCGGATCGGGGGTTGTCCGGTCCTGATTTGGCTCGGAAGAGTCCGCTGGACCTAAAGCAACAATAAATCAATCAATCAATCAATTCCCAAACTAAATGCCAAGTTTCAAAGACATTCGTCCATTAGTTTTAGAGAAAGGTGCGCAAATATCACCTCCGGACGGAAACCGGACGGACGGAAGAAACCAAAAACAATAGTTCCACGAGCATTACAGCTCGGAAACTAATAACAATGCAATTTCGCGACTACAAATCAAAATAATATGTTCTATTGCAGATTTTTTTTAAGTGCATTTATCAGCTTTATTCGCAAAGAAGTAAATGTTTATTCCCACTTGACAGTACCCTCTGTTGCTGTGCGACGCATTTCAAGGGCAAGATATCATGATCATTTTCTCTGAGCTGTGAGTGTCCTAATTATTATTATTTTTTAAACAGTAACAAAAAGGTATGTTTTCATAAACTCAAAGACGACACATGAGAGAGAGAGAAAGAGAGAGAGAGAGAGAGAGAGAGAGAGAGAGAGAGAGAGAGAGAGAGAGAGAGAGAGAGAGAGAGAGAGAGAGAGAGAGAGAGAGAGAATCATAAGTTTACCGTGTTAGGACAGTGTGTAGGCAGGTTCAATTATAGCCAGCTATTTTCGACTACTATTGCGTGCTTTGGTGGGTCAGTGAACTATAGTAAAGAGAATGTCAGTACGAAATTGCTAATATTTGTCGAGTGTTTCGTTGCATGCCAGTCTGTAAAAGCATCCTGACTTTTAAGCAGTTAAAATTATTTTCATAAAAATTTTAAATAGGCCTACCAATTTGAAACAAAAGAATTTTACCCGCTCCATATAGCTAACGGTGGATGTAGACGTTAAATTTCAATATAAATTCAGGAACATTCGCTTCTCGTCAGAAGCTGGGTGGACTGGTTCCACAGTGTGTTAGGAGGTTGTTTCTTAAAGCCTAAGTCTGACGACGAACGTTTTGACTGTAATCATAATGACAGTACACGTTTGCGAATCATGATTTGAATGGGAGTATTCACGCTGCGAGTCGTCAGAAGTCACACTAAAACGTTTGATTTTGATAAACATGCGTACAGTCACTGTTCATAATCAAAAGCACAAAATCACCTTTCTGCGCGTAAAGTCAAAATGTGTGAAAAGCAGCGAAGAAGAATTTGTACATTAACGCTAGCAATTCATTTGCTAAGTTCAGCGAAAAAGACAAATATTCCATAAACATTCATGTGACTGTATCATTTATATTACTTCACAGATATTTTTCACACTCAACGTTCCTAGCGGGCCGGTCGTGGCCTTGTCATTTTCCGCAAGATCACGTGATCAAAGTAGCGCGTTTCATTGGTTCCCATGCTGAATGACTCGCAATCAGTTCGTCGGACTTAGATTTTCCACGTTTAGAACACGCTCTAATTACGACGAACTGATTGCGAGTAATTGAGCATGGGAACCAATGGAATGCGCTACTTTGATCACATGATCTTGCGATAAAAATGACAAGGCCACCACCGGCCCGCTAGGAACGTTGAGTGTGAAAAGTACCTGTGAAGTAATATAGATGATACAGTCACATGAATGTTTATGGGATATTGTTTTTTTCGTTGAAATTAGTAAATGAATTGCTAGTGTTAATGTAAAAATTCTTCGTCACTGCTTTTCACACATTTTGACCTTGCGCAGCAAGGGTAACAACTCTTGTGCTTTTGTTTATGCACAGTGACTGTGCGCATGTTTACCCAAATCAAACGTTTTAGTGTGACTACTGACGACTCGCAGCATCACATCATGACACGCAAACATGTACTGTCATTATGATTGTAGTCAAAACATTCGTCGTCAGACCTAGAGCATGTTCTAAACGTGGAAAATCATCGCTAATCACGCTGCAAACCGATTTGACTGAGATGATTAAGTGATAGTCTCACGAAATCAGTGACTGAAGTCATGATTTTCCTTATGATTGCAATCAAAACGCTCGTCGTCAGACCTAGGCTTCACGAAATCAATGACTCAAGATCTCAACACCCAGATCTATATAAAAACCACAAGTAACTAACACAGACACGCACACATATACAGACACACGCACACACACAAACGCACACACACACGCAAACCTACACACACACATATTTGCAAAACATCACAACTGAGTTTATTTAAGAATGTAGGTAACGGAAAGTGATTTTTGTAGAGAAAAGGGTTAGGGCAAGGGCTAGGGATAGATCTACAACTAACCCTTGCCCGAACCCTTGTCTAAAAAGTTGACCTAGTTCGTCTCCTATAGGCTACGAAAATAGGTCAAATTTTTGCTTCAAAATTTCTTCGAAAATTGACTTGTATTTTCTCCGTCCAGGATAGAGCACTCCTGTGTACTTAAAACACTCGCATGCACTACAACTGCACTCCCATGCACTAAAAGAGCACTCCCGCGCACTTAGAAAAAGTGGGGTCCTGGAAAAAAGTGGGTTCCAAGCAAATAAACCCATTTGTTAGTAAGAAAGACAAGGTCTGCTACCCATTTGTGCGTTTATTCACGTGCACCTACACACACACACGCACACACACGCACACACACATTGGAACCTGAATTTTCAGTGTCCTAATGAAATGAAAAGGTTTTCCGTTATGATCATTGTTCATACACAGCGTTTACCAGCTCAAGAGCTGTTCAAGGCGCTGGCCGGTACAGGATCTAACTCAAGCCGTCCGGAACGCCAACTTGCAACCTTAAGGCGCATCGTCTAACTCCCTAGACTACTGAGTACAATCCTGGGCTCCCCAATCGAGGATTCAGATTCAGATTTTTTATTTAAAGTCTTTTCATTGATAAAATGATATTAGACTTTTACAAACATATATATGCATAAACATACACACTAACGCACATGCATAAACATAAATACATATTTATGTACTTAATCAAAAAAATGTTTTTTTTAATGTCTCAGTATGTAAGATAATCTAAGTGATTTTTTTCAATAAGTGTTTGATTATATAAAATATCTGTCATACTATCGGTTTCATTGATCAAAACATTATTTGCCTTGTATAATGGTAATAATGTTATACATTCAAATAATAAATGTTGTACAGACATAGTTTACTAGCATATGCAATAAATATCAGTTACGTATTTTGTGCTCCATAAATTCAAACGCATTTTATATATGATTTTTGACATGTTTCTACTACAAGATAAAATGTTCTGTTTGTTTACAGATTTTTAAAAAAAATGTCTTTGTACTAATGAAACCAATTCATGCCTAGATAATGTAATATCACAATTTGGTATCGAATTTGTATTTTTGGAGCTCCAATTTTGGCAAGTTTTTCCGACTGCTCATTCCAGTACAAACCAGATTGAGACGGAACCCAACACAAATCAACAATGGAGGATAGGAGATAAGAGAACTATAGCGCTTGCTGAGTGTATTTATGTAACTGCCACTCAACCCGTCTAGGACACGAGAGTCAAAATAATTAAATTCCTGCGGATGAAATCCGTGGCTGCATAGACTAGACCTCGGTTTATACTCTCATCTGAAAGAGTAGAGAGCGCTTACTCGTGCATCAGGATTATGTTGTGTTTTTTTTTCGGCACTTCAGGCCGTCAACCTTGGATGATCGAACCACTGCCTGTAATGCTGTAATTGTATCGCTTAACATTCAGTATGTCAAAGTGTTGTTCTGTCACTTTGGCCACAGAGCCAACGCGCCCCTTCCTCCCCCGTCTCATCCCTGAATGACGAAATGAAAAAGAGAACAAAATTACGCCATTGTCAAAAACAATATTATTTAATACGCATTAACTGGTTATTTTCGGTATAGTGATACATGGAAGAGCAAAATAATATTGCTGATTTTGCTGGGTTCGTGCTGTGAAAAGCTGTACTGATCTCTGCGATTAGCGCTGAGAGCAACCATTTGTGACACCTGTTGGTCTTTACAATCGTATTCTATAATTAGTTTTCAACGCTGTATCTAAGTTTAAACAGTAGCAACAAAGCAAGCTGATTGCGTACAGCTTTAAAAGCCCCATCCCCTTCTCCCAATCCCCCCTTCTCTCCCCCCCCCTCCTCCATCCTCCAAGACCAAACAGTTCAGCGTCACTGGTCCCTTTATAAATTTACAATGAATGTTACCCCACTGGACAAAATAAATTAATTAAAGTAAAAAAAAGAACCTCTTTCAAAAGTAAGGTTTTGATATATAAATCGATAATTTCTTCTTTTATATAATCTGGTAGGAATGGCATCAAGGTTGATTCTTAAAATAATACATCTGCGAAAATGGGTATAGTAAGCCCAGTTGTTTGTTTACAAAGTCTCTGCGGGTATGTGACACAAAGGTGTCATTGAAGCAGCGTTGAAGACTCGCCTGTTTGAAACTGTGACAATTTTTCTGACAATGGCAATGTCGACAGCGAGGACGACAACGACTATGATGATGGCGACGACGATGGTCATGATGATGGTGATGGTGATGGTGATGATGATGGTGATGATGATGATGGTGGTGATGATGATGATGATGATGATGATGATGATGATGATGATGATGATGATGATGATGATGATGATGACAGCGACGAGGACGTTGATGATGATGTTGATGATAAAGATGATAATGATGATGGTATTGATAATGATGTTGACAATGACGATGAGGGTGGTGAAGACAATGGTGTTTGTGGTGGTGGTGGTGATATTGATGATAATAACTAATATGATGATGATATTTATGTTGATGCTGATGATAATACTGATAATGGTAAAGGTAGGCTCGAGAGAATGGTGGTGGTGGTGGTGGTGGTGGTGGTGATAAAATTGATGATAACCCCCCCTCCCCCCCCCCCACTATAATGATAATATTGATACAGCTTCTGCTACTTTTGTTTTTGTTGTTGTATCAATTTTTATTCATCAGATTAACATAAGTTGTACTGATACTACTACTGCTACTGTTGCGGCTGCTGCTGATAGCGCTTGTGTTGCTGCTGCTGCTGCTGATGATGATGATGATGATGTTGATGATGATGATGATGATGATCATCATCATCATCATCATGAAGAAGATGGTAATGTTCAAAATGAGATGTTGAAGATGATGGCCTTTCAAATAATAGAGAGGATGAGTATGAGAATGGTAATGATAATACTGATAATGATAATGATGATTAATGTGACGAAGTTGATGGTATTGCAGTTGGTGTTGCTGTTGGTGTTGCTGCTACTGCTATAGATGATGCTGATATTGTTTGCTGTTAAAATTTCGTCAAGGCTACTGCGTAGCAGGACAGACATCTGTATTTACTGATTACCTTTAGGTAGTCCCCAAGCAGTTAAAAACCATGTTCGAGATAGTCTATTCAATATCAATTTCTAGTGTCCAGTGCTATTAAAATAATATAGTTTTTTTTTTAATACTTTTGTTGGCAGCTCAAAAGGTTTCCACAACCCAGATTTTCGAAAAGAATTGAATTACCAAGTCACGACACAAACGAAGCTAGCTTTTAAAAAAATTATTTAATTTTTTTGGGGTGTGAGGGTGGTGGGTGGGAGGTGAAGAAGGGGGGTGGGTGGGGGGTTAACATATCGGGACGAAAATAAATAAACGGAAGTCCCTCGCGACTCTCATTTCCGCCCAAAGTGGAAGGAAAAGACATCACGGCTAGATAGTCAGTTAGTCAATTTGAGATCTCAAAACTCTAAACTCGTCGTTTTTCCTCTCGCATTTTTACGAGTGTCTTGGGAATCGTTATACTGTAGATAAGGGTTTGGTTTCCCCCGTCTGAGTTCAGAATACACTAGAATAACTTTGCACAGATGCTAAATTTATTTTAAAGATTTGGAAGTCCTATGAAAAGCGATCGTGTTAAAAAAAAAAAGAAGAAGAAGAAGAAGAAGAATAAAGAAATAAAAGTTAGGTCTAATGGGAATAAAAAAGGTGGTATTTTGGGGAGGGTGGTGGGGGTAGTAGTATTAGTGGGGGTAATAGTAACAGCAGTAGAAAAGAAAGAAAGAGATGGTGGTGATGGTGATGAAGGAAGGGAAAGGATTCGAGAGCGGTAACTAGTAATATTGCATCTTTGTCGCTATCGCTATTATTAAAATGCTACTTCTCCTCCTCCTCCTTCTCCTCCTCCTCCTCATCATCATCATGAGTAGCAGTAACAACAACAAGAAGACTAACTTCATCGATAATGGCAGCAACAACTACGTCATCGTCATCATTATCAACAGCTTTACTTGGAATATTTCATCAAAATCACGTTATATTCTCCAACCATTCTTCCTTATCTTTGCTTTTCCGGGTGTCTTATGAAACAATAGCAATGCATCTCCTTCCCTCGTCACACCTGGAGGCCAGCTCTTGAAATGAAAGTGGCGATTGACAGTAGTATTTTTGGGGTACAGCGGATCCCTGTGGATTACTGGTTGTTCCACATCTTCTTACGATGAATTTCTGTAGAGATCTTGTGGAGACCAACAGGCGACGCGACACTAGACTATCAAGGGACGACACAATGGGCAATGCGTGCAGTCACAAACCGGCAGAACTCGATGCTGCAGCACGACATGACGTGTGATAACCAAGAAACTGTTTCGGGCTCCGTACACTGAGTATTGGAGGCTTGTCAGGTTTAAGTTGAGTCGGTATTTCTAAACTAAGATCCTGGTTTCTTTATGGAGCAAAATCTGAGTCTAGAAATAATGACCACGCCAGATTCTGTGAGTTCAATTATATTCTAGTTAAGTCAAGTCAAGACAAGACAATTTAAGTCAAGTCAAGTCAACATTTTATTATTGGAGATTGCACAAGGTCTATGCTTGAATTACTTTAATGCTGATAGTAAAACTGATAGGCTGAATAATATGTTTCACTGACACTCGGTATGTGGGTGCTCCCTTGACGGAGGTACGGTTTCAGCCGTTATCGGCCGGATTTGTCCGTTCGTCGTTAAACGATGCTACTCGATGGGGCGATGGGAGATTGACAAGATGATCGAACGAGACATTTGTTGCCTACTGGGGTCGGGGCTGGGTCAAGGCCTATTATTGAGTCGCACTGATTAGTCCAAGACTCTCTGAGGCATACGCCTGTACGTAGGCGTGAAACTCAGCTTCCTCTGATTGTATGAGATTATGGTAGAACCGGGGAAAGCAGGAAATTGGTGGAGGCAGACTTTCCTGACGCTCCTTGACTGTGGAAACGTCGTATTGCATGCATAAGCAGTTTAGATAACCTGTGTAGAAGTAGTAGGCTTTCAGACAGAAGTAGAGTTGATGAAACTTCCACAAGATTGTTCCCTTAAAGCGTTTCTACTCGATGGAGGTTGACGATGATCGAACGAGACATTTATAGACTATAAAAGGGTGGGGTTAGCTTAGGTTACTTTACTGTCCTCTTTCCTTTAGAGAGACTACTTAATTCCATGTGATATATAAATGCCTTTTCGGATGTAATTGTTGATTTTTCGGTAGGCATCAGCTCCCTGTGATGTGTTCTTTTTCTTTTTCATCTCTCTTCGTTTATCACACAGGTCCAATAAGATAGGATAGTATAGGATTAAAACGAAGAAATAACAAATAAAAAATACCACGACCTACAGTGTAGAAACAAGAAATAAACAATAAAACACCAAACTCAAACTTGCACTTTTTTTCACTATACAGCGAGAAAAAAATATCGAATTTGAATTTGAATTTTGACACTTTATTGTCCCTTTTGTATCGGGAAATGGGGGGCCGACTCCCTTGGGGAAGGCGTAGTCGCAGACTGTGGCGCGCCCAAACCCATCCGGCATAATATTAGTTGTAGTTTTAAAATGTTGCTTGGGGAGCAAACCGAAGTACCCGGAGAAAATCCCCGAGACGTTGCCCGAAACGAAAGGAAATAGTATTCTGAGCAATATAACGCCCAGAGGCGGGATCGATCGCACACCTATCAGGCGCCATTGGTTTCTAGTCTGTGGACAAAGCAAGTTTGTCCCGCCTTAGACCACGCGGCCACAACACTCAAAGAGTTAAAGAAAAGCATGAACGCTGTGACAAAATCACTTATATAAGTGGGTATATCATCAGCAGCAGCAGCAGCTCTGCAGCAACGGCAGCAGCAGCAGGGACACCAGTAGTAGCATAATAGACAGCAGTAACATTATCATCAATATCATCATCTTTGTACATAAATTGTAAGCAAATGAGCGAGTAAGCAAGCGCGCACGCGTGTTTGTGCGCGCGTTGATTTTTTCAATTCAAACGTTAAAATTTTTTTCATTGTTTATGTTTGTATATAACACATTTTATTGTTCACTATCATATGAATGTGTGATATATATAGGCTTACATATTGTGTAATGGCGTGTGGTGGTGTGTTTGTGTGTGATTGTGTGTGTGCGAGTGCGTGTGTGTGTGGGGGGGGGGGTCTCTCTCTCGCTCGCTCGCCCAATGTTAGCCTCCCTTGGGCTGGGCTGTGGTTTATACTGAATTGTTTCCCTTTGCTGTAAATCGTAATCGCAGAGTGAACGAGGACCACTTTGCTGTAAATGTTCTATTTTATTAAACTGATAACGTTTTAATACTTCGTTGTGCACTTAGTACTGTACTTAAGGTATTGTATTTTAATGAACTTATTATTAACGAAGGTGTTTTTTCAAGCTTTTATTCTGGCATGAATGTGTGATAGTGATCTACAGTATAAGCTGTGTGTGTGGCTAAGAAAAACGAAAGAATCTCTAAATGTAATACTTTTTGATGTAAGTGTTACTTTTTAAGAATTGTCGTTTAATTTGCATTTTTAAAATTTATTCAAATGCGATCCAGATACATAATTCCTTTGATGGTAATATTGATTTGTTGAATTGAATTGAACTGAATCTCAGCAACAGCAGCAGAACCAGTAATGCATCGTCGTCATTCAATTCAGCAACAGCAGCGCCGCCACCATGATCACCACTGTCATCAACATCATCGTCATCAACATCATCATCGTCATTAGTACCATTAGACATCATCAACGGCAACTGCAAGAACAGCAGTAGAACTGTTACAATCAGAAGCAGCAAGTTACTGTAGCACAGAGCAAAATTAACTTTTAGTAGTCCAAATCTAATTCAGCTGGTTCAAAACTAAAAGTACTGTTGATTATAAATTTTGCCTTCGTCATCATACCTGGAAATCTAAATGAGGAAAACAAATTACATTCGGTTTGATTAAAGGTGCGAAGCACTTTAGGGCAGCATTTCTGAATAAAGGTGAAAATTAATGTACAGGTTCCGCCGATTGACGTCAGATCCATTGACTTTATGTTGGTCGAGGTCATTTTGAGGTTATACTGCTCGCGCTATAGTACTGTGGTTTGTAGAAATGAATGAATATGTAAATAAAATTTCACATAAATTCTGGGCGAGCGACAGTTGTATACGACCACTGTCTATACGTAGAGCTGGGTACCGTGGGTCAAAGTCGCACCGGTATTACCGCGGTATTTTTAGGTCGTATCGGTATTTCGTACGGTATACCGCGATTTTAAGTGTTACAATCAATTGGGATATGGCACTGACAGTAGTGACCGAGGCAAAAGAAAAATTGTCATACTCTTCAAAACAGTTTCAAAGAACCACATTTCCATGGAAAACGAAGCTTTATTATTGCTTGAACGCCTTCAAAACAAATTATGATAAATCACTGTTTAGAACATCAGTAAACTTTAAACCACAAAATCAAAATAAAACAAAAACATTCAACGGGGAAGGTCTTTAAGAACTTTAAGAGTTCAGAAGGATTGGCGACTGGTACCATGCTCAAACACGTGGATAAGCTGTTGTTCTTATAAGTTCTTCTTCAAGAACAATGCCTATCCACGTGTTTAAGCTTTAGACTCGCTCTCTGTGCGGACAAGATGTCGCCCACTGTGGCGTTATATGTTGTCGAGAATTCCCAGTAAACCGGACCTTGGACACCCGCACTGGTATACCGTACCGTCGCGTTCCCGAACCTGAATACAGTTACGTATCGGTTAAACCGTCCAACCCTATCCATAAGATCGTGCCTGCGCCTATAAAATTGTGTCGCAGCAAATACGAAATTGTCATAGTAAAATCGTGTTGCTAGAGTCATTTTTCAGGTAAAACAATATATTTATCTAAATATATATTAGGTTAAATAATCTAGAACTTCGAAAAAAAAATTTTTTTTTTTTTTTGGGGGGGGGGGGGTAGTGGAGGGGATGGGGGAAGAGGTGAGAGGGGAGGGTGGCGAAATTATTTTTAAATTTGCACATACACTGACTAAATGGTAGTATTTCAAAAGGACAAAATTAGTAACGAAATCTCTCTTCTTTAAAAGCGGAGTATACATGACCCATCGACTTTTTTTTCAGTGGAATAGTGATGTTGTTTTCAGTGGTAGAGCGTTGGCCTGGCCCACGGATGACCCAGGTTCGAATCTTGTGCCGGGCAAGAGAAAACTAGCAAATTTACACTACCTTAACAATATGACAGTTCTGGCGGTTCAGTGTTGATTTAGGTCCGTCCCTATGCCCTCTTTTTGTATGGTTATTTTCGCATGCAGTATCACCATTGGTGAGTGTGGACGTGAAACATTAGTGTTCATTCATCCTATCCTATCCCGTAACTCGGAGGTCGTTGGGGCACCACAGATGTTCGTTTAACCAGCGTACTCCATCTTTCTCTGTCCTCAGCAACCCTCATGGCTTCGCTCAGTGTCAAGCCAGTCCATTCTCGAATGTTGTCCTCCCACCTCTTTTTCGGTCTCCCTCTTCTTCTATTTCCTTGCACTGTGCTTGTGTTCATTCATACACAGGATTAAATTAGCCTAAAATTAACATCTAAAATCAGGAGAAAAGGGGGTGAGACGTAGCAGACTTATAAATGTTCTCAATATACGTATATTGCTAAAATACTTATTTCGGGAGTTAAAAAGCCAACTCCCGAAATAAGTATTATATATAATATTTTATTAAGTATTGGCAGAGTGGGGAATGGCCTACACCATGGACCCAGTCGCTTGTCATCACTCTTCCCAAAAAAGGTAACCTTCAGGAGTGTGAAAATTACCGCACCATCAGCCTCATCAGCCATCCCAGCAAGGTCCTCCTGAAAATAATACTCAACAGGTTGAAACCACAAGCTGAACAAATCATAGCTGAAGAACAAGCAGGATTCATGGCAGGGCGAAGTACCACTGAACAGATTTTCAACCTCAGAATAATCTGTGAGAAATACCTACAGCACCAACAACATCTATACCATGTGTTCATAGACTTCAAGAAGGCATTTGACCGAGTCTGGCATGCAGCTCTATGGGCAACCATGAAAGTGTACAACATCAGCCCTAAAATTATAGAAGTCATCAAAAGCCTGTATGACAAGGCTACCAGTGCAGTCCTCCATAACAGCGTCATCGGGAACTGGTTCAGAACAACAATCGGTGTGCGTCAAGTATGCCTACTCTCTCCAACACTCTTCAACATCTTCCTAGAGCGCATCATGTCAGATGCTCTTGCAGATCACGAAGGCACAGTCAGCATAGGGGGCAGAGCAATCTCCAATCTTCGTTTTGCGGATGATATTGATGGATTGGCTGGAGAGGAACAAGAACTTGAACAGCTTGTACAGAGGCTTGACACCACCTCCAGAGCTTATGGAATGGAAATAAGTGCAGAGAAGACCAAAATGATGACCAACAACACCAATGGCATCAACACGGACATCAAAGTACAAGGCCAATCCCTCAACACAGTGCACAGCTTCAAATATTTAGGAGCCATTGTGTCAGACAATGGGTCTCGACAGGAAGTCCTCTCCAGGATCGCACAAACAACTGCTGCCCTGACAAGGTTGAAGCCCATTTGGAAAGACAGAACCATCAGTCTACATTCCAAAGTAAGACTGCTGCGCTCTCTGGTCATCTCCATCTTCCTATATGCTTGCGAAGCATGGACCCTCACAGCAGATCTCCAACGAAGAATACAAAGCATGGAGATGAGGTGCTACAGAAGACTTCTGTGCATTTCCTATACCCAACACATCACCAACGTTGAAGTCCGACAGACCATCACACAAGCCATTGGACAACACGATGACCTGCTCACAGTGGTGAAGAAACGGAAACTCCGATGGTATGGCCACGTCACCAGATCATCAGGCCTTGCAAAGACCATTCTGCAAGGCACAGTGCAAGGAGGTAGAAGAAGGGGGAGACCGAAAAAGAGGTGGGAGGACGACATTCGAGAATGGACTGGTTTGACACTGAGCGAAGCCATGAGGGCTGCTGAGGACAGAGAAAGATGGAGTATGCTGGTTAAGCGATCATCTGTGTTGCCCCTACGACCTTCGGGTTATGGGACAGGATAGGATAGGATAGGAAAAAGCCAACTCTGTATGAAGCAGACTTCTTTGATAGACTAAATATAGCTAAAATCCTTATTTCGGGAGTTAAAGGGCCAACTTTAAATGAAGCAGACTTCTTTGATGGACTAAAATTAGCTTTAATTCGTAATTGGTGTAGCAGACCAGACGTCCTATTTTAACAGGTTATCAATTTTGTACAACTTCTGTTTAGAAACACTTCATAAAAATTGGCGAATGCCCGTAGGCGTTCGAACATATTTTAAGGCTTCGTAACCGCTATTGCAGGTTTTTAATAATAATAATAATAATAATAATAATAATAATAATAATAATAATAATAATAATAATAATAATAATAATAATAATAATTTTTTAATTTACCTTATTGTCCCTTTTCCATTGGGGAAATTCTGGGCTACCTCCCCTGGGGAAAGCGTAGTCGCAGCCTGTGGCGCGCCCAAACTCAACCTACCTAACATTGGTTGTGATTTTGAAATTTTTGCTGGGGGAGCAAACCGGAGTACCCGGAGAAAACCCCCGAGACGTTGCCCAAGTCGGAAGTAAATAATATTCGGAGAAACATAACGCCCAGAATAATAATAATATAAATAATAATAATAATAATAATAATAATAATAATAATAATAATAATAATTATTATTATTATTATTATTATTATTATTATTATTATTATTATTATTATTATTATTATTATTATTATTGTTATTGTTATTATTATAAGGATATTTATAAAAGGAACAGTTCAAAGCGAACCCTCGCGCATTCACACACTCATTAAACATTAGTAAAATACACATGCGTACATGGCTGGGAGCAGGCGAAATCGATTGGGGGAGAGGCAATAATACATCAAATGATTCCCCACCTATGCACACACACACATACACACCCACACCCACACACACACACACGTGCACGCGCACGCACGTACAAAAAAGGATGAGGCGATATAAAAGAAACAGTTTGAAAACAGAACATATCAGGAAAAGCATTTAGAGAAGAAACGAGCTTTAAGGTTTGCTGTGAAGGATTCTCCATATTTCACAGGTACTGTTGATTCATGTGTTGATGACCATCCTTGTTGGTTTATCTAGGAAGAATACCAGGAGCTACTTTTCAGTGCGTAGAGGCTGCTGGTGCTGTACTGACAAAAGCTGGGAAGGTAAAGGATGATAGACCTTTCAGACCTTTGTGGACTACCAAAGTTCCTCAGCTGGATGTTACGCCTGAGATGTTGGGTCAGTTACAGAAATATATCTCACTCACTCCTTGTTTCAATAAGATAGGCGTTTCACGCACTTCTACCAGTGAGGTTGCATTTGCTGTCAGGGATGGTTTGCTGCACAGATTTGTCGTTCAGAAAGATGGTGATGCATTTGCTGTCAGGAATGGTTTGCTGTACAGATCTGTCCTTCAAAAAAATGGTGATGCAGTGTGGCAGTCAGTGATTCCTACTCTGTTGCGGGATTCAGTTCTGATTGGGGCACATTATAGCTTATTTGGGGGGCACATGGCTAACAACAGTACCTTCAAGAGAATTTTCCAATTTTTCTATTGGCCAGGGTATAGAGCTCACATAAAGGAATATTGCAGATCTTGTGACGTATGCCAGAGCACATTCCATATGGGCAGAGTGAAATCGGCTCATGATTCAGTCCAGAAAGCAGGTGAAAGACACAGATCTTACAAGTACAAACAGGCTGGAGTTCGGTTTTTTTTTCTCCAGGTACAAAAGTTCTTGTCTTGTTGCCGTCTGAGGGTAACAAGATGTTGCTCCTTTGGCGTGGTCCCTTTGACTTAATCAAAAAGACAGGGAATTACAACTACCTCTTAGAAATGAAAAATAGTGCTCAGAAAGTGTTTCACATCAACATGTTACGCAAATTTAAGGACAGAACACCAAAAATTCCACGTACCCTTGTGGACACAACCAATACACATGCTGTATGTGGGGTAAGTTCGTCTGAGTGTTGCATACTGAATGAATGTGATGTTTCTCATGACAATATTACACATACCCTTGTTGGTGACACACCTGTTGACGTTGGCGCTATAGCCGTTGTACAAACCTTTAGAAATAATTGTACTGAAGCAGCTCAATTATTTCTAAAAGTTTGTACAGGAAAGTGAGGTTTACAGTGTAGTTGGGTTATATTGAAATAGATAAACAGAATTACATAGACTATAATTAATCGTACAATTTCCTCCTTCCACCTAACATTTCACTGATGCTGCGCTTCAGCCTTCGCACTTAGCCCTCCTATTTCTTCATAATTACCTCAACACTCCTACCTCCCACCGTCTATCCTAACCCTCTCCCCTACCCCTAAGTTCCCCCTATTTCCTTCTACCCACCTCCCCCCACCCCGGCCCTCCTCATCCCTCCAACTGTTCATTTACTTTGCAAATAAGCGATCGTTAGTACCCCTGGGGGCCGACGATATGGTTCGAAATTATCCGATCTGTCAATATCTGTTGTTGTTGTTGTTGTTGTTGTTGTTGTTGTGATGTCCTCCCCCTCTCCCCTCAAAAAAACTAACAACTTGTGCCAGCATCAATCCTGATATTAACAAAAAACACAAAAAACACCACTGGGTGGGTGTGGTAGGGGACTGAGTTATCTGATTGCAATATGAAATAGGGTCAGACGGTATTAAGTTATTTTGGTATGCAGTACTATTTTAAACATTTCTCCCAATGAAAAATGAAATGTGTCACGTCCCCCGAGCGGGTTCAGTGACGTCAGCTCATAAAGCGAGTGAAAAGAATAAACTCAAACAAAATAAACTAACACAAAATGCCAGAGTACAAACACACACTCTTTTATTCAACAATCAACAAGCAAACACAGGACAAATGGGAACTAACCTTCCCTCAACCCCTAAACAGACCCCCGTCCCAATACTAACTAACAATTACCTCCCCTTGCAACAAACCCCAAATAGAACTAAATAACAACAGTTTCTTTACAGAGTGTATACAGAAAATCACAATCAACAAATCAATTCAAAATGCAAGTCCTCAAATAATAAGCGATGGCGTTGAATCATGAACTATTAGCTAGACAAAGCTGTGGCACAGAAGTAATGTCTCAATGTTCTTGTTAAGTAGCTCAGAGAGCTAACAGTCTCTTTCACAAAGTGGATGATTCTTCTAACTAAATGGATATGTTTTTAGGTGCGTGTAATGTGAGTCTGTGTGTGCATGAATTAGGCATGAAAACCTCCTGGAAGCATGTTGCCTCGGTACACAGGCAAACCTGCAGCAGTGTAAGAAATCACCACAACACTACTGTGTCGTAGAGGCAAAGGTACATCTCAGGCTGGTTAGGACCCAGTCAGCGGCAACAACATCAACATCAGTACAGCACAACAGGCACATCAAAGGCAACCGCGTGGGAATAATGCGTAGAAATAAACACGTAGATGTAATAATCATCATCAGCCCACACCTGTTGACATATACATAGTCTTAACAATATGCCCACCAAATAATAAACACTAAATAATATAACATAACACGCCGTCCTCCGTCCGCCATCTTGACCTGTATAGCTATGAATATCATAATAATAATATAAGATACTATACACAGATTTCAATAATGTAAATCACCCTTTGATGCTAAATAATTCGCATCTTCTTTACAAACCAATGTTTATATAAATATACATAATTATCGCAACCACACTACCATCTCACAGTCCTGATTCATTCCACCTCCCTTCATCACCACCGTCACCCCCAACAATTATAGCACATCACGATTACCTCCCTTCATCCACACTGTAAACATGCTTCCTTCATAATCATCACTTCATCCCTCTTCAGCATACTACATTCTATCGCTCTTTCCATACATACACCCTCACTCTCTCTCTCCCTCTCTATATTCCCCATCGTCGCCTTTGACCCACTTCCATAACAACAACAGCAACGACATTTTCCCCATCACATATACAATAAGAAAATCATAGGAAAATCATATAAAATCAACAAAATTCATTACACATCCTAAAATACATCCCCTTCCCCACACTCATTACCACTCATACACGTACGCAGTGCTCGGAGCGCGCCACTAGAGAATTGAACGACAGGGTTTGCTTACCTTACAGGCCTCGGCTCGTGACGCCCTTTACCCCCAACACCACAACACGACACAACACTGTCACAACATTGGCACAACACAATGGATTAGTCTTTGAGAGTCTCTTTCTCTTGCTCTTGCACGTTATTTCACTGTCCAAATAACATTTATTCTGAGGATGAGGACACCTTAGCTCTGCTACAGACACTAAGTTTTGGTGGGTGTTCAATCGAGAACCACACGCACCTTAAGTATGGAACTCTACACTCACTGGCGAATGGCAGTTACCATCTTCCTTCGAATTCTACACATCCTTATCCCGACGAGGGCATAAGACCTTGGGTGGCTATAAAACAATACACACACCCTTCCAACAGTACCCTACACTACGATGACCTCTGTCACAGGGCTGCTGTCTCGTTAGAATTCCTTCCTCACGCAATAGCATCTCAAACCACTCTGCCCTTCAAAATCTGCGCCGGCCACAAGCAAAACAGTCGAGCTCTCGTCAGTATGCACGTTCTTTATTACGCGTACCCCTATTCGAAATTGGCCGACTCCCTGTCTTCTATGAATCGCACGGACTTTACGAAACTGCACTTTCATACGCAAAAGTAAATCGGTCACGCTATTCTATGTACAACAGATATACGGAGAAGTGTAACTTCGTAAAAAGTGTATCTCTCCCTACCATCTGAAAACTCGTGTCGTCACACAACCCCCCCCCCAGTTCTTAACACCTTGAAGAACCTTAACTACGACGCGAATTTCCAATACCCCCTATGCTACCTACTGAGCGTTTCTGCTGAGGAAATCTGCTGGAACGTTGTCCTTCCCAGAAATGTGCTCCACAGACATTGAGAAAGGTTGCAGCTGAAGTGCCCATCTCATCAGTCGGCTGTTGGTGTTCTTCACCTGCTGTAGGTACTGCAGTGGCATATGGTCAGTCTGCACTACGAAAGTACGTCCGTACAGGTATTGACTGAACTTCTGCACACCCCACACCAACGCTAGACACTCCCTCTCAATGGTCGAATAGTTCCTCTCGGGTTTCGACAGTTTCTTGCTTGCACACGCAATAGGCTGTAATCCCTGTCCCCTGTCCTGGCTCAAAATGGCCCCTACTCCGTCCTCCGACGCATCTGTCTGTAGCACAAACGGTAGGGTGAAGTCCGGCAGACAGCACACAGGGTCAGAGCACAGCTTCTCCTTCAGTGTGCAAAATGCAGCTTCGCATGCTTCGGTCCATTGTACCGCCCCTGGCTTGCCTCCCTTGGTCAGATCGTGTAGTGGTGAAGCAATCGCTGAAAAGTTGGGTACGAACCGCCTGTAATATCCGGCTAAGCCCAAAAATGAGCGCACTTGCCGCTTGGTCGTTGGTCGTGGTGCATCTCGGATCCTCTCCATCTTTGACATCTCAGGACGAATTTCTCCCTGTCCAACCACGTGCCCAAGATACTCTACTCTTCGGAAACCCAGGTAACACTTCGATGGTTTGGCGGATAGCTGCACCTCACGCAACCTAAGGAAAAGACGTGCCAAGCATTCCAGGTGTCTCTGCTTGGTAATGGTGGCTACCAACAAGTCGTCAACAAAATTGTCGATCTCCGACATTCCCAGGGGTGCTAATAACTTCCGCATCATGCGAGAAAAGACTGCCCCCGCCGTCTTCAGCCCAAATGGCATTACAGTCCACTGAAATTGTCCCTCTGGCGTTGTAAATGCCGTCTTCGCTTTATCTCCCTTGTTCATAGGCACTTGCCAGTAACCTTTGGTCAAGTCGATCTTGGTGAGATACTTGGCCCCTGACAGTTTGGAAAACAAGTAGTCGATGTTCGGCAATGGTTCCGCATCGAATACGACGTGCTTGTTTAACTTCCGGAAATCAACGCAGAAACGCATCGTGCCCTCCTTCTTCTTTACTAATACGATGGGCGAGCTGTATGGCGAACTGGCCCTCTCAATGACGCCCATCGCTAGCATCGCTTCCACTTCCTTCTTGATGGTCTCGTGATGCGAATGGGGAAGTGGGTACTGCCGCGTCCTCACTGGAATGTCGCTGTCTACACGTATTTCGCACACGTCCAGTGTAGTGCGTAACGGCAAGTCGGTTAGGACATCCTCAAACTGCCACACCAGCTCCTGCAATTCTTCCCGTATTTCTGGGCAGTTGTCGTCCATCTTCACGTCGCGGGGTGTCTCTGATGCTGTCAAGGTGATTACGGGAATATCCCCAAACACCGGCATAGTTTCCTCCTCCTCCACCCCTTCGTCGTCTACGACGATCGTGGCCACCGTCGCTCTGGTATGAAACTTCTTCAAGAGATTGGCGTGGTATAGTTTACTTTTCCCACGCATCCTGATCCGGTAGTCGCACTCTCCCACGCGTTCGATCACCTCGTACGGTCCTCGCCATGCTAGCTGCAGCTTGTTGTGTTTCTCAGGTAACAGCAGCAACACTTGATCCCCCGCGTTGAACAAACGCCGTTTCGCCTTCTTATCGAAGTGCCGCTTCTGCTTGGCTGACGCGGTTCTGAGGTTTCCTTGTGCCAACTTACATGTTTCCTCGATGCGGTTACGCAAATCCACCACGTACTGGCTACTCAATTTCACCTCCTCCTCTTGTATCTCCTTGGTCCAGAGGTCTCGCAATACAGCCATCGGTCCCCGCACGGTCTTTCCATATAGGAGCTCGAAGGGAGAGAACCCTGTAGACTCCTGTGCTACTTCACGGTATGCAAATAGTAGCGCTGGAATGTAGCGGTCCCACGCTGTAGGTTGTTCTGTGGCTAACTTCTTGAGCATGGACACTAGCGTCCCGTTGAATCGCTCAACCAGACCGTTGCACTGTGGATGATACGGCGTGGTGGCTTTCCCATGGATCGACAGTAGTCTGTTCATCTCCCGCATGACTTCAGACATGAATTGCGTCCCCTGATCTGTCAAAATTTCCCTAGGAACGCCCACCCTCGACCAAATCTCCCACAGCGCTTCTGCCACCCTCTCTGCCTCTATGCCCTTGAGCGGTACAGCCTCGGGATAGCGTGTGGCATAGTCTACTACCACTAGGATGTACATGTTACCCCGATCTGACTTGGGTTTGATGGGTCCCACAATGTCTACCGCCACCCTCTGAAATGGCTCGTCCACCAGCGGAAGTTGCTGTAGTGGTACCTTCCTCACCCGTCCCCTCGGTACTACCTTCTGACACTCTGGACAACTGGCGCAATACCTCCGTACTTCGGCACACATTCCCGGCCAATAGAATGTCCCCCAGATCCGCTCCCTGGTACGTTTCCCTCCCAAATGCCCAGCCATGGGTGGATCATGAGCCAACTGAAGGATCCCCCCCCTCAACTGTTTCGGGACTACCAGTTGCGTGACCTGGCTACCTCTCTTCGTGTGTACCCGGTACAACACCCCCTTCTTCTTGCGAAACTCAGCTGACGCCCTACCTGACGCTATCGCCCCACCGCTCTGTGCCAACGTTCTCGCCTTCGCGAGCGTCTCGTCGGTCTCTTGCATCCTGATCAACTCTGGGGTGCTAACAGAGATCTGGGATGGTTCGACCACTGCTAAGGGTACCTCCCTCTTCTTCTCGGCCTTCACCTGCGCCCGAGTCTGCACTGCTGCAGCCATTGCGCACTCACCTCCGAACAAGGAAACAGGACTCTTTTCCCCGCTATCAAACGTTACCCAGTTACCCAGGATGATATCGGGCCCGTCCTCGAAAACCACCAGCTCTACTCTCCCCCTGACCAGCGCACAATCCAACTCCACCCAAGCTGTAGGTAGCAGACCCACGTTCGATCGATTCGCCAAGCAAATCTCGACAGTCCGACCCGTCAAATCAGCTGGTTTGACTAACCTGCTCGCGACTGCCCCTATCTCCGCCCCCGTATCTCTCAATACTCGAACGTCCTGCCCGTTCGCCCCACCTTGGCCCCATGGATCATAAGGTTTGATTGCACACACGCTAGCCCGAGGTGCGGTCTCCGTGGAAATAGTCCGTCCCACTGTAACCTGGCCTACTGTCTGAGGTTTGACCTTGCAGTCCCTGACCACATGCTTCTCCGACCCACATCGGTAGCACGGCGTACCCCACTACCCCCTTCCGTCCTCCCTACCTTCTGACCCTGACTTCCCCTGTTGCTAGGCTGCTGAGGAGTCTCCGGTCGTCTGGGAAAACTGCGTCTCTGACTGGGTAGTACGGGTGCCGGTGCTGATGCTGCCCGCTTGGCATCTACCACGCGCTGCGCCAACTCTGCTGCGGCATGGCTAGTCTCAGGTAGATTCTCCCTCACGTAGATCTCTAACTCGGTAGTCATGATGGAGAAAAGCTGCTCTCCAATGAAGGTGTCTAGTACCTGCTCTACGTCGGTGATGTCTTTGCCGGCGAGCGAAAACCACTTCTTCACTAACGACCCTAGCCTTACTACTAGCTGAGGAAACGTCTCTGCAGCTTCCTTCTTGGCCTCTCGAAACTGCCTACGATAGTAGTCGGCGTCCTTCCTGAAGCGTTTCAACAGCGCATTCCTCACAATGTCGAAATCCTGGGCTTGCTCAGGCGTTAGACGAAGGTACGTATCTCGGGCTTCCCCTTGTAACAAAGGCGCTAGCCTAACCGCCCATACCTCCCTCCTCCAACCCTGAATCTCTGCCACCCGTTCGAACATCTGGAGGTAGGCCTCCACATCCTCCCTCTCCTCCAAGGGTTTCAACTTGACTGAGTACGCTGCCCCTCTATCTCTAGCCCTATTCTCCCTCTGATCAGCTCGGTCTTCATCTCTGGCTCTACGTTCCTCCTCTAGCCTCATCTCAAACATCCTCCTTTCCTCTTCCTTAGCCTCTCTCTCTTCTCGCTTCTCATTTTCCACCCTCTGTTCCAACCGACGTCGGTCTTCCCTCTCAGTTTCTAATCTAAGCTCTAAAAGCCTCCTCTCATCTGCCCTCGCTGCCTTTTCTGCCTCTAACCTAGCCTCCATTCGACGACGATCTTCTTCTCTTTCTTTCCTTTCTTCCTCCCTAACTAACCTCTCTGCTGCCTCCTTCCTCATTCTCTCCCTTTTCTCTTCCTCCTTCTCCCTCCGCTCGTCCTCCCTTCTCATCTCGCTAACGACATAGTGTGCCAACGCTCCATCACGGAAACCCAGACTTTCCCCAATCTGTCTAAATCTCTCACTATCGCTGAACGCGACCTCGACTTTGCTCTGTGAACCGGGCGATTTGGCATACATCTTAGGCATAGTGGTCTGAGTACTCACTGCGTAAGGTTCCTCCAACAACCCTGTCACAGAGCCGTCATCACGGAAGTCCTGCTCCTCCTGCTCGGCCTCCTCCTTACGAGTCCTAGCGTCGCGGCGCATCGCGGCTCGAGCATCCCGCGTAGCCATGTCGGAAAAGAAGGGAAGAACAGATGTTAGTATACACAAAACAAATAACACCTAACTGATACAAACACCTAACAGAATGAATACGCAACACAACAGTCACAGGAGCCGAGGAATCGTTCACCGTCGTACCCCTGAAGGCGAGCAAGTGAACCCTGCAATCCAATTCCCCGTTAATGCTGCACTCCGAGTGTGTTCCCTAGTGCAATACACCCACACTCCCGCCAACCGCCCGCTGCGTACCCTTTCACACAACAACTCAAACACACAACATACACCTCTGGCAATACCCTAACAAAATAAATGAGTAAATCCCACTTCTGACACCAAAAATGTCACGTCCCCCGAGCGGGTTCAGTGACGTCAGCTCATAAAGCGAGTGAAAAGAATAAACTCAAACAAAATAAACTAACACAAAATGCCAGAGTACAAACACACACTCTTTTATTCAACAATCAACAAGCAAACACAGGACAAATGGGAACTAACCTTCCCTCAACCCCTAAACAGACCCCCGTCCCAATACTAACTAACAATTACCTCCCCTTGCAACAAACCCCAAATAGAACTAAATAACAACAGTTTCTTTACAGAGGGTATACAGAAAATCACAATCAACAAATCAATTCAAAATGCAAGTCCTCAAATAATAAGCGATGGCGTTGAATCATGAACTATTAGCTAGACAAAGCTGTGGCACAGAAGTAATGTCTCAATGTTCTTGTTAAGTAGCTCAGAGAGCTAACAGTCTCTTTCACAAAGTGGATGATTCTTCTAACTAAATGGATATGTTTTTAGGTGCGTGTAATGTGAGTCTGTGTGTGCATGAATTAGGCATGAAAACCTCCTGGAAGCATGTTGCCTCGGTACACAGGCAAACCTGCAGCAGTGTAAGAAATCACCACAACACTACTGTGTCGTAGAGGCAAAGGTACATCCCAGGCTGGTTAGGACCCAGTCAGCGGCAACAACATCAACATCAGTACAGCACAACAGGCACATCAAAGGCAACCGCGTGGGAATAATGCGTAGAAATAAACACGTAGATGTAATAATCATCATCAGCCCACACCTGTTGACATATACATAGTCTTAACAATATGCCCACCAAATAATAAACACTAAATAATATAACATAACACGCCGTCCTCCGTCCGCCATCTTGACCTGTATAGCTATGAATATCATAATAATAATATAAGATACTATACACAGATTTCAATAATGTAAATCACCCTTTGATGCTAAATAATTCGCATCTTCTTTACAAACCAATGTTTATATAAATATACATAATTATCGCAACCACACTACCATCTCACAGTCCTGATTCATTCCACCTCCCTTCATCACCACCGTCACCCCCAACAATTATAGCACATCACGATTACCTCCCTTCATCCACACTGTAAACATGCTTCCTTCATAATCATCACTTCATCCCTCTTCAGCATACTACATTCTATCGCTCTTTCCATACATACACCCTCACTCTCTCTCTCCCTCTCTATATTCCCCATCGTCGCCTTTGACCCACTTCCATAACAACAACAGCAACGACATTTTCCCCATCACATATACAATAAGAAAATCATAGGAAAATCATATAAAATCAACAAAATTCATTACACATCCTAAAATACATCCCCTTCCCCACACTCATTACCACTCATACACGTACGCAGTGCTCGGAGCGCGCCACTAGAGAATTGAACGACAGGGTTTGCTTACCTTACAGGCCTCGGCTCGTGATGCCCTTTACCCCCAACACCACAACACGACACAACACTGTCACAACATTGGCACAACACAATGGATTAGTCTTTGAGAGTCTCTTTCTCTTGCTCTTGCACGTTATTTCACTGTCCAAATAACATTTATTCTGAGGATGAGGACACCTTAGCTCTGCTACAGACACTAAGTTTTGGTGGGTGTTCAATCGAGAACCACACGCACCTTAAGTATGGAACTCTACACTCACTGGCGAATGGCAGTTACCATCTTCCTTCGAATTCTACACATCCTTATCCCGACGAGGGCATAAGACCTTGGGTGGCTATAAAACAATACACACACCCTTCCAACAGTACCCTACACTACGATGACCTCTGTCACAGGGCTGCTGTCTCGTTAGAATTCCTTCCTCACGCAATAGCATCTCAAACCACTCTGCCCTTCAAAATCTGCGCCGGCCACAAGCAAAACAGTCGAGCTCTCGTCAGTATGCACGTTCTTTATTACGCGTACCCCTATTCGAAATTGGCCGACTCCCTGTCTTCTATGAATCGCACGGACTTTACGAAACTGCACTTTCATACGCAAAAGTAAATCGG
The DNA here is from genome assembly GCA_036898135.1 of Oncomelania hupensis. NCBI lineage: Eukaryota > Metazoa > Mollusca > Gastropoda > Littorinimorpha > Pomatiopsidae > Oncomelania > Oncomelania hupensis. Next base: position 94,240,556 of record CM072511.1, on the reverse strand, counting down.
TCACGCTATTCTATGTACAACAGATATACGGAGAAGTGTAACTTCGTAAAAAGTGTATCTCTCCCTACCATCTGAAAACTCGTGTCGTCACAAAATGAATGAAACATTTCTCTCACCCGAGAAATGAGATGAAGCCTCGCTAGATCATAATAGCAATAACCTGTCAATTTTCTCAAGGAATCCATATTACATGGTACAGCACAAAACATCACTGGCCAACTCTTAGAAAGTCAGAAGGTTAACCACAAATAACTTGATCGCTTGGTCGCTCAAAATAGTTTTACAATTCCAATTATGTTAGCGAAACGATATGGACTAATGAGATGGCAACTAAATGAGCAAATTAATTAATACAATGAACTATCATTTAGAATGAGGAGATCGGACAGTGTACACAATGAAGGTGTCCCATCCAAACTCTACTACTACTACTACTACTACTACTACTACTACTACTACTACTACTACTACTACTACTACTACTACTACTACTACTACTATCACACATTTTTAAGGAAGAGATGAGTTTTCAAGTTGGACTTGAAAGAGGCTATGTTCGGAAAGCTGCGAAGAGAGAGAGGAAGAGAGTTCCAATTTGAAGGACCAAGCACTGAGAAGGATCGACGGCCTGCAGAGAAAAGTTTGTAGCGGAGTATTTGTAGCATGAAGGTGTCAGAGAAGGGACGAATATTTCTAGACGGCTTTTATAAGTGAATGTTCTGGGTGAGATAGGAAGGGGCTAATGCATGGACGCACTTGTAACAAAAAGTATAGATTTTGTAGGTAATCCCCTGAGAAGCCAGTGGAGAGAATGTAGGAAGGGTGTGATATGATCAGATTTTTTAAATTTTGTGAACAAAACAAGCAGCTGAGTTCTAAACACGTTGATGCAGATGAACAGAAGAGGAAAAGTATAAGAAGTATAAGCGTGACAAGATAAGAGAGGAAATTAGTTTGGCTGTAGCGTCAGTGGTCAGATGCTTGCGGACAAGGCCTATTCTACGGAGCTGAAAGTTGCATGTTTGACAGGTTTTGCGGATGAATTCTGACATGGAAAGAGGGTTGTCAAGGATGACGCCAAGGTTTTTGACAGAATGTGAAATAGGAATAACTGTTTGACCAAGAGTGACAGTGTCTACAGTAGAAGAAGACAGGTTGTGTTTGATACTCGTGAGCTTAACTTTAGTTTTGTTAGCTTTGAGCTGGAGCTTGTTGGCAATCATGCAGTTAAAAATGTTTTCAAAGCAGTCAGAAGTTTTGGTCAGAAAAGATGGAAGGCTTTGAGGAGTGTCACTTTTTTGTAGCTGTGTGTCGTCTGCGTAGAAACGGTGGAAAGAGTCGTGGTTTTGGATGATCTGAGACAGAGGAGATGCGTAAAGGGTTAATAGAATAGGGCATAGAACTGACCCATGAGGAACACCTATGTCAAGTCTGGACGGTTCAGAAAGGTAGTTGTCGATGCCGAACAGATTGCAAAAAGGGCAGAAAAGTAAGATAACAATTTTATTTAACAAGGGTAACAGATTAAGCACGGGGTGTGCTCTTTAACATCTTGCCCTTGGGGCTTGTAACAATAACAATTAGTATAACAAAATAACTTCATAACAATAATATCATGTGCATGTGCATGCGTGTGCGTATGTACGTGTGTGTATGTGCGTGTGTGGGGGGATGTGTGTGTGTGGGTGAGTGTGTATATATAAAATTAATAAATAATGTTTTAAATAATAAAATACAAGAAGTTTTTGTTAACAGCACAATAAAACGGTGAATACTGTTTACTTGCCATGAGAAAGACACTGAGAAATCAAAGTGCAGTGGTCCGTTAACGCAACCAGTATTGAAATCTTTTAATGTGACAACAATTGTCTAATTCCCAGGTAAACCCATTTCCACCAAAAATAAAACAAAATTAAACCAATCTTTGAAACCTAGGAATTTTTAATTTGTACTGGAGGAATTCGGCAGCCAGTTGTTTACTTGAATTCCGAAAGACTAAAGATTTAAGGTAGTTGTTTAAAAGTTCAATAGGGCGGTCTAGTGTGGAGATGACTCTATAACATTCAGTAGAAAAGTCCTGAATGTGAAGGTCGGTTTTCTTATCCACTTCATGGACATCAATCATATAGGGTTTACCAAAAGAAATACAGAAACACACCCACCGACCCACCCACACACACATCCTCCCGCACACTCAGGTACACACACGTACATACGCACACACGCACACGTCACAATCATACATACTCCCCCCTCTCTCTCCTCCCAAACAAACGCACATTCACAAGGTCACTAGCGAGCGTTGTGGCCAAGTGGGCTAAGGCGGGACTAACTTGCCTTGTCCACAAGCCAGAAACCAATGGCGCCGACATGTGTGGGTTCGATCCGGCATCTGGGCGTTATGTTTCTCCGAATATTATTCACTTTCGACTCGGGCAACGTCTCGGGGGTTTTCTCCGGGTACTCCGGTTTGCTCCCCCCAGCAAAATTTCAAAAATCACAAATAATGTCAGGTAGGTTGGGTTTGGGCGCGCCACTGGCTGCGACTATGCCTTCCCCAGGGGAGGCGGCCCAGAGTTTCCCGATAGAAAGGGATAATAAACTGTAGTAAAGTAAGTCACAGAGAGAGAGAGAGAGAGAGAGAGAGAGAGAGAGAGAGAGAGAGAGAGAGAGAGAGAGAGAGAGAGACGGGCGAAAAGAAAGGCCAAACAAAAAGCTCCTTCCTTGCCTTCATCAAATAAGGTTACCTTGCCTCCGTTTCTTACACGTCCCTCACTGGGGATTATCAATGCAAGCTCATATTTTTTTTAAACATTATTACGAGAGCAACTCAACACACTGACCTTGTACTAGTGTGACAGACGGTGACCCGTGGAGGCCGGGCGGAATGCTTAATTAATGAGCTCTTACTGTGGCTAGCAACTGCTCTCTTCTGGAAGTTCGTTTATGCGTGGCTGCAAGCTTCTATTTAATTTATTTTATGGTTCTAATATAGCGCTTTTCCAGCTCAAGAACTGCTGAAGGTGTTGGTCGATGCAGGATGTAACCAAAGAGCTTATTACGGAAAGAGAGGGAACTTCCATTATGTCCTATACAAAAATGTCAGACGCTCTCAGGGATTATTTCCCTTTGCTCGGGCTGGCTATATTTCACCATCTGCTATATGAATGATCTGTGCGTGGTAACTTATTGAGCCTATGCCATTGCAAAAGAACATTTTTATGGCAACGTTTGCAAAAACCAAACTTTTAACCATCATTATTATTAACATTCCGCTACTGCTGTCTTTTTTTTGTTTGTTTTTGTTTATGTTTACTTATTGACATTTATTAGGTGCTTTTATGCTGCTTATGTGTGTATGTCATAGGTTCGTTTTCTGCCCTGGAATTTATTATTTTTTAATCAACGACAGATATTTTAAAATTAAAATATGCATGACAGACTGTTTCATTTATCTGAAACTGTAAATCCGTAATCGTGAGAGAGAGAGAGAGAGAGAGAGAGAGAGAGAGAGAGAGAGGGAGAGAGAGATGTCATTCAATCAATTAATCACAATAAAGCACAATAACAAAATGTTTCACTAATAGTGTGAAATTAATTTATATCAGGTGTCCCCCTACCCCCCAACCCTCTCACCTCCCACATCACTGGCTTAATAACATCAGTCACTTCATGGAAAATAATTAATTAATCAGACAGAACAATCAGAACCTACTGGCTAGACTACAACATTCCATGCAATATAGATCTAATGCGCAGAATTCACAGATCAGAACAAGGACTGAGTTTCTACATTACATTTTTTTCCCGTTTACTCTCAAACGAAAAGGGATTACAACAGATCAAGGACCATTTTTGTGCCTAGGTAAGGGGTTATCTTGCACAGTATTTGATCACGAGGAGAAAACAGACTTAGTCTAATTTAACTTGTTAACATAAGCAGTTTGACGAAGCACAACTGCCAATCTCACATCTTCTTTTGAAATATAAGCACAAATATAGTCAAACAACCTAGCAATAACGTAAACAGTGAGCGACCTGTTGAACGTAAACTGTCAGCAAGCAAACTGTTTTGGATTTAGCACATAGGTATAACATGAATCATTCAAGCCGCTCTCCGATTGTTTTAACACTAACAACACTGCAGCGGTCTTAGTTTAGGCCTACATAAACACAAAAAATGAAGTTTTTCAATTGCAATTTACCTTTCTTTGTCTCTTAGAAATTTGAAAAAGGACTTGCCAACACAACTTTTCTTGTATCTGGCATTATGGCAATTGATAGCTGTGCAAAAGTCACCGCACTGTTTCACTCGGTCGCCTTTTGACTTTCTGCAACGAGCCATTTTCAGCATGTCAACAAGCGAGCATAACTCGTACATTTCGTCTCGCGGTTCTGTACCAAGTTCCCCCTCTTTCTATCATAAGCTCTTTGATGTAACTCAGGCGCCCACGTGGTGCTTTTGGTGCATCGTCTGATGCCCTAGACAACTGAGCACAGTCCTGGGGGGAGAAAAACCCTAGTGCTTTATTAGGGAAGGGGAAGGGGGTATTGATAGAATGCGTGCCTGCGCAGATTAGACCTCGGTTTATACTCTCATCCTAAGGAGTAAGGGCGCTAAAAGTGTTACGAGATGTCCACAAGAATTTCCGCAGGGAATCGAAAGTCTAAAGGAGACTTGAAGAACAAGGTTTAACGCCCTATAATTATATTGAACGCATGAATGTTAAGGACCAATCGTCACATCGTCACCATGGCTAGGGGGAACTATCCTATCCTAGAATAACCATGGCTAGGGGAAACAGAAATTGGTAAGTTTTAAATGGGGTCAGCCCACCGCAGCCCGGTGTTCTCCCAGGTCTATGTTCCTTCAAATCATGGTCTATGTTCCAACCCCCTCTCACACTCTTTTCCTACCCCTTAACATCTTTAAAAAAAAAAAAAAAACTTTCGACTTTTGATACTGTTTTGTCTCTTTTTATCAGGAAATCGGTCTGAGTTCCTTCAGGTCTATATATTCACCCCATGTCTTTGTTCCAAACATTTGTATGGAAACCTAGACCTGTGGGGACATAGATGTGGGGGAAAAGTCATAAGGCTACTTTTGGGTGAAGGACAAGGGAGGTAAGAAAAAGCAGTGAATGGTCAGTTACATTACAGGGTTACTGCTTTAGGTCCAGCGGACTCTTCCGAGCCAAATCATGACCAGGAATGGTCAGTTATTTTATCAATATGGCTCAACTGGAATGGTCAGTTATTTTATCATTATTCTAATGGCTCAAATGGAATGGTCAGTTATTTTGTCATTATTCTAATGGCTCAAATGGAATGGTCAGTTATTTTATCATTATTATAATGGGCTCAACTGGAATGGTCAGTTTTTTTGTTTTTTTTTCTTCAAAATGTTTTTATTCAGACAAAGGTTACATAGTGTTATGTTGCATCAGAAAGTACATTATTAGCGTAAATAATATTGAAAAAATGTGTTTCAAACATTGGCAGAAATGTAACATACAATAAACTTGAAGATAAATAGAGGATTGAACCGATAATACAAAAACATATATATGTGAACAGTTCCAAGCATAATGCACATTCCTTCATTAGACTTACGTTCAATTGTACACTCTATTCATGTTTCATGGTCTATCTCTTCTATAAATTGTTTATAAGCTGCCCATTTTTGTGTAAACTTGTCATAATTCATATTAATCTGAAAAACATATTTATCTACTTTATATGTTTGAATAATAACTCTTAAAAACACTGGCAATAATGGTTTAGTTTTGTTTATTCTGCATTTGTATATAAAAAATTTTGCAAGCAATAAAATATGTGAAAAACCTTCATCAACCCTCGTTTTGCCATCCTGTCCAAAAAGTACTAAGATCGGGTTCAGTGCAAGTCTGTCACAATTACAACATTTGTCCTTCAGAACTCGTACAAAGTCGTTCCAAAACATTTGGGCATGCACGCAGCTCCACAAATAATGAATTGCTGAATCTTTTTCTTCATTACAAAAATTACACAAATTATTTGGTATCACTCCCATCTGTTTCAAAACAGAGTTGGTTACAATAATGCGATAGTTAATTTTCATCTGAAACCACTTCAGTTTTACTTCTTTAATTTGTTTTGTTGCCAAGAATACCTTTGACCATTCAATATCAGTTCCCAAAATTTTCTCCCAGTTTTTAGAGGCATTCGACTGCAATGGTTTACCCAAAAGTATTTCATAAAAATATTTTGCTCCTCTTGGAGCCCTTAATAATGCACCATAGGTTTTACTATAATGTAAATCATTACAATCATTATTTATTAGGTGAATATTATTTTCCTTCATACACTTTCTAATGGAACAAACACATCCAAAATACGTCAAAAAAGGCACATCAATATTAAATTTGCTTCTAAATTCTTGTACTGTTAAAAAAGCGCCATTATCTGTCACCAAATCCCTTACAAAATATATGTCTTTTTTGGTCCAGTCATCAAAATATAACATCTCACCATCAATTTTAAACTTTTTATTAAAAAATAATGGCTCTTTTAACATCTCTTGGTCAGTGCAAATATCCACTTTATCGTACAAAATATTATAACTATTAAATACATCCTTCCAAAACTGATTTATAAAATTATTCTCCAGTTTTAACACACCTGCACCATATTCCTTTAGCATTTGTATCTCAGGGCATATTTCTTTCAAGATGATTTTCCATTTAGGATTATGCCCCTGGATACATTTTTTCAACCAACTAAGTTTTAAAGATATAATTTGTGTTTCTATATGTGGCAAATTTATACCTCCGTTCTGGACACTATGAATTGCTATTGCCCGTTTAATTTTATCTCTTTTTTTGTCCCATACAAAGTCATAGCACATTTTCTGTACCCTGTCTATTATCTCGTTGGGAGGATTCGGTAACAAAATCCATAAATAAGTGAGTTTGGATAATATCAGAGATTTTAATACTGCAACTTTACCCAATGGAGTGATAGATCTTTTTGACCAAAGATTAAATAATTGTTTTGTCTCATTAAATTTGTCTGTTAAATTTATTTCTGCCATTTTAGTAAGATCGCTTGTAAACCAGAGCCCTAGGATTTTAAACTGTGCTGGATTCCAAGTCATTTTTATGTTAGGCAAGAATGTAATGTCACTATTTTGTTTAATACCAAGCCATACATTACAGGTTTTTTCATAATTCAACTTTAAGCCAGAGATGTTCTCAAAATCATTTAACGTCTGAAATAGATTTTCGTAAGAATTTTTGTCACCTTCTAAAAGTAATGAAGTATCGTCGGCGAACTGACTCACTTTACATTCCGTCTCTGAAATATTTATTCCTTTAATTTCTTTGTTTTCCCTTATTTTATTTGCCAATAATTCTGCACACAAAATAAATAAATATGGAGAAATTGGATCACCTTGTCTACATCCTTGTTTAATCATGAAGCTAGCAGAAGCTTTACCATTTACCACCACAGAGGATTTTATATTATTATAGAAGGCTGATATCCAACGACATATGTCTTCTCCAAAGCCAAACAATTTTAAGACCTTGTGCATGTAATTCCAATTCACAGAGTCAAATGCTTTTTCAAAATCAATTGAGACTAAAAGACCAGGGAGGTTTTTTTCTTTTAAGTAGTGAATTAAGTCATACAAAAGTCGTAAATTGTCTCCTATGTACCTACCAGCCACGAAGCCTGTTTGATCTTCATTAATAAGTTTCGGTAGCATTGTTTTTATTCTATTTGCTATACAAGAGGAGCCTATCTTATAAATAACATTTAATAATGAGATGGGACGCCAGTTTTTAAGGAATTCCCGAGGTTTATCTCCTTTTGGAAGGCAAAATATAATACCTTCTCTCTGTGTTATAGACATTTCATTATTTACAAACCCTTCGTTCAGAGAGCGTACTACAAATCCACCTAATTGTTTCCAGAAAAATTTTAAAAAGTCAACAGTCATTCCATCTGTCCCTGGACTTTTACCATTACACATACTTTTTAATGCATAACTGGCTTCTTGAAGAGTTATTAATCCTTCCAATGAAGATGCTTCATCGACTGATAACTTGGGAAGAGACGTATATGTTTCTAAATCTGCATCTATTACTTGTTTTTCTGAATATAAATTTTGAAAAAATTCTTTTGTTTCTTTTAACATATCATCAGTATTTTCTAAATATTGTCCATTTTTGGAGACTAGTTTAAACATTTGTTTACTTATAAAATGTCTTTTTTCTAAATTGCAAAAATACTTTGTTACTTTTTCTCCTTCGGCTGCCAAGCGAGCTTTGCTGCGAATCATTATTCCTTCTATTTTCTTTCTCCTTAATTCTACAAGACTATTTATTTTTACCTGTAATTCTAGTTGATCATATTCAGATTTATGTACTTTACTGTCTATTGTTTGTATTTCTTGTTCAAGTTGTTTTTCTAAATGCGCTTCTGTACGTTTCTTTTTAAAACTATATTCCATTGTTTTACTTCTAATTTCCATTATGAGAGTGTCCAAAAATAGCTGGTCTGAAATTGTTAATTCAAGACAGTCTATAGAAATATTAGCAATTTGTTCTCGATCGTATACCAACACAGCATACTGTTCCTTAACTTTATTAATAATATCATTAATTTCACTTACATAATTTTTGTCCCTTAAAAGTGATGAATTAAATTTCCAAAAGTTCCTAAATTTCTCATCTTTTTTAAATTCAAGTGTTATTGAAACAAGTGAATGATCACTTCTGTACCCTACCAAAATATCTGCATCTTTTACATAGGACAATAAATTTTCAGAGACTAAGAAAAAGTCAAGCCTGGCTTGTTGGGGTGGTGTTGGTCGTCTCCAACTGTATCGTAACACTTCTGGATTTATTTCCCGCCATACATCAACCAGTTCCAGCTCGTCCATTATTTCAATAACTTTTTCTTGCGCTTTAGCATTATTAATGTGTTTATAATTTTGATAATCTAAAGTTGGGTTAAGTACCAAGTTCCAATCTCCTCCAATTATAATTTCAGTATAGCTTAACTGTTGAATTTGGTTTTGTAAATCTACATAAAACTGCGGATTATCAGTATTTGGTCCATATAAATTAACCAATACAATATCTTTTCCCATGGTATTTATTACTGCAATAATATAGTTTCCTTGAATGTCTTTTATAATTTGTTTAAACTTAAAATCAAAATTATTGTTAAATAGAATTGCAACTCCTCTCGATTGAGAGTTGTTAGAAGCAAAACAGCATTCATAACCCTATTCTGCTCTCAGGTACTTTTCTTGCTTACTCACAAAATGGGTATCTTGTACAAAATAAACTGAATGCTTTTTTTGTCTTAAATACTGAAAAACATCTCTTCTTTTCTGCTGATTCCCAAGGCCCTGTACATTCGCTGACATTACTGAAAAATTGGACATTGTTTTATATTCTGATAAGCTGAAGTGTACTTTCCATTATAAAATGTTACGTCTAATACCCTGTCTGTTTTTTTAACAAAAAATACAAAAATCGAACAAAAACAAAACAGATGTCTATCTGACATCTAAAAGCTGACAATTTTTTTTCTTTAACAAAACACAAAAAGATTCTTTCTTCCGAGATACGATAAAAAATACAAAGTGAAGAAGCATTTAAAAAAAACAACTTATAATGAATGCAAAATGTGAAGCATCATAAATAACAAAAACACACAACTATTCTGAGCTGTGTATTGTTTAAATATTTCCACAATCATACATTTAAATGTCAAAACAATTTAAAATGTTGATTCTCTAAAACAACCAAAATACATCACTACAGCACATTACAATGTCCAGTGCTCTGAAATAAAATTTATAATTACTTCCCTACATGCTTTACACTGCATCATCAGAACACTACATCTTTAAAACAAAAACAGATGATTTTAAATTGTATTTAACTGAGGATAACGTAACCTGACTATAAATCAGATGTTAATCTTCATGCATTCTTTCCTCGTGTGTCGCGCCATGTTGTTTACATGGAGACGATGAGCTATTGGTTGAGCAAGTTACGTGGGGTTATCGCGTTGTGTTTAGAGAACCGTGTACAGTGTTCTTTCATTAAATCAATATTACACTCTAAATATACCTCGAATGTGAAGGACTCGAACAAAAATAAACACATTTTATTAATAGTTACTATTATTAAGTTTGAAACATTGTCCTATCAGCAAATGGCATTTTCGTTTAATAATATACGTTACGATTATGTTAGCAGCCGACAACATTCCTTTCTGAGCCTGAACCAATCATTAGTCCCCAAAACAAGCACGTGGTCAATAGCTCATGAATATTGATTAGCCTATCCAGACAAGACTCGACAAATCTAGGCCTTCTAATATACATAATTACAAAACGAAATAACAAAATTATACAACAATCTAATACAAATTATACAATATTCTAAAACAACAAAATTCCGAATCAATAAGAAAAAAAATAAAAGCACAAGCCAACATTTACTCCCTGTTTTGCAATTTTCACAGACAAATGCACGAACTTTCGTTTTCCCATGACATGGTTATAATGTTTCAAAAACACGTATTTTTGCACAAATCACTTCCAAGGTCTATTGATAAGTTTGATCTGAAACATTCAGTTACTCTTTCTGTTCACACTGCAGTCCATTTTCCATTTGTTTTTTCCTCCAGTCTAATTTCTTGACCCCTTTCCGTCACTCTTAATATTCTGGCACTGTTTTCATGTTTCATTTCTTTCATTGTTTTTTGCAAAGCTACACGTTTATCCCGCAGAGGTTTCGGGAGGTCTGTTCTGACTGTAACTCTACGATTCTTTCCTTTGAGCCTGCCGAGTGATCGTAGTACTTTATCCCTGTCTTGAAACTTCACAAACCGAACGATACACGGCTGACCCGTACCTCCTCTGCTGGGTAGTGGATGACAGTGATGAAAAAGCATGGTCCCCGCCGCGTCTCCCATTTCCAAGTCATCCCGCAGAAAGGCTCGCACTCTGTCCTCTACGTTGTCATTTCTCAGGATTCCCAAGCCAAAGAATAAGAGATTGTATTTCCTGGTGTGGAATTCTGCTTCAATCAACTTCTTCTCCATTTCTCTTAGTTTAGCTGCGGTTTTCTGCTCTAAATCAGAAAGTCTCTCGTCATACTGGGTCATGGCGTCGGTAATCTCATTGAAGCGTGCCGACAGTCGGTCTTCCATTTTCTTCGCCCAGAGCGGTTGCTCATCGTTAGGATTGATATAATCCGTTATTTTCTGAGCTGGGTTGTTATGGCTATCTTTAGACGAATCCTTCTTTGGTGGCATGGCGTATACGTGTCGATGCTTCACGATTTTGTTTAGCTGCTTCCTCACGTCGTTCCTATCAGCGCGCCATATCAACCGGAAGTCCCCGAATGGTCAGTTATTTTGTCATTATTCTAATGGCTCAAATGGAATGGTCAGTTATTGTATCATTATTGTAATGGCTCGTATAGACCGCTGCACCATCTCAAGAGCTGCTAAGAGCGTTGACCGAAACAGGATTAAACTCGTGCCGCCCAAGGCGTCAACTTGTTGCTTTATGCGCTTCGTATAACACCCCAAACAAATGCAAACTTCTGGGCGACCGAGGGAAGGGGGGATGGGATCTCGTTATAACAGGAAAGAAGCCCGTAAACGCTTGTGTAGGAAGTTGTCCAATCGTTATTAAGTATTACCTGGACTGGGAGAGACATAAGGTGACAACGAATTCTTGCTTAACGTTATATGTCATGATAACGCAGTGGACTTGGACAGAATGCCGTAACGTCTTATATATTAAATACCATTGTTGTTGTTGTTGTTGTTGTTTTAATTACCCTAGGACACTGCGCCCTAACTCCTTCGGAGGAGAGTATAAACTCAGGTCTAGTGTGTGCTTTAAAGATCCTGACGCTCATGTCCTAGACGGGTGAGTGCCGGATACACAAATACACCCAGCACGCACTAGGTCCTTTCTCCCCATCCCCGGTCGCCCAGGATTGTGCTCAGTCGTCTGGGCGTCAGACTATGCGCCCAAAGGTTGCAAGTGGGCGCATCGAGCGGCCTGAGTTAGATCCTGTATCGACCAGCGCCCTGAGCAGCTCGTGAGCAGGAAAAGCGCTAAATAAAAGTGATAAATAAATAAATAAATAAATAAATAAGAGGGTCAGTCACGTGGACCAATAACATATTCATATGATAAGAATACAGCCTGCGGTTTTTATTAGCGCAAAGGCCCATTGCTTCAGAGCATGATAGTCCACATACTGTTTGTTTTGCTTTGTATGTAATAAAAAGCCAAAGTTTCGCAAGTTCCAACGATGTAATAAAAACAAAAAACAAATTAGATTTCAAGCAATACTGAAAATAGCAGACTCCAATAAAGTTAAAAGCTAATGTCGACAAGCTAATAACAATTTTGGGTGTATGAGAGGAGGAGGGAGAGGGGGGGGGGTGGTGGCTAATATTACTAAAATTATACAGTTATTATAATAAAATGCTAAGTTTCGAAATTCGAATGAAATGGCGGCAGTGGGCAAAAACAATATGTAATGAAAACATAGTGTGCTGCAAATAAACAATAGCAATGTTGAGGATTGATAAGTTAAAATTGCACATAAACGTTTTCATTAGCTTTGCGGGATGTCTTTATTATTATTATTATTAACAACAACAGCAGCACGAACTGATGAGGATTGATAAATTGCACATAAAATTTTCATTAGCTTTGCGGGAAGTTTTTAATCATTAGCCCATCCAGCTGTGAGATTCGCACATAATACAAGATTATTGTATTCCTCATCAGAAGGAATTTGGAGAAGAGAGGACGGGTTATGGGAAACGACGACAACGTCGAAGACGACGGTGGCAATGACAACGACGACGAACGTGATGATGACGATGATGATGATGATGATGATGATGATGATGATGATGATGATGATGATGATGATGATGTTTTGTAGGCGTTATGGTTGTTATTGTTGTAGTTGATGTTGTTGATGCAGATGCTGCTGTTGCTGCTGCTGATGGTGATGATAGTGATGAAGATGAAGATTTTTACTGACGATATTTTTGTGAGGTAGGGTGGGGGGGGGGAGGAAGATAGGAGGAGGTTGATACAGAATCGAAACTGGCTATTAAACAAGAAGCAGTATCTTTTGGGAATATTATACAGTATTGGGGTGTCGGATAGCGCAGTGGTTGGAGCACTCGCTACTGTGTCGCAAGTCCAGTGGGGTTAGCACTTGGATGGGTGACCGCAAAACGTGAAGCGACCAATAACAACGCCCCCAGTTGACTCAACTGTGACTGAGTACCTACTCTCTTAAGGGTGGGGAAGGTAAAGCAGCGATGGAGAGAGATTGCCTAGAAATTTAGCAAAAATAGGAGACATTAGCTTTTAAATTTGTATTGCATTGGCAAAAGCGTTTATATCCTCTTCAATTGGCCAGTTCGTATGATGCATAATTATTAACTCTGACCGCCGAAATGTATTTATTTATTCATGTACTGCATTTTCTGATTCTGCAATTTTTTTGTTTGTTTTTGTTTTTGGTCTTATCATTTTGATGAAGAAGACAATAAAACAAACAAACAAACAAACAAACTAGGGTGAAATTTATAAGATTATGCACATTTTACTACTACTACTACTACTACTACTACTACTACTACTACTACTACTACTACTACTACTACTACTATTAATAGTAGTAGTAATAATAATAATAATAATAATAATAATAATAATAATAATAATAATAATAGACGTGGATAGATAGATAGATATAGAGATATATAAAACAAAATCCTCTCAAAATGGCTAGCATCGTACCATTTTGAGGCAAGGAATTAAACCAAGGGAGACAAGTTGCTTTAAACATCAGTAAAAGGAAGCATCTTGCTCTTTCTATACACCTCTCTGTTTGATATATGAATCTGCGTCGTGCAGTGGAATCAGTCACCATAAATGTGACATTAAAATAATGCAAAGATGTGGTGCAGATATACGACATTACACAGCTTGCTACGATTAATATTGAGACAAGGGTTGATATATTCGCTTATAAAAGGGGGGTAAGGGAGTTATTCAAACGAAAGTGCTTGGGTCTTGGTTCAATTAAGGAATCATTCAAAAGCTTCGGTCGTAGAGAAAGAGCTAAAGATGGTGTCGTTTTTGCCTATTGTTCTACTTCTGGCGATACCTCTTGCCATCGATGCATCAGCTTCAAGCGGTAAGTTATGCCACCTTACAACAGTAGTGCGTTGAAGATAATACTGAGTGAAACAACCGTAAGTATTGATTCAAGGGAAATAGTAATGATATACATTTTCCTTTCAAAGAGAGGGATATTATTTCATCGGTAACAATTACACATTTTTAAAAAAAAATGAAAATCTGCAAAGCTCTGAGGAAACACGTTAGTTAATACTTCAAAGGGATGGAAGATTTGTGGGCAGAAGTCACACACCCATTTGACTTTTAAAGAAAAAGGAAGAGGAACAACAAGAACAAGAAGAACAAAAAGACTCGTGAATCATTTTTATCACTTTTCAATGTTTAACAAATC
>CM072511.1:94215965-94223465 GCA_036898135.1 Oncomelania hupensis | reverse complement strand
TCATCATCATCATCATCATCATCATCATCATCATCATCATCATCATCATCATCATCATCATCATCATCATCATCATCAGTAGCATCATCATCATCAGCAGCAGCAGCATCAGCAGCATCAGCATCAGCATAATCATTTTCTTCCTCTTCATTTTCTTACTTTTTTTTTTTTTTTTTGCAAGGCAAGGCAAATTTTATTCCAGAAAAAATCCATTAAGGGCACATGGACATGGTTAAAATAATATGCACAAACATGCAAAATAATTAATTATATAACATTGTAGATTAAAAAAAATTAAAACTATTTATTTATACAGCGGGATAGGGGGGGGAGGTGACAGGGGGAGGTATTGAGTGGGGAACAGAAGAAAAAAAAACTTGATTGGGGACAACAACTATGAATCATAACTAACAATACAATTCAACCTAAACACATCAATGACAAACTACTGAAATAATTTTTTAGTACACATAACCTGCCAACATCAGAACTATATTAATTTTTGACATGGGATAAAAACGTTACATTTGTTTAATTATTAATTTCATTAGACTTACAAGCTTTAATAATACCGACATTTTGTTAGATGACAATAATTCTTGAAATTTGATGGCATTGGGATATCTATAATAATATGAATTTAATAATTCTCTTCTCGAGTTACAAAAATGTGAAAACAAAAATAAATAATGAAACTCATCACCAAGATCGCCACTATTACATTTTTGACATACACGTTCGTGTCTAGGGATGTTACAATATCTGCCTCTCTGCACTGGCATTCTGTGGTTAAGTGTCCTAAACTTTAGAACAGATATTGCAAGATTTGTTGGTAGAACATGCAAATATTTGTCAAATTCAAAATGTAGCTTAAACATTCGATAATTATAGTAAAATTCATCATTGTTTATTTCCTCGAACCAGCCTTGAATAAACTGATCATGTAGGCGTTGTTTAATTGTACACTTAAAAACTGAAGCAGAAGGCAAAACATTAGTTAGCCCCTGATTTAACCAAATATTACCAAGTCCTAGATTATTTAACTCTTTCCGCACAGAATCGAGGAATGAAGATTTATAACCTTTATGCAAATCAATGTGAAACAAAAAAGTGTACATAACGCTGGACAATTTATTACTGTTATCAGGGTGGACAAGCTTATACCAAAAATTTCACGTTCTTTGCTTTGCCTGTAACTCCAGAGGAACCTGCCCTAATTCACCAAAAATCATTTGAGAAGGAGTAGACTTACCCAGCTTTAAAATTAGTTTATAAAAACGCAGTTGCAGTTTAGTGGCAAGGTCACTCATTTGAGGGCACCATATCTCTGAACCATATAACAGAATAGGAACTATAGTTTTCTCGAACAGATCAATCTGAATTTCTAGTGGAAACATAAGCTTTCTAATTTTTCTTAAAAGAGAAAACATAGCTTTAGAGGCACGATCATTTAAATTTTCTGGGCCCGTTTAAAGCTACCATTATAGTTAATTTTAATTCCGAGATACCGCAGTACTGAAAATCATATACCACATCCAATTTAACACCATAGTAAAATACATTAGGTAGATTTCTGACTTTGCCTTTTGAAAAAAACCCGACCTTAGTTTTTGCAGCATTGACTTTTAATTTGTATTTAGTGCAATATTGATGCATAGCATCTAAAGAAGACTGTAATTCAGCAGGCGATTCACAAAAAATTAAGGTGTCATCTGCATATAGCAAAATAAACATTTTATACAGAGTCTCAATATAGTCATCATCAAGCAAAATATCCGATGCTGCAAGCTTAACAGTTCTTAGACCAATTAGTTTTTCACCAAGAAAACTTTTTAAATCATTCAGAAATACAGCAAACAATAACGGAGACAGATTTTCACCTTGTCTGACACCTGTTTTACAAGAAAAATCATCAGAAAGAGTATCATTCCACTGTACCTGTGATTTTGCTTTATTATACAAGTCTTTTATTATATAGAGTATATTTCCGTTTACATTAGAATTTAATAATTTCTGCCATAACAAAGAACGATTAACAAAATCAAATGCCTTTTCATAATCAATAAAAACACAGTACAGACGCTTTTTCTTTGATAGGAAGAATTCTACAAGTGAGTGTAGAGTGAATATATGATCAGAAACAGAATATCCACCCCTAAATCCAACCTGTTCTTCACCCAGAACATTATTAGATTCCAAGAAAGAACCTTTTGTTAATTAAGCTTGTAAACAATTTACCAAAACAGCTCAAGATAGATAGTCCACGATAATTATTTGCATTGTCTTTGTCCCCCTTCTGCTTATAAAGAGGTTTAATAATCCCTAAAGTCCAATCCTCGGGCACTTGCTCAAATATACACGTATATGTTCTCTTACTTTTTTCCTCTTCTCTTACTTCTGCTAATTATTTTCTTCTCTTACAAACAGTACTACAACTATTGTTACTACTATTGTTACTACTATTTCTACTGCTACTTCTTCTTCCTCATTTTCGTTGTCCTTGTCTTAGTTTTTATCTAATGATTTAGTTGTTATTCTGTAGCATTTCTGGTCGAGAGCGTGCGCCATTATGTGAAGTGTGTTCGGTCCATGGAAGTACAAACTAGACATGGTTCGGTCTAGACCAGCAAACTATTGTTAGAGTGCAGGATCTCTTTCTCTCTCTCTCTCTCTCTCTCTCTCTCTCTCTCTCTCTCTCTCTCTCTCTCTCTCTCTCTCTCTCTCTCTTTCTCTCTCTCTCTCTTTCTTTCTTTCTTTCTTTCTTTCTTTCTCTCCTTCTCTCTCACCTTTTTTCTCTCTGTCTTAGTCTCCTTGCCTCTCTTTACTGTCTCTGCCTATGTCTCTGACTCTCTTTTGTCTTCTTCTTTGCCTAACTTTGCGTCCACTCGCAAAGAAGAAACTGTTTTCTCGTCTTCATATTGGGCATCACTCATAGTTTCTTTTTGAACGGAGAATAACCACCGGGGTGCTTTGTACGTGACAATTTCTTTTCTATCCGCCATTGTATGTCTGAATGTGCTGATCTGGCTCATGACAGAGAAAGGTTTGGGTTCAATACCTTTTAATGAGATTTTTTCAAATTTGCAATGGTTAAAGGCCGTTTACATTTTTACGTGATATTGGTTTCTTTTATCGCATATAGATCATATCATCTTGTTTTTATAATTGGTTACATTTCATTAGTAATGCTAGTTTTATGTTCATCTTTTATCATTTACATGTAATGTTAGCATTCTAGTCTGATTTTGAATATTTTTTATGGTCCTAATTCGGCTCTTGCAGTCCACTGGACCATATAAACATTGAATATCTAATCTAATCTGTCTCTGTATGTCTGTCTCTGTCTGTCTGTCTCTGTCTGTCTGTATCTCTCTCTTTCTTTCTTTCTTGTTTCTGGCTTTCATTGTCTCTTCTAGGCGATAACTTTTTATTCTAGTTATCACTGCATATTTTGCCACAGTCCATTCTGTCTATTTTTCATATATTCTGGTTGTCACTTTATTACTATCTTCTTGTTGTCGCTGACTGTTCTGTCATTGTCAATTGCGACTGTCAATGTCTATTCTGGCTGCCTGTCACTGTCTATTCTACTACAGGAAACGAACAAGCGGCAGTGGAGTAACAACGATGCCATTTTATATCAACAATGGATTGACTATTACAATTATTACATCCAATTGGAGAAGAGGAAATTGCTGACCTGTCAAACGAATATGGTGACGTATCAATGTGAGTAGTTGCCCAACTGAACTTTTACTTTATTTTGTATCTTTTACTTAGTTCCTTAAAAAAAAGTTCTTACATAGTATTTTATTTTTTTTATTGTGTATTGTTTTATTTTTTTCATTTTATTTATTGTTTATTTTGAATGAATCCAGTCAGGAAAGAAAGGAAGAAAAGACCACACAAATAAAGAATATTTATAAACGGAAAGAAAGAAAGAAAGAAAGAAAGATAGAAAGAAGAGAAAGAAAGAAAGAAAGAAAGAAAGAAAGAAAGAAAGAAAGAAAGAAAGAAAGAAAGAAAGAAAGAAAGAAAGAAAGAAACAGATGTTTAGTGTCAGTCCCAATGTTACTTGTGTTCAATATTAAAATGTATTTTTTAAAGTAGGAAAAAAAAAGAAAAACAAAAGAATTTGAACGTAAAACTATCTAACAGATGAATGAGCATGAATGAATTATTGAGAGAGAGAGAGAGAGAGAGAGAGAGAGAGAGAGAGAGAGAGAAAGAGAGAGAGAGAGAGAGAGAGAGAGAGAGAGAGAGAGAGAGAGAGAGAGAGAGAGAGAGAGAAACGAAGCACAGAACACAAAAGTTAAAAAGCAAATTCAAGAATTTGGAGAAGACTGGAACCTATATGTGGATTTCCGAAAGTTGGAAATGTAGTTGCTGGCATGTGAATAAACTGACTCTTAAACTGTGTAAAAGGAAATATCTTGTAAAATAAAAATAAAACAGATAAATGGACAAGATATTGGGGGCGGGAGGAGGGGGGAGGTGTGAGATGGAGAATGAGGGATGGAGCGAGTTTGGAGGTAGAGGTGTGTGTGTGATAGGGCAAAAGAACAATAAACAAAACGGGGTAAAAATTGTTTCCATCAACGATTGACTTTTCTTGTTTAATTTCACTTTTTCAGGTCCAGGTGCCACACTACCAATGGACCCTGTCTTTTCCACCACACCTACAACCAGGCCAACGACCACACCTACAACCACGCCAACGACCACACCTACAACCACGCCAACGACCACACCTACAACCACGCCAACGACCACACCTACAACCACTCCCACTACCACGCCCACTACCCTCATCCCCGTAATCCCCGGAACCCTCGGATAATAAACTAGTGCGACAACAACAGCGACAACAATAAAAGTAACTTCTCAGCTCCTGATGTGGATATTTTCCTTGTCTTAAAATATCCTGCTTCTGTGTTAATTGCATGGTGTTTCGATGTTGAGGCTGCTGTTTTCTCGTTGTAATCGTTTATCGTAGCGGTAGTAGTATTTGTCCCATTTGAAATATTATGGAGAGTCGTTATGATAATGAATAATCAGTCAGGTGGTCTAAAATGCCGGCAATGCATTGGCACCGCCAAATATATCCATTAGCTAACTGTTATCAGCGGTCAAGAGTTTCAGCTGCACATCTCTGACACTACCACGGTCAAAAGTGGCAGATGCGCGCAAACTCACTCCAGATTATTTTATCAAATAAAGCATAC
Organism: Oncomelania hupensis; assembly: GCA_036898135.1. Lineage (NCBI taxonomy): Eukaryota > Metazoa > Mollusca > Gastropoda > Littorinimorpha > Pomatiopsidae > Oncomelania > Oncomelania hupensis. Next base: position 94,218,240 of record CM072511.1, on the reverse strand, counting down.
AATTACAAACTGGTTGGCTGTCATAATATGGTTGGTGTCTTTCTGCATGTCAGTCTGTCTGTGTATATGTATGTCTTCATTGTGAAGACGGACATACAACTACATTTCGAGATTTTATTTTCTGACCAACAGCGTTAGCATAATTATGCATACAGAGAAATTGACAAACATCAATCACAAAATGCACACATCATCATGTACACCTACATCCACAACGCACAGACACAAACACACACACACACACACACACACACACGCACACACCCACAACCCCCAACCCCCATACAAACACGGCTATGCTGCTACACACACACACACACACACACACACACAACCCCCTATCCCCACACAAACACAACTATGCTGTCTGGTGAAAAAAGGTGATTTCTTTGCCATACTGAATTTCGGTTGACTGGACGCACCGTCACGCGGTTTACCATTAGCCAATGAAAGTGAGAATTACTGTCGTCTGTCACGGACCTCATACAGACGTCCCTGTTGGTTACAAGCATAGAAATTGATATATTAAAATTTGACCCATTTCGTCTCTGCGTCTGCCAGTTTTCGTTAAAAAAATGTCTCCACTTACATGTACTTACGATTGTATGAATGTCGGTTAATCCACAGAGGAATGTGGTAAGAATGACTTTGCTTCCTCGCCACTGTCTAAACCGGTAGGCCTACTTGGCCTAGTTTTTACTCCTTCGGATGAGAGTATAAACCGAGGTTCAGTCAGTGCAGGCACGCATTCCATCTCATGGACTTTAAAGATCCTGACGCTCATATCCTAGACGAGTGAAGTAGACAAGAATCCAAGGATGTGTAACATTTGACTCTAACATACAGTTTGGTTTACTCCTCTGACACAAAAAAGTGTTGATGCGCAAGAGACAAGCAGATTAAAACAAATGGTAAACACAAAAACACCCAGCGGGCACTAGGTCCTTTCTCCCCATGCCCGGTCGCCCAGGATTGTGCTCAGTTGTCTGGGCGTCAGACTATGCGCCCAAAGGCTGCAAGTGGGCGCCTCGGGCGGCTTGAGTTAGATCCTGTATCGGCCAGCGTCTTGAGTGGCTCTTGAGCTGGTAAAGCGCTATATAAAAGTGATTAAATAAATAAATAAATACTTGGCAACGCCATTTTGAAAGAGGTGCCGGGATGTTAAATCTTCACCCGATGCATCAAGGCAAAAGGTGGTACACTCTAGGAAAGCAGAAAACTTCGTAGGTTGTTTCATTTTATTTATTTATTTACTCATTATTTTTTTGTAGGCGTGGGCTTCGGGGATGCGTGTGTATGCGTTGGGGAGCAGAGAGGGGGGGGGGAGCTGTCAATAATTCTATTACATAAAGACAGTTTCGTGAATGCATCATTTCACCATTCCATCGTATTAACATTCGTGGACGAAATACATTTTTTCCTATACGTAGAATTTTACCAGCTCAAAGAGCTCCTCGAGTCACTGGTCACAAAGTGTCTAACCCCACCCAAGCGACCGACAACCGGACTGCCTCTGAATGTTTGGCAATGAATTGAGGTAGCCTACCTGTACATCAAAAGAGCAGCAAAATAGGTAAAGCCGTTTTTCGAGATACTGAGCAAAACGTGTTTAGCAAATAACTGACCCCAGTGACCTTGACCGTTGCATTAGAGCAAATATGATGACACGGGAAGCTGGAATCAGAACGAACCAATATCTGGAAAGTCTAACAAATAGACGGGAATCAGCACGAGCCCAAAGTCGGTCGGTCAGTCGGTATGTCCGTTGCAAACCATGTTTCAAGAACCACTGAACCTTTTTGACCAAACCAAAGAGCTTAATGATAGAAAGAGGAGGAACTTGGTACAGAACCGCGAGACGAAAGGTACGAGTTATGCGCCCTTGTTCAGCGTGCTGAAAATGGCTCGTGGCAGAAAGTCAAAAGGCGACCGAGTGAAACAGGGCAGTGACTTTTGCACAGCCATCAATTGCCGTAATGCCAGATACAAGAAAAGTTGTGTTGGCAAGTCCTTTTTCAAATTTCCAAGAGACAAAGACAGGTAAATTGCAATTGAAAAACTTCATTTTTTTGTGTTTATGTAGGCCTAAACTAAGACCGCTGCAGTGCTGTTAGTGTTAAAACAATCGGAGAGCGGCTTGAATGATTCATGTTATACCTATGTGCTAAATCCAAAACAGTTTGCTTGCTAACAGTTTACGTTCAACAGGTCGCTCACTGTTTACGTTATTGCTAGGTTGTTTGACTATATTTGTGCTTATATTTCAAAAGTAGAT
>CM072511.1:94093465-94213465 GCA_036898135.1 Oncomelania hupensis | reverse complement strand
AAATGTACCTAAAGTCTGCAGTCACAAGGACTAATGCTTTCAAGTCTTACTATCGTTGTTGGCTTGGCAAGAACTAAATTTATAACTTCGCCGACATGTGAGCTTTGTTTTAATCTTGATACTAGGTAGGAGCAGTGATGGTGATGAAATGATGATGATGATGATGATGATGATGATGATGATGATGATGATGATGATGATGATGATGATGATGATGATGATGATGATGATGATGCTGTTGATTACTCGCCTACGGTACTTTTAGAACAACGAAGGTAGAATTCAGAATTATATATGAATTAACGAATAATGGTTGAGAAACGGCATCACCAGACATCTGACCTCCAGTAAAAAAGCGATACAAACTCAATTTTATTATTACTAGTTACCACGTGCAGATTCCTAATACTAATACTGGATGTTATATACGCGCTTTTTCCCAAATTACCTATCAGGCTCAAAGCGCGGCGATCTGTACCAGCATACACGCTCACATGTTTCACATACTCTCTCACACATACCACAAACACACATCTATCACTCAAACATAAGTGGTGTAAAGGCAGGGAGATCGCTAATAGAAGGCGGAAAGGAAATCAAATTGTTCCTTTTGATAGTTTAGATTGAATGCATTTCCCCATAAAAAGGAACAATAAAGTGTAAAATCAAACTCAATGCCAATATTGAATGGAAGGAGGAAACCGGTGTGTCAAAATAATCCCTGTTTTTTTCACAACAGTCATCAGAACGTCGTTTCTATAAAAATGTGTGTGTGTGTGTGTGTGTGGGTGTGTGTGTGTGTGTGACATGGGTGTGTGTGTTTATCTGTGTGTGTGCATGTGTGTCATCTGTACGTGTGTTGTCTTGTGTGTTGTGTGTGTTATTGTTGTTTGTAGTGTGTGTGTGTGTGTGTGTGAGAGAGTGTGTGTGTGTTGTTTGGTGTGTTTGTGTGTGTGAGGTCTTTAAGAACGTTAAGAGTTCAGAAGGATTGGCGACTGGTACCATGCTCAAACACGTGGATAAGCTGTTGTTCTTATAAGTTCTTCTTCAAGAACAATGCCTATCCACGTGTTTAAGCTTTAGACTCGCTCTCTAAGCGGACAAGATGTCGCCTACTGTGGCGTTATATGTTGTCGAGATTTCCCAGTAAACCGGACCTTGGACACCCGCACTGGTATACCGTACCGTCGCGTTCCCGAACCTGAATACAGTTACGTATCGGTTAAACCGTCCAACCCTATCCATAAGATCGTGCCTGCGCCTATAAAATTGTGTCGCAGCAAATATCGAAATTGTCATAGTAAAATCGTGTTGCTAGAGTCAATTTTCTGGTAAAACAATATATTTATCTAAATATATATTAGGTTAAATAATCTAGAACTTCGATTTTTTTTTGGGGGGGGGGGGTAGTGGAGGGGATGGGGGAAGAGGTGAGAGGGGAGGGTGGCGAAATTTTTTTTAATTTGCACATACACTGACTAAATGGTAGTGTTTCAAAAGGACAAAATTAGTAACGAAATCTCTCTTCTTTAAAAGCGGAGTACACATCATGACCCATTGACTTTTTTTTTTCAGTGGAAGTGTGATGCTGTTTTCAGTGGTAGAGCGTTGGCCTGGCCCACGGATGACCCAGGTTCGAATCTTGTGCCGGGCAAGAGAAAACTAGCAAATTTACACTACCTTAACAATACGACAGTTCTGGCGGTTCAGTGTTGATTTAGGTCCGTCCCTATTGTCACAAAGAAAGGGGTTGGGGGAATGGAGGGTGAGCTCTTAATCTCTCGCGCTGTATTACCTCCTTTGTTAGGCTAATGATGCGATGACATTCAAGAGAATTAAGGCTAGGGCCACTAATTAAATGAGAGACAGTCAAAGGGTAGACGAGAAAGATGGTATACTACACTAGTTGAGAAATTCGAAAACAAAGGCCAGTCTGGGTAAGTGCAATTTATAACTAGGAAGTTTTATTAAACCGAATTGGGTCGTCTATATTGAGTAATGCTAATAGCGAGTCACGGGGTAGCGTCTATATCAGTAGGGAGTAGCTCGGAGATATTCTGGGTGGTTGACTTCGGGGGTACTAGTGCTACTGTGGACTGATATCATCACAGGGCAAGAGTGTATCTGGGTAGTTTCTGGCCAGATGATCATAGAGTGGTGTTGCTCGTGGGTCAATAACTTAGCTGGTTATTGAAGGGCGGTGGTTGTTCCAAAATAGTCTGGTTGGACTGATGACCAGGCTTAGCGTGGCGTCACTTGGAATGCAGGTCAGTCGGTCACGCTTCTTGCGCAATGACCGAGGATGCCAATCTTGGTTGAGGTACAGGCGTAGATTTCAGCTTACGTTGCTAGCTGTCTATGGAGTGATGAAATTCGGGGGAACGCTTCTCGTTGACTCCCTGGGTTGTCAGGGGCCTGCAGCGGGTCAGCGACTGAGAGGTGATACAAGGCTGGGGTATGAGCCCTGCACAGGAGCCGTCTGTAACGCAATACAGACTCTGTATCAGCGGGGGATAGGTATATCCTGGGTTCAGCGCCTGTGGCGCGAGTTTGCCCATTCAGAATTCAAATTGGCTGACCGGTCAAGGTTGATCCGGCGCATACCAACAGTCAAACAATGCAACTAGGTTTATGGGGCCAATGTGGTGCTTACTGGCAGCCGCTAATATATGATACCTTCGGCGCATTGAGATGGGGTTAGTGGCAACAGGGGCAAATATTTATACATTGGGAGCAAGGGGTAAGCAAATGGAGTGGGTACAGGACAAAGGGGTTGTAGGCAAGGGTGGTACTGGGGGACTTTAATCTATATGGAGGGACAGCATGGCATGGGATATTTACACATGGGGCTAACAGGGAGCATACAAGTATAAATCCAAACATGGCATGAGTCACATAAACAAGGCGGATAATATATACAAGGTAATAATACATGTCAGCAACACATCGAGACAAACTATAAACACGAACGTACATATCGACAGGACATACGAACGTGGGGGGCGGACGACGGGTGATGGGTCTGCTACATGACAAAGAGTAAGTTTCCTCTCTTACCTTGACTAAGACGGGGTGAAGCACACGAGTACTGCCGTAGCTCAGAGGTCGCCAGTCGATGGAGACGTGTCTTCGGACAAGTTGTTGTGGCTTGAAGGCTGGAGGGCTTGCATCTGACACCGAGTTTGGTTGTGTGCCAGGCTTTAACTTGATGCCCGAGGGGCGGGGCTTAAGTGAATGAGCCAGCGCGCGTCCTGGGGCGACTGGATGTGTAGAGGGGTAACTGGATGGTTGGGAGAGATGAGTGGGTGCTGTCTGACTCAGAGCTAGATTGCACGCCTCGTCACAGAGGCCCCCCCAAGGAAAAAGGCGAGGTCCTAGGCCTCGACTGAGATGCGGCCAATCAGCTCTGAGGTCAGATGCGGGATGCGAAGATGGGTGCGATGATCCGGGAGATGCGGGGCGAGGCGGGGTTCCTGGTAGTCGATGGCGGATGCCCAAGGCTGGGGTCCGCGGAGCTGCCGGGTCTCGGCTACGGTTAGTGGGCGGCGGCGGGTATGAAGGCTGGGGCGTCGGCCCTCAGTGGCGATTCGATGGAGTCTGTTGCGGGGTGGCGGCTGAGGAAGTCTGCGCCGTGGTTGTCTTTCCCTGGGATGTGCTCCAGCTGGAAAGAGTATGCTTGGAGCAGCAGAGCCCACCTCATCAGCCGGGCGTTGAGCGATTTGGATGTCGCCAGGAAAGAGAGCGGCTGATGATCCACTTGGACGGTAAAGTGTGAGCCGTAGAGGTATAGCTGGAACTTCTGGACTGCCCAGACGAGGGCGAGACACTCCTTCTCCGACGTGGCGTAGTTCAGTTCAGCCGGCTTTAGCTTCCGGCTGGCGTACGCGACGGGGAAGAGCGTCGGGGCGTCCGAGGAGTCCCGTTGGAGTAGAACGGCTTCGAGGCCTACGTCGCTGGCGTCCGTGCGCAGGACGAAGGGCTGTCCGTGGTTGGGGAGTCGCAGGACTGGCTGTGACGTCAGTTTGTTCTTGAGCTCCTGGAAGGCAGCTTCACATTGCGGGGTCCAGAGGACTCGGTCTGGTGCGGTCTTCCGGGTTAGGCTGGATAGTGGCGCGGCAATCCCGTTGTAACCGGGTACAAACTTTTGATAAAAGCCACTCAGTCCCAGGAAGGACTGGACATCTTTCTTGGTCTTGGGGCGGGGCGCGTCTCGAAGGCGCTGGACAGTCTTTTCCAGGGGCCGGAGCTGTCCATGGCTGATGGTGTGGCCAAGGAATTCCAGCTCTTGGTACCCGAACTGGCATTTGGTCGGCCGGGCAGTGAGGCCAGCTTCTTTGAGGCGGCGTAAGAGTTGGCGCACCACTCGCAGGTGCTCCTCCCATGTCTCCGTGGCGACGAGTATGTCGTCCATAAAAGAGTGTAGGGACGGACAGTGGAGGGGGTCCAACAGCTTCCGCATCATCGTGCTGAATATACTTGGGGCATTGTGTAGACCAAACGGCAGAACGTTAAACTCATAGTGGCCGTCCATCGTGCTGAAGGCCAGGTACTGGCGGGATGAAGGGTGCACGGGGATCTGGTAAAAGCCCTTACTCAGATCCACTCTGGAGAAATATCTGGCGGACTGTAGCTTCGCAAACAAGTCCGTCGGGTCGGACAGGGGTCCGGGTACGAACTGTGTTACGAGGTTCAACTGCCGGAAGTCGATACAGAGGCGATGTTCTCCGCTGGGCTTCCGTGATAGCACTATACCTGCGCTGTAGGTAGAACGGGAGGGAGCGATGACTCCGGCTTGTAGCAGAGCCTCTACTTCTGTCCTTACTACCTGCTGCTGGGATAGCGGGACGGGGTACGGTTTCTGGCGGACGGGAGTGGGGTCCGTCAGGGTTAGTTGGACTTCTTCTAGGTCCGTCCTCCCAGGAATGTCGGTGAGGACTTCCCTGTATTCTGCTACGATGGCGCGTAGTTGGCGTTGCTGGCCGGCGGGGAGTGAGGGGTCCAGAGATACGTCCCGGAAGGATTCCTTCCCTTTTAGCGGAAATTCGGCGACGCCGGTCTCTGTACCGTCCACTTCGACGGCCAGCGCGACCGTGAGTAGCGAGTGGGTGTCTGGGGCGATTGCGGGCTGTTCCAGGTACCGCTTGAGCAAGTTGATGTGGTGGGTCCTGGGCTTTCCGCCTACCTCGATGCGATAAGTGGTACGGGAGAGTTTCTCCAGCACCGGGTAGGGTCCTTGCCAATCTATGTCTAGCTTGTTCGTGCCGCTGGGGAGAAGTAGTAGGACCTGGTCTCCTACCTGCAGTTCTCGGTCCCGGGCGCGGCGATTATGATAGCGGGCTTGTCTCTCTCTCGCCTTCTTCAGGTTGGCGGAGGCGGCTCTCCATGTGGCCTTGAGAGTTTCCTGGAGCTTGGTGACGTATTTCGTGGCGTCGACCGGTGCCTCGTCCAGTTTGGCGTCGGTCCAGCTACGTCGTAGGGCGGCTAGAGGTCCAGAAAGGGGTCTCCCAAAAAGCAGCGTGGAAGGCGTGTATCCGGTGGAGGTGTGCGGGGTCTCTCGATACGCGAAGAGCGCTGACGCGACGTAGGTGTCCCACGCTTCCGGTTGTTCGTCGGCGATCTTGCGGATAATCGAGATGAGAGTCCCGTTCAGGCGCTCGACCTGTCCGTTGCTAGCGGGGTGGTAGGGTGGAGTTCGGATATGGCGAATGCGAAGTAGTTGGAAAACTTCCTGCATGAGTTTTCCGGTGAACTGGGACCCGTTGTCGGTCAAGATGTTGTCCGGGAATCCGACTCGTGTGAATATGGTGACGAGCGCGTCGGCGACTCGGGCGGCGTCGATCTTTGGTAGTGGTACGGCCTCACACCACATAGAGCAAGCGTCGACAAGGGTAAGCAGATACTGGTTCCGCTTCTTGGTCCGCGGAAGGGGTCCTACTATGTCGACGGCCACTCGTTGGAAGGGCGTTCCGACGACTACGGTGGGGCTGATAGTGACCGGTACGGTGTGATGGCGGGGCGAGTATCGTTGGCACTGGCGACAGGACTTGACGTAGCGCTTCACGTCTTCGGTCATCCCGGGCCAGTGGTACTGAGCGCTGATGCGTAGAGTGATGGCTCCTATGCCCATATGTCCACTTAGGGGCATGCTATGGCCAAGTTCCAGGACTTGGGGGCGAAGGGTCGCAGGTACGACGAGTTGCGAATGGTCGTCCTTCTGACGGAAGAGGAGTCCGTCCTCGACGAAAAAGTCTCCGGACTTGGGTGGAGTGCGTGCGGCGGGGAGTTTTCCGTAGCACTTGCGGAGGGTGACGTCGTCTTCTTGGGCCTTCCGGATCTGTTCCGGCATCTGGTTGGGTATCGGGGGCGGTGTCGCGGCTGTTTTCGCCTGGGCGCGCGTCTGGACGGCGGCCATCGACTCCACAGGCTGGGGCGGCATACCCAAGAATACGTAGCGGCATCCTAGGATCAAGTCATACAGGGGCTGGTCCATCACGGCCGCTTGAATGGTCCCCGTGACGTATCGGCTGGTGACTTGGATCCGGGCTATAGGGAGCGTGGTGCTGGGCTGAGACGCGTCGGCCAACTTCAGGGTGATCGTTTCGCCGGTCAGGTCTTGTTCCCTGATGAGCGAGCGGCGGACGACGGCGTCAAAGGTGAGTCCCGTGTCGTATAGACAGTGGGCTGGGCGATCGTTGACGGTCACTTGCTCAGTGACGGCCGGTCGATCGGTGGGAGTGGCGACGGGGGTTACCGGGTTCCCGTCGGGGGCAACTTGGCGTAGGGCCAACACCGTGCCTTGTTTGCGACGCTGGTCGCTGATGCGGCGGAAACACTTCTCGCGGGTGTGTCCTCGGCGCTGGCAGTAGCCGCAGTAGAGCTCTGTGCTCCGCTTCCCAGGCTCTGCTCCGGGGTTTGGGCGTCCTTTAGGCGGGGGTGGACGGTGATTCGCTGGCGGGACGGGCCGGCGAGGCTGGTGGCGGGTATCTGGTGACGAGGGTGCGGGCGGATCCCGGCGAGGCTGTCTGTCGTCGGGGTGCGCGGTGAGGTAGCGGTCCGCGACTATGATGAGGTCTTCTAGTCGGGCGGCTCCCTGTTCGGCGGCGAACGTCCGAAGCTCCGCTGGCATTGTCCCTCGGAGTTGCTCGGCTAGCATCAATTCGAGCAGTCCGTCGTACGTTTTTGGTTCGTCCGTTTGCTCTATCCATTTGTCCCGTAGAGTGGCTAGCCGGTCGGCGAATTGCGTAAACTTCTCCCCTTTCTCTCTCCGGGAGTTCCGGAATTTCTTGCGGTAGTGTTCACCTGAGAGCTCAAATCCGTGCAGTAGAGCTTTCTTGAGGGCGGGGTAGTCGCCCTCCTCGGAAGTTGGCGTCTTTGCCAGGATTTCGTAGGCCTTCCCCTTAAGGCCATGACTGAGCTTGCGATACCAGTACTGGGGGTCAAGGCTGTTTTCTCCCGCGACTCTCTCGAATCGGGCGAGATAAACTTCGATCGATTCGTCTCGTTCGACGAATGGGTCCAGGGGGAAGTTCATCCCCGGAATCGGCGGGGCGATTGCGGGTATTCCGGCGCTGGCGGCGAAGCTGGGGGCGATGAGCGAGAAGTCTTCGCTCACGGGCGAGGCGATGCCTAGATCGCGGCGATCGCGCTCAAGCTGGAGGAGTGCTTGGCGCCGTTCCAGTTCCTTGTCCTTCCTCTTCTCCTCAAGTGCCGCGACCCTCTCGTCCTCCTCCTTCCTCCGTGCGGCGGCCCTCTCCTCCTCTGCTATCCTCTCCTTCGCCTCCTCTCTTCTCCACTCGGCGGCTCTCTCCTCCTCTGCTATTTTCCGAGCGGCGGCTCTTTCCTCCGCGGCGAGGCGCTCCTTTTCCTCCTCCTTCTTCCGGGCGGCGGCCCGCTCTTCCGCGGCGATGCGCTCTTTCTCCTCCTCTTTCCTCCGGGCGGCGGCCCGTTCTTCCGCGGCGATGCGCTCCTTCTCCTCCTCTTTCTTCGCCTCTCGCTCTTTAGCCCTCTCTTCCCTCTTCAACTTTTCCTCGGCCACGTCCGCATTGTCGCGATACAAGCGCCTACTCTACGCATCCTCGATAATCTGCTGTAGGCCAGACAATGCGTCATAGACAATACGTCACAGACAGTGACGATAATAATATTGTTTTCAGAATGACGCAGTATGGACAATTTTTTATTTAGTGTAGTTCATTTTTAGAGTATTGTTACCATAGACAATTTGTGTACCATCTTTTCGATTGGCTGAATGTGGAAAAGATTCGTTAGGATAAACATTCGAGCAACCATCTTTGGAGGGCAAGGAACGTATGTTTACGCCAGACCATTATTTGGATTATAGAGGTCATAAATTTGGTTCGAAAAGCTCGTCTCATCCTAAACAACACGTGTCGTAAACCCAACAAACGAATCCTGAGCTGGTAAGTTATGATTCGATGTGTGAAGCTGGGAAATGGGTAGTCTTGTGCTTGTGTCCATTGCGCCATGCGAATCATTCATCGTCCTTCATCAAGGTGATTCGTTATTATTCTTCAATTTATGCAATTTGTATGATAATAGTTATTTTAACATGTTGTTCTCATTTCATATAAATTCTTCAGCGCGTGAAGTTTATATGGTGATAGTTAATTTAACATGTTTAGCTTAGTTCATAAAGAATGTTGGTGCATTCTTAAACATTGGAACAGTGTGGATGAACAGCGAGGAAAGAACATTATTATGTTTTGAGAATAAGATACAATAACCCGTGAATATGCAGGGTTCTTATTCAAACAACGTCAACGGCGTTCCTCGCTGGTCATTCAACAGGATACAGATTGTGTATTTAGTCCCTGTTAATTTGTCTGTGCGCAGGGAAAGGATTTTTGTTTTTGCTTCCTTCTTCATAATATTTTCGACTGTCGGATTCCTGATATGATCGTTTAACCTACTTCCACCCTCAACGCTTATTCTTCTGATGACATGGAGCTCGTCATATCCCTGACGTCCATGTGAAGCCAGCTGGACGATAATCCTTTTGGTCAAACGTGAGGACAGAATTAAGTTAAACAAAAGAGACAATTCTTCTTCTCCATCAGGGAATCCACGTCAGATAAGTGACAATTTTAATCAACAGTGAAATTCTTTAGAACCATGATTTCACGGGTTTTTGTATCACATCATACGAAATAAATATCATCAACCATCAACCAGTGGTATTCTTTTTTAGTTGTAAAAAAGCAAACAGGACGAATGAATAGCCAGTAATTTCTTTTATTCTTTATTTTCTATTTCTCAACATTATTTTCTTGTTTCTTATCGATTTTTAGGCATAATACAAAGAGGAAATTGATTCTATTTATATAAAATTCTTTCAACTGTTCATTCATCTTTTAACATCTATATATATATTAATATAAATATATATATAACGCGACAATGGGGGCTCGTCTCGTGATAGCTTGAGTCACAATCACTTTTTAAGTCGTGTTACCACTGGTGGTGATGATATTTACTACATTGTACATGTAAATTATCATTGTATCATTCATTTGTTCAACGCGGGAGGTTGGAGGAAGCCGCTCTTACAAATGGGCGGACTTATGGACTACCCTACCAACCAATGTAACATCAGCTTCCCACGTCGATCATAATTACCAGTATATTTACAGATATAATTAGGTTGCATATTTATAACCTTATGCAAACGACTCCCAGTACGTGTTGTCAATCAAATGTTCAGCTGTAATTTCGGGTATTACATGCTGTAAAAAAACAGGCAGAACGGTGGTCTATTTTATTATCTCAGTCTTAACCGATTGAGTGTTTGAAGCTAATATTGGAATCCTATAGCATTTGTTGTTATAGTGAATCCGGAGACACGAGGACCTGTGTCAATATTAGAAGGAGAGAGATAACAAGTTATAATTTAGTATAAAGACTAAATAACTTGTTGACCTACTAGTCACCTTTGAAGGTAAGGTAAATGTTCTATGTTCAACGGACCGAACAGTAGACAGACAGTAGCGTCGCGCTTAATAGATCAGTGATAAACGGAATAATCACATAGGATCATTAAGTCAGTTTTGTAGCCTAACATTTCTGTTCGCCGAAGTAAGAGCGACATAGAAAATTAGAAGAATACTCGTAGTGAGAGAGTATTAGCAGAAGGGTCTAGTAAACTCATCCGCCACAAAGGAACGGACCGCGAGTTATACTAGAGTGTATTTTTTAATTTATAAATATACACACAGTAAATCCCTGAGACACGGGTGTATCATCCAGGGTGGATTGTATCTGTGTGGCAATCAAATAAGGCCACGTACAGTTGATCTTATTAGGCGAATCAAGGTAAAGGTAGCAGGATAACTTTTGTGAATTTGATAAGTTTAGCTACTGGATTCGAGCCTAGACAGTGACACGTTATCACAATTCTAATTACATTACAAGAATGAATTAGAATCTTTGAGTTCGAAGTAGAACTGGTGTTAACAAGAGGGTGCCATTGCCGGATACACAAAACTCTTCTTTTCAAGTTCTTGGTTTTATGCTGTTAATACGCGAATAGCAAATAACAGAAATTGCAGTAAAAGCGTATAGTTATAACGAATCCATTGGGGTTGTTCGAAGATATTTCAAAGAGTTGCCATTTTGTATTTTTTTTCCTCCTCGGAAAAATAACGTCATTGACGTGACGTAATCGGCGTGACGAAATCGGAACTTTTCGAACGCTAATTTATTCTTTCCTGTCCTATTACATTTTTGGAATTCGTAAATGACGACTCGTGCCCAAGCGAAAGCAATGGAAGCCAACGATCCTTTCCTAAAGTTTAAGGCCGAAGGAGAAGCGTTGGGGTTGTCGGGTCCAGATCTTGTCAATTACGTCAAGGAAGAGAAAACGCGTTTAGCTCAAGCTGAAGCTGAAGAAAGAAAGCGACAAGCTGAAGCTGAAGAAAGAAAGCAACAAGCTGAAGCTGAAGAAAGAAAGCGACAAGCTGAGGCTGAAGAAAGGAAGCGTCAAGCTGAAATCGATGAAAGGAAACATAAAGCAACATTGGAATATGAATTAGAACTCGAACGAATACGTCACGTGAACAGTGACAACACCAACGACAATGCTGCCGATCCGTCGGATTCTCGTTCATCGCAGTTTTATCAGGAAAAACTGAAGATAAAACTACCTTTTCTGGAAGACAAAGATGATCTGGAAGATTATCTACGCACATTTGAGAGAACGGCTAAGATTCAAGAATGGCCAATTAATCAATGGGCTCCTCGCCTAGGCACCTTGCTAAAAGGGAAAGCGAGGGAAGTCTACTCTATGTTGAGTGATGCTGATGCCGGCGACTACGGAACATTGCGGCGATCATTATTGTTCCGATTCCAGCTGACGGCTGAAGAATATCGGAGAAAATTTCGAGAGGCCAGAAGACAGCAAGGAGAATCAACACAAGAGTACGCTACCAAGTTAGATCTCTGGTTATCCAGATGGCAGGAACTTGCAGGGAAAGACAACACATATGACGATCTGCGTGATTTGATACTGCAAGAAAAGTTTCTTAGTGGGATACCGTTTGATCAAGCGCGTTTTGTCAGAGAAAAGGAGCCGGAAACGATGGGCGATGCAATAAGATTTGCTTTAACCTACGAATCAGCAAAGCAAGCCACTATGTCTGATCATGAAAGACCCAGGAATAGATTCGGAGATAGACTCAAGCATAGTAGAAGGAAAGAAGATGAGGAAGGAGATAAAAAGAAGGTGGAGGTAACGCAGAAGCAGCTCCACAACGTCAGGACAAGGAGGCCTGAAGTAACCTGCTATACTTGTAACCAGCAAGGTCATGTGGCGAGACAATGCCCAAAAGGAGGGAAAGAAAACAAAGCAGCCGCCGCAATAGCTGGAAGTATGAGGCAGGAGGATGTACAGAGTCACGGCAAGCTCTGTTCATTATGTACGGCGATACCGTTCTCGCCGGAGTGCCAAGTAGAAGTGGAAGGAAAGCAAGCGACGGCATTGCGCGACACTGGAGCGTCGATCACCATCGTCGATTCCAGTCTCGTACCCGAGCGATGTTTGTCAGGAGAGACCATTGAGATAGTGATGGCCTCGTCGCCTGCAAAGTTAACACTACCAATTGCGACGGTACACATGAACACACCATTCTTTGAAGGGAAGACCGTTGTGGCCGTTATGAAGCAACCGGTAGAGCAAGTTCTTGTAGGGAACTACCGTAAGTCTGAGGATGGGAACCTGACGCCTGTTCCAGTTTACGCTATCCGAGAAGTGTGCGCAGCAATGCAAACTAGAGCTTCTGTGGGGAAAACAGATAGAACATTGAAAACATCCAATTCTCTGCTCGGGGATGTCACTCCAGTGGAGTTGGGACAAGCTCAGAAGGAGGATCCAACCCTGGAGAAAGCAAGAAAGCTAGCTGACAGTGAGACCAAGCATGGGAAAGGAGGGCGCAAATCAACTTCTAAAACCACCTACAGCTGGAGAAAGGGAATTTTGTACCGTACTTTTCTCCAAAACGGTAAAGAGACCAAACAAATTGTTGTCCCAAAGAAATATCGCAACGAAGTGTTAAGATTGGCCCATGACACGCCGATGTCAGGACACCTGGGTGTAACCAAAACCAGGAAGAGAATCTGGAACGATTTCGTATGGCCCGGAATCTGCGGAGACATCAGACGCTATTGCGCGTCATGTGACATATGCCAAAGGACGTCACCGAAGGGTCAAGTTCGGAAACTGCCGTTGGGCAAGATGCCAATAATCCACACACCTTTTGATCGTGTGGCGGTGGATATCATCGGACCTATCTTACCAGCGTCCGACAGGGGGCACCGCTATATAATCACCATGGTGGACTATGCTACACGCTACGTCGAAGCCAAGCCATTAAAATCCATCAAAGCCGAAGATGTGGCCGAATCATTGTGGGAAATGTGGACTCGCTTAGGTATTCCGAGAGAGATTCTGACAGACAACGGATCTCAATTTGTAGGATCCCTAGCTGACGAAGTGAACAGGCTATTGAGTGTGAAAGGCCTGAGGACCACACCAAGACACGCACAATGCAACGGGTTGGTGGAACGTTTCAATGGTACCATCAAAAGTATGCTGAAACATCTTTGTCAAGAACAACCAAAAGAATGGGACAGGTTTATTCCTGCACTTCTATTTGCTATCAGAGAAGTACCGCAAGAATCACTACAATTCTCTCCCTTTGAGCTTCTTTATGGACGAACTGTACGAGGACCGTTACAGATTCTGAAAGAGCTCTGGACACAGGAAGAACAGACAGAAGAAACTAGGACCACATTTCAGTATGTGATCGACCTCCGGAACAGAATTGAAGAAACCTGCAAAATCGCCAGAGAAAACCTTGGAAAAGCAAGCGCTAAACACGCTAAACATTTCAACATGAAAGCAAAAGCACGAAAATTCAACGTTGGAGATAAAGTTCTCATGCTTGTTTCTGATAAAGCCAACAAACTGCAGATGCTATGGAAAGGTCCGTATGTTGTCACTGACCGCATCAATGAATGTGACTACAAGATTGCAGTAGGAGACAATGAGAAAATCTACCATGCTAATGCATTGAAACTATACGTTGAAAGAGAAAAGCAAGTGGAAACTCATATCGTCGCCGTTGTGATGATCGACGAACATGAACAGAAAGATACTACTGGAACAAAAGATAGCATACCTGTGATTCAGCTGGAGAATACCCAAGGACCAGCGGATGTTCATTTGTCCGACAAACTGACAAAAAAACAAAGAACAGAGCTTACAGAAATCTGCAACCGCAAGAAGTCTGTATTGACAGATTTGCCGGGAAAAACATCATTGCAAGAATGTAATATCCCAATGGAACAGGATCGAGCTATATTTGTTCGACAGTACCCTCTGCCATATTCTAAGATAAAAGCAATCGGAGAAGAGGTTGAAGCAATGTTGAAAATGAACGTCATCGAACAAGCAGCATCACCATACAGCGCACCTGTAGTACTTGTACAAAAGAAGGACGGCAACAACCGATTCTGTATTGACTACAGGAAATTGAATCAAGCCACGAGATTCGATGCTGAGCCAATGCCTAACATCGATGAGCTATTTGCCAAGTTGAGCAAGAAGAAATATTTTTCTAAGATAGACCTCGCAAAAGGATACTGGCAAATCCCTATGAAGACAGAGGACAAGGAGAAAACCGCTTTCACTACACCGCAAGGTCAATTTCAATGGACTGTGATGCCATTTGGGTTGAAGAACGCTGGGGCTGTTTTCACACGCATGATGAGGAAACTTTTGAAACCGCTGAACGAAGACGCAGTCAGTAATTTCATTGATGACGTCATGGTAGCAACTGAGACGTGGGAGGAGCACGTGCAAGTCCTCAAAGCAACGTTGGATAGATTACATGAGTGCAATCTGACAGCAAAACCTTCCAAATGTTATTTTGGATTTGAGAGCCTGTCATTTCTAGGACACATAGTTGGTCAAGGTACAATTCAACCAGAAGAGGACAAGGTTGAAAAGATCAGAAACGCGCAACCACCGAAGACGAAGAAAGACTTGCGCGCTTTCTTGGGTCTAGCAGGATATTATCGGAAGTTCGTGCCGAACTTCGCTACGCTCGCACTGCCGCTAACTGAGAAGACAAAAAAAGGACACCCTGAACACGTTCAGTGGGACGACAAATGCGAAGAAGCATTCACGTCACTCAAGCGAGAGTTGTGCAAGAAGCCAGTCATCTGTCTCCCTGATCCAGAGAAACAGTACGTCCTGAGGACGGACGCATCAGACAGAGGCATTGGCGCTATCCTGATGCAAGACCATGGTGATGGTTTACAACCAATCGCGTACGCCAGCAAGAAGCTGAGTGAAACTGAAGGCCGGTATGCCACGATCGAGAAGGAATGCATGGCAATAGTATGGGGAATACGGAAGTTTGAACAATACCTGTTTGGAACAAAGTTTGTTATTGAAACAGATCACCAGCCTCTACAATATCTGCAAAAAGCAAGGACAGAAAACGGACGGCTGATGAGATGGGCCATACAACTCCAACAGTACAACTTCTCTGTACGAGTCATTCCAGGCAAAGACAATATCGGGGCAGATTATCTCAGTCGCTCGATGTAAGTGGAAGGAAAAATTGCATTCTTGATTTTTCACTTAAGCGGGGGGATATTGTCGCGATACAAGCGCCTACTCTACGCATCCTCGATAATCTGCTGTAGGCCAGACAATGCGTCATAGACAATACGTCACAGACAGTGACGATAATAATATTGTTTTCAGAATGACGCAGTATGGACAATTTTTTATTTAGTGTAGTTCATTTTTAGAGTATTGTTACCATAGACAATTTGTGTACCATCTTTTCGATTGGCTGAATGTGGAAAAGATTCGTTAGGATAAACATTCGAGCAACCATCTTTGGAGGGCAAGGAACGTATGTTTACGCCAGACCATTATTTGGATTATAGAGGTCATAAATTTGGTTCGAAAAGCTCGTCTCATCCTAAACAACACGTGTCGTAAACCCAACAAACGAATCCTGAGCTGGTAAGTTATGATTCGATGTGTGAAGCTGGGAAATGGGTAGTCTTGTGCTTGTGTCCATTGCGCCATGCGAATCATTCATCGTCCTTCATCAAGGTGATTCGTTATTATTCTTCAATTTATGCAATTTGTATGATAATAGTTATTTTAACATGTTGTTCTCATTTCATATAAATTCTTCAGCGCGTGAAGTTTATATGGTGATAGTTAATTTAACATGTTTAGCTTAGTTCATAAAGAATGTTGGTGCATTCTTAAACATTGGAACAGTGTGGATGAACAGCGAGGAAAGAACATTATTATGTTTTGAGAATAAGATACAATAACCCGTGAATATGCAGGGTTCTTATTCAAACAACGTCAACGGCGTTCCTCGCTGGTCATTCAACAGGATACAGATTGTGTATTTAGTCCCTGTTAATTTGTCTGTGCGCAGGGAAAGGATTTTTGTTTTTGCTTCCTTCTTCATAATATTTTCGACTGTCGGATTCCTGATATGATCGTTTAACCTACTTCCACCCTCAACGCTTATTCTTCTGATGACATGGAGCTCGTCATATCCCTGACGTCCATGTGAAGCCAGCTGGACGATAATCCTTTTGGTCAAACGTGAGGACAGAATTAAGTTAAACAAAAGAGACAATTCTTCTTCTCCATCAGGGAATCCACGTCAGATAAGTGACAATTTTAATCAACAGTGAAATTCTTTAGAACCATGATTTCACGGGTTTTTGTATCACATCATACGAAATAAATATCATCAACCATCAACCAGTGGTATTCTTTTTTAGTTGTAAAAAAGCAAACAGGACGAATGAATAGCCAGTAATTTCTTTTATTCTTTATTTTCTATTTCTCAACATTATTTTCTTGTTTCTTATCGATTTTTAGGCATAATACAAAGAGGAAATTGATTCTATTTATATAAAATTCTTTCAACTGTTCATTCATCTTTTAACATCTATATATATATTAATATAAATATATATATAACGCGACACGCATCTACGTTGGCCAGGACGTAGTCCTTGAGTTCGGTGCCGGCGAGCCCTAAGCTCTCACCAATACTCTTGTACTTGAGCGCAAGCTCTCCCCGGTCGGCCATGGTAAGGGAGGTGACTTACCCTGAAAAGTCCTAACCGGAATGAGGGGCGCACAAAAGGGGGTACACTGACGGAAAACAAGGGGGTGGGCTGGATGAGCTAAGATGAAACTGCACAGGGGCGAGTACAACACAACACAACCACAAAGACAAAATGCAATCAATCAAAATTCAAAAATGAATGCAAAAAAAAAACCCTTTTCGAGACACCACCATTCGGAAAAGCCAGTAAGGGACCTATGGGGCTAGGCTACACTCTACTAGGCTTAGGGGCTGGGTCCTCTCTCTACTGGGCTGGGGTGGAATTTAAGCTAAGTCCTTAGTCTCGTCAAGTTGGGATGGGAACCTAAGTCTTTAGTCTCGTCGGGGTCGCCAAAGTTAATGTCACAAAGAAAGGGGTTGGGGGAATGGAGGGTGAGCTCTTAATCTCTCGCGCTGTATTACCTCCTTTGTTAGGCTAATGATGCGATGACATTCAAGAGAATTAAGGCTAGGGCCACTAATTAAATGAGAGACAGTCAAAGGGTAGACGAGAAAGATGGTATACTACACTAGTTGAGAAATTCGAAAACAAAGGCCAGTCTGGGTAAGTGCAATTTATAACTAGGAAGTTTTATTAAACCGAATTGGGTCGTCTATATTGAGTAATGCTAATAGTGAGTCACGGGGTAGCGTCTATATCAGTAGGGAGTAGCTCGGAGATATTCTGGGTGGTTGACTTCGGGGGTACTAGTGCTACTGTGGACTGATATCATCACAGGGCAAGAGTGTATCTGGGTAGTTTCTGGCCAGATGATCATAGAGTGGTGTTGCTCGTGGGTCAATAACTTAGCTGGTTATTGAAGGGCGGTGGTTGTTCCAAAATAGTCTGGTTGGACTGATGACCAGGCTTAGCGTGGCGTCACTTGGAATGCAGGTCAGTCGGTCACGCTTCTTGCGCAATGACCGAGGATGCCAATCTTGGTTGAGGTACAGGCGTAGATTTCAGCTTGTTGCTAGCTGTCTATGGAGTGATGAAATTCGGGGGAACGCTTCTCGTTGACTCCCTGGGTTGTCAGGGGCCTGCAGCGGGTCAGCGACTGAGAGGTGATACAAGGCTGGGGTATGAGCCCTGCACAGGAGCCGTCTGTAACGCAATACAGACTCTGTATCAGCGGGGGATAGGTATATCCTGGGTTCAGCGCCTGTGGCGCGAGTTTGCCCATTCAGAATTCAAATTGGCTGACCGGTCAAGGTTGATCCGGCGCATACCAACAGTCAAACAATGCAACTAGGTTTATGGGGCCAATGTGGTGCTTACTGGCAGCCGCTAATATATGATACCTTCGGCGCATTGAGATGGGGTTAGTGGCAACAGGGGCAAATATTTATACATTGGGAGCAAGGGGTAAGCAAATGGAGTGGGTACAGGACAAAGGGGTTGTAGGCAAGGGTGGTACTGGGGGACTTTAATCTATATGGAGGGACAGCATGGCATGGGATATTTACACATGGGGCTAACAGGGAGCATACAAGTATAAATCCAAACATGGCATGAGTCACATAAACAAGGCGGATAATATATACAAGGTAATAATACATGTCAGCAACACATCGAGACAAACTATAAACACGAACGTACATATCGACAGGACATACGAACGTGGGGGGCGGACGACGGGTGATGGGTCTGCTACATGACAAAGAGTAAGTTTCCTCTCTTACCTTGACTAAGACGGGGTGAAGCACACGAGTACTGCCGTAGCTCAGAGGTCGCCAGTCGATGGAGACGTGTCTTCGGACAAGTTGTTGTGGCTTGAAGGCTGGAGGGCTTGCATCTGACACCGAGTTTGGTTGTGTGCCAGGCTTTAACTTGATGCCCGAGGGGCGGGGCTTAAGTGAATGAGCCAGCGCGCGTCCTGGGGCGACTGGATGTGTAGAGGGGTAACTGGATGGTTGGGAGAGATGAGTGGGTGCTGTCTGACTCAGAGCTAGATTGCACGCCTCGTCACACCTATGCCCTCTTTTTGTATGGTTATTTTCGCATGCCGTATC
Organism: Oncomelania hupensis; assembly: GCA_036898135.1. NCBI lineage: Eukaryota > Metazoa > Mollusca > Gastropoda > Littorinimorpha > Pomatiopsidae > Oncomelania > Oncomelania hupensis. The sequence goes on along the minus strand of CM072511.1, from coordinate 94,194,779 downwards.
ACCATTGGTGAGTGTGGACGTGAAACATTAGTGTTCATTCATCCTATCCTATCCCGTAACTCGGAGGTCGTTGGGGCAGCACAGATGATCGTTTAACCAGCGTACTTCATCTTTCTCTGTCCTCAGCAACCCTCATGGCTTCGCTCAGTGTCAAGCCAGTCCATTCTCGAATGTTGTCCTCCCACCTCTTTTTCGGTCTCCCTCTTCTTCTATCTCCCTCTTCTTCTATCTCCTTGCACTGTGCCTGTGTTCATTCATACACAGGATTAAATTAGCCTAAAATTAACATCTATATCAGGAGAAAAGGGGGTGAGACGTAGCAGACATATAAATGTTCTCAATATACGTATATTGCTAAAATACAGGGTGAGCACAAAAACACTCCTTGGTTTCAAATATTCATTAAATGAGAAGTTGAGTGATTATTTTCACAAAATTGGTGTCACCAGTTGCAGAAATTAATGAAATTTTGTGTCCAGGTCCCAATTTTTATCTTACCCGCTAGGTGGCAGTCCAATCCAAGATGGCGTACACCCCACAACAACGTAGCTGGTGTGTTTTGGAATTTGGAAAATCAAACAGTGTTACAATTGTGCCGCGTTCGTTCAGACACATCCATCACAACAATCCACCTTCTAACAAGTCAATTTTGAAGTGGCACAATGATTTCATTGAGAGAGGATGCATCTGTGATCAGAGAAAGGGACATTCCGGCCGCCCAGCAGTGTCAGAGGAAGTTGTCGAGAGGGTCAGAGACACGTATCTTCGCAGCCCCAAGAAGTCAACACGCAGATGTAGCCAAGAGTTACAACTTCCACAAAGCACAGTATGCAAGATCTTACGCAAACGCTTGAGGTTTACACCTTATAAACTGCAACTGGTCCAAAAGTTATACCCGCAAGACCAAAGAATGCGCTATGATTTCTGCCACAGTTTACTTGGATGGGTGACCGCTAAGGTGTGAAGCGACAAACAACAACGCCCCCAGTTGACTCAACTGTGATTGAGTACCTACTCTCTTGAGGGTGGGGAAGGTAAAGCAGCGAGGGAGAGAGTTGGGCATCACCCTCATTACGCTGGCCCAAGATAAGTGTGATCTCCAACATCACGCTCCCCTACGGCCACAAGGCTATGGGACTACCTTTACCTTTACCTTTTACAGGAGTCAATGGAAAATGATCCTTATCTGCTGTCAAAGATAGTCTTTAGTGATGAAGGAACCTTCCACTTGAGTGGAAAGGTGAACAGACACAATGTGAGAATATGGGGGACTCAGAATCCTCACGCCACTCTCGAGTTTGAACGCAACTCTCCCAAAGTGAATGTGCTTTGCGCAGTAACAGAGAGGGCTGTGTATGGACTTTTTTTCTTTGAAGAATTAACCATCACTGGCCCAACCTACCTCGAGATGTTACAGAACTGGTTGCTGCCAAGACTAGCTGCTGAAGGTGATGACTACATTTTTCAGCAGGATGGTGCACCGGCACACTGGTCTGTCAATGTCCGCACATTTCTCAACACAAATCTACCCAGCCGATGGATTGGCCGTGCTGGACAACGCGACCAAGTGTTTTGCAAATGGCCCCCAAGATCACCAGACCTAACGGTCTGTGACTTTTTCCTGTGGGGATATGTCAAAGACAAAGTTTACATCCCTCCCTTGCCCCAGACCATGGAGGAAGTGCAGGAACGTATCACCGAAGCTCTTCGCACGATTACTCCAGATATGCTGCAGAAAGTCTGGACTGAGCTTGATTATCGCATTGATGTTTGCCGGGCAACAAGAGGGGCACACATCGAGTGCCTTTGAAATCAACCCATATCACATAAAACTTTGTTAATTTCTGCTACTGTAGACACCAAGCTTATAAAAATATTCACTCAACTTTTCTCGTAATATATAAATTAAATCAAGGAGTGTTTTTGTGCTCACCCTGTACTTATTTCGGGAGTTAAAAAGCCAACTCTATATGAAGCAGACTTCTTTGATAGACTAAAATTAGCTAAAATCCTTATTTCGGGAGTTAAAGGGCCAACTCTAAATGAAGCAGACTTCTTTGATGGACTAAAATTAGCTTTAATTCGTAATTGGTGTAGCAGACCAGACGTCCTATTTTAACAGGTTATCAATTTGTACAACTTCTGTTTAGAAACACTTCATAAAAATTGGCGAATGCCCGTAGGCGTTCGAACATATTTTAAGGCTTCGTAACCGCTATTGCAGGTTTTGTTTAATAATAATAATAATAATAATAATAATAATAATAATAATAATAATAATAATAATAATAATTGTCCCTTTTCCATAGGGAAATTCTGGGCCACCTCCTCTGGGGAAAGCGTAGTCGCAGCCTGTGGCGCGCCCAAACCCAAGCTACCTAACATTGGTTGTGATTTTGAAATTTTTGCTGGGGGAGCAAACCGGAGTACCCGGAGAAAACCCACGAGACGTTGCCCGAGTCGAAAGTAAATAATATTCGGAGAAACATAACGCCCAGAATAATAATAATAATAATAAATTATTATTATCATTATTATTATTATTATTATTATTATTATTATTATTATTATTATTATTATTATTATTATTATTATTATGATGATGATTATTATTATTATTATAAGGATATTTATAAAAGGAACAGTTCAAAGCGCACCCTCACGCATTCACACACTCATTAAACATTAGTACAATACACATGCGTACATGGCTGGGAGCAGGCGAAATCGATTGGGGGAGAGGCAATAATACATCAAATGATTCCCCACCTATGCACACACACACACACACACACACACGCACGTACAAAAAAGGATGAGGCGATATAAAAGAAACAGTTTGAAAACAGAACATATCAGGAAAAGCATTTAGAGAAGAAACGAGCTTTAAGGTTTGCTGTGAAGGATTCTCCATATTTCACAGGTACTGTTGATTCATGTGTTGATGACCATCCTGTTGGTTTATCTAGGAAGAATACCAGGAGCTACTTTTCAGTGCGTAGAGGCTGCTGGTGCTGTACTGACAAAAGCTGGGAAGGTAAAGGATAATAGACCTTTCAGACCTTTGTGGACTACCAAAGTTCCTCAGCTGGATGTTACGCCTGAGATATTGGGTCAGTTACAGAAATATGATATCTCACTCACTCCTTGTTTCAATAAGATAGGCGTTTCACGCACTTCTACCAGTGAGGCTGCATTTGCTGTCAGGGATGGTTTGCTGTACAGATTTGTCGTTCAGAAAGATGGTGATGCATTTGCTGTCAGGAATGGTTTGCTGCACAGATCTGTCCTTCAAAAAAATGGTGATGCAGTGTGGCAGTCAGTGTTTCCTACTCTGTTGCGGGATTCAGTTCTGATTGGGGCACATTATAGCTTATTTGGGGGGCACATGGCTAACAACAGTACCTTCAAGAGAATTTTCCCATTTTTCTATTGGCCAGGGTATAGAGCTCACATAAAGGATGTTACACTCGGTTCGATGTTGGTGTTTTATCAGTAGTGAATTCAGCCCCAATGCTGAAGTACTGATGAGTGTAGCTCAGATTCGTTTATTCACGCAACCCGCTCAATCCGCATACAAGTCACAAAGTCGACGTATGAAGTTTTCCACTTTTATTCAGCACACATCAACAACTGCATACAATCGCTCAATCGCCTTTCCACTCTCAAATTTACTTTCCAACTCACTATCAACAACAACTATCTTTTTTAACAGTGCGGCGCTTATATAGTCTCTACATACTCGGGAACAAACGAGAATAATCCTATATAAAACACCACAACCAATCAAAATTAATTTCATCATCACGTGACTCACGTCATACAACCTCATTTGGAATGGAAGCTTCCATGGTAACCAACAGAACAATCCATACGCTTCGATCGATAGTAAACAACCAACTCTCGAAATTTCTCAAACAATATCGACCAACTAAAAACACCAACGTTACACAAAGCCTCTACTAATAACAACGCAAAATCAAATCAAAGATAAATACACTCTATTACTGCATGCGTTGCAAAATAAAACGAACAGATCTATCGTGAGCGTCACACACGCAAGCCTGCCATTGCACGCGCTTCACACATACTATCGTGCGCATTTCACACGCACCATCATGAGCGTCTCAACGTAACATAACCCCCCACTCAAGAAGAAATTTACTTAATTTCTTTCACCAACGTTGAGACGCAACGAACAAAGTCCAAGATTAAAACTTATTTCAGTCTGTCTGAAAACTGTCATTATGCTCAGTTCATTCACACAGAGTCAATGTTCTTCCATCCGCAAGTCCATCTGGATATTGTCAATGTTCTCTACTCACACACTCTGCTGAGGAAGTCCGCACCAACATTGTCTGATCCTTTAATAGATTCTACTCGCATGTTAAAGTTCTGCAAGTACATAGCCCATCTCATGATCCGACTGTTCACAAACTTGGCAGAGTTTAAGTAAGTTAACGGCTTATGATCAGTCTGCAGCACGAACTTCACTCCTTGAAGGTACAGTTCGAACTTCCGGATTCCCCATATGATGGCAAGGCACTCTTTCTCCATGGTCGAGTAATTTTTCTCAGCCCTGGACAGCTTCTTGCTGGCGTAACTGACCGGAAATAGTTTCCCTTCGTGTTCTTGCATCAGTATGGCGCCGATACCTTTGTCCGCTGCGTCTGTTCTTAAGACGAATTCCTTGGAAGTGTCGGGCAGTCGTAGCACCGGATCCTTCGAAAGAAGGTCGCGCACCGTCTGGTATGCCTTCTCCTGAGACGGTCCCCACTGCACTTGGTTTGGACAGCCTTTCCTCACCAGGTCCGACAAGGGTGCTGTGATGGCGGAGTAGTTTGGTACAAACTCCCTGTAATATCCAGCCAACCCCAGGAAAGATCGCACCTGCTTCTTGGTTTGGGGACGTGGAGCATTCAGAATCTTGGTGACGTTTTCTAGCAGAAGCCCCTTTTGTCCTTCTTTCAGCGAATGGCCGATAAAGTCTACGTTGTCAGTCCCCAGAATGCACTTACTGGGTCTCACGGTCAAGTTGGCTTCTGTGAGACGGTGAAATAGCTCCCTCAAGGTCTGCAGATGCTCTTCCCAGGTGCGAGTGTGGACTAGTAGGCAGTCCCAGTAACACACGACATTGTCCATCCCCTTGAGCATCTTCTTCATCCCTCTCTTCAGGGTAGCTCCGCTGTTGACCATGCCAAAGGGCATCCTTAGGCACTCGTACGTCCCATCAGGAGTTATAAAAGCAGTCTTTGGTATGTCCTGTTGACGCACGGGGACTTGCCAATAACCCTTGCTGAGGTCAATCTTTGAGAAGATTTTACTCCCCGATAATTGGCGGAAGAGGTCTGCTGCGGTAGGCATCGGCTCAGGGTCGAAGACGGTGATCTTATTAACCTTCCTGTAGTCGATGCATACTCTGTTGCTCCCGTCCTTCTTCTTCACGACCACGACAGGGGACGCGTAGGGGGAACTGGAATCCCTGATGATGCCCATCTTCAGCATTTCATCGATGTCTTCCTTCAAGGATTCACGGGCCTTGAAAGGGATCGGGAAGGGTTTTGATCGAACGGGAATATTTGAAGTGAGGTGGACTTCATGTTCGACCAAAGTCGTAGAGCCTGGGACATTGCTGAAGTTAAGGGGAAACTCGCCCATAAGGTCCTTGAGCTCCATCTTCTGACCTTCCGTCAAGCTTGGTCCTAGCTTAACATCATCGATGCCTTCTTTGCTATGAAAATCTCCCAGTTCCAACAGTTCCTCGCTGTCAAAGCTGTCGTCTATCTCAGCTGCTGTCGCTGCCTGTACAGTCTCCAATGGCCTTTCCACGTACAGCTTAAGGAGGATGGCGTGGTATATCTTGGAGTGCTGGCCGACCTTCACCTTGTAGTCGTTGATCCCCACCACGGTCTCCACTTCGTACGGGCCTTTCCACTGCATCAGCAACTTATTATGATCGGTAGGTAGCAGCACCAGCACTTTGTTGCCAGGTTTGAACTTCCTGTTCACAGCCCTACGATCGTAGTAGTGCTTTCCACAGTCTTGGGACTTCTTCAGGTTTTCTCTGGCTATCTCGAGAGTCTGCTCCAGCTTCTCCCGTAGCTCAAACACGTACTGGTAGCTGTTCTTCACCTCTGGGGTGTCCATTTCCTTCGTCCACAGTTCTTTCAGGATGTGCATCGGCCCTCGGATGGTTCTTCCGTACAGCAGCTCGAACGGAGAAAAGCCGGTGGACTCCTGCGGCACCTCTCTGTAGGCGAACAGTAAGGCGTTGATGTAGCGATGCCATTGTCTGGGCTGTTCGCTGCATAATTTCTTCAGGGTGGACTTCAGCGTAGCATTGAACTTCTCGACGAGCCCGTTGCACATTGGGTGGTAGGGTGTCGTAGTCAAATGCCGGATGCTCAGCAGTCTGTTGACCTCCTTCATGCAGTCAGAGACGAACTGCGTCCCGAGGTCTGTCAGAATTTCTTCAGGCACTCCAAGTCTACTGAACATGTCCACTAGTGCCTCTGCTACAGTTTCAGTGTCAATCTTCTTCAGTGGCACTGCTTCTGGGTACCGAGTCGCATAGTCCACTAAAGTCAGTACCCATCGATGACCTTCTTCACTCGGAGGCCTTATTTCGCCGATTAAGTCTAAGGCCACCCTCTTGAAAGGTCGGTCGATCAAAGGCATCCTCTGCATAGGTACTTTCGGGACCCTTCCTCGAGGTATGGTCTTCTGGCAAATGTCACATGATCGGCAGAAACGGCTGACGTCCGCATGAAGCCCTGGCCAGTAGAACACCGCCTGGATTCTGTCTGACGTCTTCTTGATACCTAGGTGACCTCCCATGATAGAGTCGTGAGCTACTTCCATCACTTGGCGCCTTAGGGGTAACGGTACCAATACTTGACGTAGTGGTTTCCCTCCGTTGACCCTCGGGTGCTGGAAGATTCGGTACAGGATCTTGGCCTTCACCTCAAAATAGACCGTGCCACTGCCCTTGGTCACGTGATCTTGGCGGTTCCTGTACTTGTTTAAAGTGCTATCAGCTTCCTGGAGCTGGATCAGCTTATCTCTGTCCACGATGGCAGCTTTGGAGTTGTCGGCGATCTTCAGTGGCGTAGACGTCTTGTCTCTCTTGGCCTGGGCCCTGGTAGTAACAGCACCGACGATCTCTGGTCGGCAGGGCTGAGCCGGAGTAGCCACATTATCCCGTAGCAGCTCTGTAAGGTCTCCATCGGGAAATGGCAATGGATCCTCCTCCACAACTTCGACGCGTTGGGTTGAGGCAGGACTCCACTCTGGATCGGGGTCATCGGGTCGTCTCGCGCCGTCGATATTCCCGATCATTAAATCATACAGCGGCTTCTTCAGGCAAACCGCTTCGACTTCGCCTATGTAGAAAGGGGTGTTGACATGAAATTTTGCAACTGGCGCTTTCACACATTTGCTGTCGGCCATGAGTGTCCATTTAGAATCGCCAGTGAATTGTTCTTTAGCGATTAGGTCTTCTCTGACGATGACCCCACTGCAGCCAGAGTCTCTTAGAACAGTCACTTCATGATTTCCGACGCGTCCCTTTGAAACAGGCATGTTCTGGACGGTCACAGCTGCGCTGGCGACGACGGGGATGGATTTTCCGTTGGCAAGGAGAAGTTGGCCATCGGTCATGCACCCTTGCACGTCCGCAGGAGTAGCTGTGCGCTCGGTTTCACTCGGAAGAATGACGCTCCCGCCGCACACTTGATGGTCAGATCTGCTGGTTTGCCGTTGATTGGAAAACCGCCTCTGCCGGTTGCCCGCCGCTGCATTGTCCGTACTGCCCCGCTGTCCGCTACTTTTGTTTTGAGGACAATTAGCCGCTCTGTGGTCTGTAGCGTTGCAGGTGAAACAGCCTCTCGAATGCCCTTCCCTGGGAGGTGGCGTGGAGTCCGTCTGTCTCTGGCTCGTCTGGCTCCCCTGGATCTGGTTCACGTGGTTTCCAGTCTTCTGAAATGGTTTCGTCGCCTTGGGTGGCCCCAGCGTTTTCTCATGAGCGATGAGATATCTTTCAGCAGCTTCAGCAACGTCTTTTAGCGTCTCCAACTTTTGTATTTCCAAGTGGATCGCGAGGTCCTTAGGGCAGGCGTTGAGTAATTGTTCCCTCACGATCAGCTCATGGAGACTCTCGTAAGTCTTCCCTTTGCCTGATAATTCCACCCACTTGTGTAGATATGATGACAGGCGCTCCACAAACTGCTTTGGCGTCTCGTCTGACTTAGGCCGGCATTCACGGAAGCGTTTTCGGTAGCCCTTCTCTGTAAAGTTGTAGCACTGTAATAGGGCCTCTTTCAAGACGTCGTAGTTTTTGGCGTCATCGTTCGACAGTCTGGTGTAAACTTCGAGTGCTTGCCCCGTCAGAAGTGCACTGAGTCGAATCGCCCAGTCTCGAGGTTGCCAGTTGGAGCTTTCGGCGAACCTTTCGAATCTCGCCAGATAGCTGTCGATCTGGTCCTTCCCGTCGACGAAAGCTGGCAATTTTGGAGCCGTATGGTCGTTGGTGACTTGTGGCGCATGCTGATTGTTTTGAATACGCGCCAGCTCTAGCTGGTGCTGACGCTCAGCTTCTCTTTCTTGTCGCTGCTCTTCTCTTTCTTGACGCCGCTCTTCTAATTCTCTTTCTTCTCGGCGACGCTGTTCTTCCTTTTCTTCTCGGCGACGCTGCTCTTCTTTTTCTAGACGCTTCTCTTCTAATTCTCTTTCTCTTTCTTCGCGCCATATTCTCTCTTGAGACTTGACGTACTCCGTCAGCTGTTTGCCTTTTAGATTTAGTTCAACCCCTTTCTGCCAGAAGTCAGCCATTTTGATGCTTTTCTGGAAAGTTCTATTCCGGAAAATTCTTTTCTGGAAAGTTCTTGACTGTGCTGTACCTTTCTAGACTGTTCTAGAACAGCACGCTTTCTGCAGTAGCGCTGATGCTTGTCACTAGTCGCTTTTGCTGACGCAGGCCCCGCTGTCCTCGTCGTAGGACAGGGAAAGATGGAGTACGCTGGTTAAACGATCATCTGTGGTGCCCCTACGACCTCCGTGTTATGGGATAGGATATGATAGGATAGTATATAAATGCTGTAAAAGGCTGAGTAATAATATATCCATACATTGTAAAATAATCAAAATCGGTCAAGTACAATTTGAGATAACGTGTGTGTGTGGGTGTGTGGGAGTGTGTGTGTGTGTGTGTGTGTGTATGTGGGTGTGTGTGGTTGTGTGTGTGTGTTTACCGTATACAGGCATCGCTATTTTGCATGAAAGATACAATCAAGGACTGCTCTGCCCACTATGCTGACTGTGCCTTCGTGATCTGCAAAAAGGCATCTGACATGATGCGCTCCAGGAAGATGTTGAAGGGTGTTGGAGAGAGTAGGCATCCTTGACGCACGCCGATTGTTGTTCTGGACTAGTTTACGATTACGCTGTTGTGGAGGACTGCACTGGTACACGTGTCATGTAGGCTTTTGATGACTTAAATAATGTAAGGGCTGATGTTGTACACTCTTATGGTTGCCACATAACTGCATGCCAGACTCGGTCAACCGCAGTTTACTGTCGCGTGGGCGTCAGACTATGCGCCCAAAGGCTGCAAGTGGCCGCCTCGGGCGGTTTGAGTTAGATCCTGTATCTGCCAGCGTCTTGAGTGGCTCTTGAGCTGGTAAAGCGCTATATAAAAGTGATTAAATAAATAAATGAATAAATACTTGGCAACGCCATTTTGAAAGAGTTGCCTTCTACTTAAGTCTACAAACACATGATATAGATGTTGTTGATGCTGTAGGTATTTCTCGTAGATTATTCTGAGGTTGAAGATCTGCTCAGTGGTACTTCGCCCTGCCATGAATCCCGCTGGTTCTTCAGCTATGATTTGTTCAGCTTGGGGTGAGTATTATACCCGATGAGTATTATTTTCAGAGGAATTTGCTGGGATGGCTGATGAGGCTGATGGTGCGGTAGTTTTTACACTCATGAAGGATACCCTTTTGGGGAAGAGTGATGACAAGCGACTGGGTCCAAAGTAGACCTCTTCCCACTCTGCCACACCTTGTTACAGATAATGGTGAGGGCGTCAATCATCGCTTCTCCTTCTGCTTGAAGCAATTTGCGGGTATGTTGTCCACTCCAACTGACTTCCCCTTCTTCAGCCATTGCATTTCTGCCTCAACTTCTTCTTGAAGAATTGGGAGGATTTCTTCTTCTTCTCTGTTCTGGGTACATGCTAGAACTTATGGGTCTCCTGGTTTGTGGTTGTAAAGGTCAGAGCAGTACTCTGTCCATTCATCCAAGACTTCTTGTTCTTCTGTAAGGCAGGCTTGCTTTTGATCGTGGAGACTTTGAGCTGTTTAACACTTGTCAGCCGCTTCCCAGTCTGTTGTTGAAGGTTGTACAATGCTCAAATGTACCTAAAGTCTGCAGTCACAAGGACTAACGCTTTCAAGTCTTACTATCGTTGTTGGCTTGGCAAGAACTAAATTTATAACTTCGCTGACATGTGAGCTTTGTTTTAATCTTGATACTAGGTAGGAGCAGTGATGGTGATGATGATGATGATGATGATGATGATGATGATGATGATGATGATGATGATGATGATGATGATGATGATGATGATGATGATGATGATGATGATGTGGATGCTGTTGATTACTCGCCTACGGTATTTTTAGAACAACGAAGGTAGAATTCAGAATTATATATGAATTAACGAATAATGGTTGAGAAACGGCATCACCAGACATCTGACCTCCAGTAAAAAAGCGATACAAACTCAATTTTATTATTACTAGTTACCACGTGCAGATTCCTAATACTAATACTGGATGTTATATACGCGCTTTTTCCCAAATTACCTATCAGGCTCAAAGCGCGGCGATCTGTACCAGCATACACGCTCACATGTTTCACATACTCTCTCACACATACAACAAACACACATCTATCACTCAAACATAAGTGGTGTAAAGGCAGGGAGATCGCTAATAGAAGGCGGAAAGGAAATCAAATTGTTCCTTTTGATAGTTTAGATTGAATGCATTTCCCCATAAAAAGGAACAATAAAGTGTAAAATCAAAATCAATGCCAATATTGAATGGAAGGAGGAAACCGGTGTGTCAAAATAATCCCTGTTTTTTTCACAACAGTCATCAGAACGTCGTTTCTATAAAAAATGTTTGTGTGTGTGTGTGTGAGTGTGTGTGTGTGACATGGGTGTGTGTGTGTTTTCTGTGTGTGTGCATGTGTGTCATCTGTACGTGTGCTGTCTTGTGTGTTGTGTGTGTTCTTGTTGTTTGTAGTGTGTGTGTGTGTGTGTGAGTGTGTGTGTGTTGTTTGGTGTGTTTGTGTGTGTGAGGTCTTTAAGAACGTTAAGAGTTCAGAAGGATTGGCGACTGGTACCATGCTCAAACACGTGGATAAGCTGTTGTTCTTATAAGTTCTTCTTCAAGAACAATGCCTATCCACGTGTTTAAGCTTTAGACTCGCTCTCTGGGCGGACAAGATGTCGCCCACTGTGGCGTTATATGTTGTCGAGATTTCCCAGTAAACCGGAGCTTGGACACCCGCACTGGTATACCGTACCGTCGCGTTCCCGAACCTGAATACAGTTACGTATCGGTTAAACCGTCCAACCCTATCCATAAGATCGTGCCTGCGCCTATAAAATTGTGTCGCAGCAAATACGAAATTGTCATAGTAAAATCGTGTTGCTAGAGTCATTTTTCTGGTAAAACAATATATTTATCTAAATATATATTAGGTTAAATAATCTAGAACTTCGAAATTTTTTTTTTTTTTTTTTGGGGGGGGGGGGGGGTAGTGGAGGGGATAGGGGAAGAGGTGAGAGGGGAGGGTGGCGAAATTTTTTTTAATTTGCACATACACTGACTAAATGGTAGTATTTCAAAAGGACAAAATTAGTAACGAAATCTCTCTTCTTTAAAAGCGGAGTACACATCATGACCCATCGACTTTTTTTTTTTCAGTGGAAGTGTGATGCTGTTTTCAGTGGTAGAGCGTTGGCCTGGCCCACGGATGACCCAGGTTCGAATCTTGTGCCGGGCAAGAGAAAACTAGCAAATTTACACTACCTTAACAATACGACAGTTCTGGCGGTTCAGTGTTGATTTAGGTCCGTCCCTATGCCCTCTTTCTTTGTATGGTTATTTTCGCATGCCGTATCACCATTGGTGAGTGTGGACGTGAAACATTAGTGTTCATTCATCCTATCCTATCCCGTAACTCGGAGGTCGTTGGGGCAGCACAGATGATCGTTTAACCAGCGTACTCCATCTTTCTCTGTCCTCAGCAACCCTCATGGCTTCGCTCAGTGTCAAGCCAGTCCATTCTCGAATGTTGTCCTCCCACCTCTTTTTCGGTCTCCCTCTTCTTCTATCTCCCTCTTCTTCTATCTCCTTGCACTGTGCCTGTGTTCATTCATACACAGGATTAAATTAGCCTAAAATTAACATCTATATCAGGAGAAAAGGGGGTGAGACGTAGCAGACTTATAAATGTTCTCAATATACGTATATTGCTAAAATACTTATTTCGGGAGTTAAAAAGCCAACTCTATATGAAGCAGACTTCTTTGATAGACTAAAATTAGCTAAAATCCTTATTTCGGGAGTTAAAGGGCCAACTCTAAATGAAGCAGACTTCTTTGATGGACTAAAATTAGCTTTAATTCGTAATTGGTGTAGCAGACCAGACGTCCTATTTTAACAGGTTATCAATTTGTACAACTTCTGTTTAGAAACACTTCATAAAAATTGGCGAATGCCCGTAGGCGTTCGAACATATTTTAAGGCTTCGTAACCGCTATTGCAGGTTTTGTTTAATAATAATAATAATAATAATAATAATAATAATAATAATAATAATAATAATAATAATAATAATTGTCCCTTTTCCATAGGGAAATTCTGGGCCACCTCCTCTGGGGAAAGCGTAGTCGCAGCCTGTGGCGCGCCCAAACCCAACCTACCTAACATTGGTTGTGATTTTGAAATTTTTGCTGGGGGAGCAAACCGGAGTACCCGGAGAAAACCCACGAGACGTTGCCCGAGTCGAAAGTAAATAATATTCGGAGAAACATAACGCCCAGAATAATAATAATAATAATAATAAATTATTATTATCATTATTATTATTATTATTATTATTATTATTATTATTATTATTATTATTATTATTATTATTATTATTATTATTATTATTATAAGGATATTTATAAAAGGAACAGTTCAAAGCGCACCCTCACGCATTCACACATTCATTAAACATTAGTACAATACACATGCGTACATGGCTGGGAGCAGGCGAAATCGATTGGGGGAGAGGCAATAATACATCAAATGATTCCCCACCTATGCACACACACACACACACACACACACGCACGCACGTACAAAAAAGGATGAGGCGATATAAAAGAAACAGTTTGAAAACAGAACATATCAGGAAAAGCATTTAGAGAAGAATCGAGCTTTAAGGTTTGCTTTGAAGGATTCTCCATATTTCACAGGTACTGTTGATTCATATGTTGTTGAGCATCCTGTTGGTTTATTTAGGAAGAATACCAGGAGCTACTTTTCAGTGCGTAGAGGCTGCTGGTGCTGTACTGACAAAAGCTGGGAAGGTAAAGGATGATAGACCTTTCAGACCTTTGTGGACTACCAAAGTTCCTCAGCTGGATGTTACGCCTGAGATGTTGGGTCAGTTACAGAAATATGATATCTCACTCACTCCTTGTTTCAATAAGATAGGCGTTTCACGCACTTCTACCAAATTTTGCTGTCAGGGATGGTTTGCTGTACAGATTTGTCGTTCAGAAAGATGGTGATGCATTTGCTGTCAGGAATGGTTTGCTGTACAGATCTGTCCTTCAAAAAAATGGTGATGCAGTGTGGCAGTCAGTGTTTCCTACTCTGTTGCGGGATTCAGTTCTGATTGGGACACATTATAGCTTATTTGGGGGGCACATGGCTAACAACAGTACCTTCAAGAGAATTTTCCCATTTTTCTATTGGCCAGGGTATAGAGCTCACATAAAGGAACATTGCAGATCTTGTGACGTATGCCAGAGCACATTCCATATGGGCAGAGTGAAATTGGCTCATGATTCAGTCCAGAAAGCAGGTGAAAGACACAGATCTTACAAGTACAAACAGGCTGGAGTTCGGTGTTTTTTTCTCCAGGTACAAAAGTTCTTGTCTTGTTGCCGTCTGAGGGTAACAAGATGTTGCTCCTTTGGCGTGGTCCCTTTGACTTAATCAAAAAGACAGGGAATTACAACTACCTGTTAGAAATGAAAAATAGTGCTCAGAAAGTGTTTCACATCAACATGTTACGCGAATTTAAGGACAGAACACCAAACATTCCACGTACCCTTGTGGACACAACCAAAACACATACTGTATAGGGGGTAAGTTCGTCTGAGTGTTGCATACTGAATGAATGTGATGTTTCTCATGACAATATTACACATACCCTTGTTGGTGATACCCCTGTTGACGTTGGCGCTATAGCCGTTGTACAAACTTTTAGAAATAATTGTACTGAAGCAGCTCAATTATTTCTAAAAGTTTGTACAGGAAAGTGAGGTTTACAGTGTAGTTGGGTTATATTGAAATAGATAAACAGAATTAAATAGACTATAATTAATCGTACAATTTCCTCCTTCCACCTAACATTTCACTGATGCTGCGCTTCAGCCTTCGCACTTAGCCCTCCTATTTCTTCATAATTCCCTCAACACTCCTACCTCCCACCGTCTATCCTAACCCTCTCCCCTACCCCTAAGTTCCCCCAATTTCCTTCTACCCACCTCCCCCACCCCGGCCCCCCTCATCCCTCCAACTGTTCATTTAATTGGCAAAAAAAGCGATCGTTAGTACCCCTGCAGACCGACGATATGGTTCGAAATTATCCGATCTGTCAATATCTGTTGTTGTTGTTGTTGTTGTTGTTGTTGTTGTGATGTCCCCCTCCCTCTCCCCTCAAAAAGACTAACAACTTGTGCCAGCATCAATCCTGATATTAACAAAAACCACAAAAACACCACTGGGTGGGTGTGGTAGGGGATTGAGTTATCTGATTGCAAAATGAAATAGGGTCAGACGGTATTAAGTTATTTTGGTATGCAGTACTATTTTAAACATTTCTCCCAATGAAAAATGAAATGAATGAAACATTTCTCTCACCCGAGAAATGAGATGAAGCCTCGCTAGATCATAATAGCAATAACCTGTCAATTTTCTCAAGGAATCCATATGACATGGTACAGCACAAAACATCACTGGCCAACTCTTAGAAAGTCAGAAGGTTAACCACAAATAACTTGACCGCTTGGTCGCTCAAAATAGTTTTACAATTCCAATTATGTTAGCGAAACGATATGGACTAATGAGATGGCAACTAAATTAGCAAATTAATTAATACAATGAATATCATTTAGAATGAGGAGATCGGACAGTGTACCCAATAAAGATGTCCCATCCAAACTCTACTACTACTACTACTACTACTACTACTACTACTACTACTACTACTACTACTACTACTACTACTACTACTACTACTACTACTACTACTACTACTACTACTACTACTACTACTACTACTACTACTACTACTACTACTACTACTACTACTACTACTACTACTACTACTACTACTACTACTACTACTACTACTACTACTACTACTACTACTACTACTACTACTACTACTACTACTACTACTACTACTACTACTACTACTACTACTACTACTACTACTACTACTACTACTACTACTACTACTACTACTACTACTACTACTACTACTACTACTACTACTACTACTACTACTACTACTACTACTACTACTACTACTACTACTACTACTACTACTACTACTACTACTACTACTACTACTACTACTACTACTACTACTACTACTACTACTACTACTACTACTACTACTACTACTACTACTACTACTACTACTACTACTACTACTACTACTACTACTACTACTACTACTACTACTACTACTACTACTACTACTACTACTACTACTACTACTACTACTATCACACATTTTTAAGGAAGAGACGAGTTTTCAAGTTGGACTTGAAAGAGGCTATGTTCGGAAAGCTGCGAAGAGAGGAAGAGAGTTCCAATTTGAAGGACCAAGCACTGAGAAAGATCGACAGCCTGCAGAGAAAAGTTTGTAGCGGAGTATTTGTAGCATGAAGGTGTCAGAGAAGGAACGAATATTTCTAGACGGCTTTTATAAGTGAATGTTGTGGGTGAGATAGGAAGGGGCTAATCCATGGACGCACTTGTAACAAAAAGTATAGATTTTGTAGGTAATCCCCTGAGAAGCCATTGGAGAGAATGTAGGAAGGGTGTGATATGATCAGATTTTTTAAATTTTGTGAACAAAACAAGCAGCTGAGTTCTAAACACGTTGATGCAGATGAACAGAAGAGGAAAAGTATAAGAAGTATAAGCGTGACAAGATAAGAGAGAAAATGAGTTTGGCTGTAGCGTCAGTGGTCAGATGCTTGCGGACAAGGCCTATTCTACGGAGCTGAAAGTTGCATGTTTGACAGGTTTTGCGGATGAATTCTGACATGGAAAGACGGTTGTCAAGGATGATGCCAAGGTTTTTGACAGAATGTGAAATAGGAATAACTGTTCGACCAAGAGTGACAGTGTCTACAGGAGAAGAAGACAGGTTGTGCTTGATGCTTGTGAGCTTAAATTTTGTTTTGTTAGCTTTGAGCTGGAGCTTGTTGGCAATCATGCAGTTAAAAACGTTTTCAAAGCAGTCAGAAGTTTTGGTCAGAAAAGATGGAAGGTTTTGAGTAGTGTCACTATTTTTTAGCTGTGTATCGTCTGCGTAGAAACGGTGGAAAGAGTCGTGGTTTTGGATGATCTGAGACAGAGGAGATGCGTAAAGGGTGAATAGAATAGGGCATAGAACTGACCCCTGAGGAACACCTATGTCAAGTCTGGACGGTTCAGAAAGGTAGTTGTCGATGCCGAACAGATTGCAAAAAGGTCAGAAAAGTAAGATAACAATTTTATTTAACAAGGGTAACAGATTAAGCACGGGGTGTGCTCTTTAACATCTTGCCCTTGGGGCTTGTAACAATAACAATTAGTATAACAAAATAACTTCATAACAATAATATCATGTGCATGTGCATACGTGTGCGTATGTACGTGTCTGTATGTGCGTGTGTGGGGGGGTGTGTGTGTGTGTGGGTGTGTGTGTATATATAAAATTAATAAATAATGTTTTAAATGATAAAATACAAGTAATTTTTGTTAACAGCACAATAAAACGGTGAATATTGTTTATTGCCATATGAAAGACACCGAGAAATCAAAGTGCAGTGGTCCGTTAACGCAACCAGTTCCCACTATTGAAATCTTTTAATGTGACAACAATGGTCTCATTCCCAGGTAAACCCATTTCCACCAAAAATAAAACAAAATTAAACCAATCTTTGAAACCTATGAATTTTTAATTTGTACTGGAGGAATACGGCAGCCAGTTGTTTACTTGAATTCCGAAAGACTAAAGATTTAAGGTAGTTGTTTAAAAGTTCAGTAGGGCGGTCTAGTGTGGAGATGCCTCTATAACATTCAGTAGAAAAGTCCTGAGTGTGAAGGTCGGTTTTATTATCCACTTCATGGACATCAATCATATAGGGTTTACCAAAATTTCAAAAATCACAAATAATGTTAGGTAGGTTGGGTTTGGGCGCGCCACTGGCTGCGACTATGCCTTCCCCAGAGGAGGCGGCCCAGAGTTTCCCGATAGAAAGGGATAATAAACTGTAGTAAATTAAGTCAGAGAAAAAGAGAGAGAGAGAGAGAGAGAGAGAGAGAGAGAGAGAGAGAGAGAGAGAGAGAGAGAGAGAGAGAGAGAGAGAGAGAGAGAGAGAGAGAGAGCAAACAAAAAGCTCCTTCCTTGCCTTCATCAAATAAGGTGACCTTGCCTCCGTTCCTTACACGTCCCTCACAGGGGATTATCAATGCAAGCTCATAATTTTTTTTAAACATTTTTACGACAGCAACTCAACACACTGACCTTGTACTAGTGTGACAGACGGTGACCCGAGGAGGCCGTGCGGAATGCTTAATTAATGAGCTCTTACTGTGGCTAGCAACTGCTCTCTTCTGGAAGTTCGTTTATGCGTGGCTGCAAGCTTCTATTTAATTTATTTTAGGGTTCTAATATAGCGCTTTTCCAGCTTAAGAGCTGCTGAAGGCGTTGGTCGATACAGGATGTAACTCAGGCGCCCACGTGGTGCTTTTGGTGCATCGTCTGATGCCCTAGACAACTGAGCACAGTCCTGGGTCATCGGGGATGGGGGGGGGAGAAAAACCCTAGTGCTTTATTGGGAAAGGGGAAGGGGAAGGGGGTATTGATGGAATGCGTGCGTGCGCAGATTAGACCTCGGTTTATACTCTCATCCTAAGGAGTAAGGGCGCTAAAAGTGTTCCGAGATGTCCACAAGAATTTCCGCAGGGAATCGAAAGTCTAAAGGAGACTTGAAGAACAAGGTTTAACGCCCTATAATTATATTGCATGCATGAATGTTAAGGGACCAATCGTCACATCGTCACCATGGCTAGGGGGAACTATCCTATCCTAGAATAACCATGGCTAGGGGAAACAGAAATTGGTAAGTTTTAAATGGGGTCAGCCCGGTGGCGAACTTGTTTTTTTCCAACTTAGTTCCAGTCATTCGCCGAAAAAGGCAATTACCGAAGTCGAACGAAGCTCTCCGAGTCGAGCGAAGCTATCCGATGTTTTACGAACGAATGCTGGCAGGACTACGTAAAACCACAGGCTGGGAAGTCTCGTCTTTCGTAGGCCTCAATTACATACTATACTACGTACGTATGTAGGAGGCCCACGAGTTTACAAAGACAAAAGAAAAGACTTCAGAGCCTGTGGTGAAACATCCGTGCATAAAAATAGCCGCTGTTGCTTCTAGATCAAATTCTGTTTCAATCTGCACAGCTTCAAGCTGTAAGTCAAGTCGAGATTCGCATTTTGAAGCAGTTAGTTTTATTATTTTATGATGATTAATATACTGACACAATTAGTAATAAAGAGTAAAAGTAATACATAACACACAATGCACACATACAACGATTTCACATCTATATCAACAATAAAACCATGACAAAATTTCAAAGCGCTATGGATACGTTGATGTCCCTTCAGCACAACAAGGCAAAGCAAGTTTATAATGGTCTCAAAAAACAGTGACATTTTTATTGCAAGCACCAAAGCAATTATTTATTTAACTAATATTATTCTTTTTAACTGATACAGTAAATTTGTTATATGTATTTTAATGATATGTATTTTAATGAGAAACACGTTTTAAAAAAATGTTGCGTGGCAGGCGGAAATTTCCATAAATCATCTGAAAACTTTGGTAAATCTATAAGAAAAAATAACCAGTAACACCATCTGAATATTTCGGGTTACACCCAACTTCAGCAAAAACAAGCAAAGCGTCACTGACCATATTTACACCATTGAGCACGCACAGCAGCACTATATTCTTTTATTTTTTGTAAAAGTAGGAATAATAATAATAATAATAATAATAATAATAATAATAATAATAATAATAATAATAATAATAATAATAATAATAATAATAATAATAATAATAATAATAATAATAATAATAATAATAATAATAATATAATAATAATAATAACAAAACAAATAAATACATTAAAGATTTAACTAAATAACTATACTACTACTACTACTACTATTACTACTACTACTACTACTGCTACTACTACTACTACTACTACTACTACTACTACTACTACTAGCGAAGTTGTGGTCTTGATTTTATGATCCTGATTCGGCTCTTTGCAGTCCGCTGGACCCCGTAAGCAATGAACAACTAATTAGCTATTAATTTAACTCTGATCTCGAGTTGTCTTGTTTTTGTGGTCCTGATTCGGCTCTTTGCAGTCCGCTTGACCCTGTAAGCAATGAATAACTAACTAACTATTAATTTAACTCTGATCTCGAGTTATTAAAAAAATTGCTTAGCCTACTCGTCCTTCTCCGGAAATTTAAAGATTCGAATATTATAAAGTATAGGCCTAAATATTATTAATTAGAATAGATATAGTGTATACATTTATTTACGTATAAAACAAACAATACAGGTCTAATAATTATATTCAGCTAGTGAGCTTCTTCGCTGCGAGGAGACTGACTTATAATATATAATGTAGATTAAGCCTATGTATACTGTATAACAGTGTCTACTTGGTTCTAGGCAGGAAATGGGGAATGCTATTATATATATTTATTATTAGCCTACTGCTGAGAACTAACAAAATGCAAATCAAGGAACGCAACTATTAAATATGGTCGATAATAATTATGCTCATATTAACAAAGTATACCGTTGCGAAATGCTAATCTAAGCAACAGCGATCATATTTAATGTCAACTAGTCGTAGTCATGCAAGCATCATTTCGTAACATATCGGAGAGCTTCGTTCGACTTCGGTGATTGCCTTTTTTGGGCGAATGACTGGAACTAGGTTGGAAAAAATAAGTTTTCCGCAGCCCGGTGTTCTCCCAGGTCTATGTTCCTTCAAATCATGGTCTATGTTCCAACCCCCTCCCACACTCTTCTCCTACCCCTTCACATCTTTAAAATAAAAAAAAAAACCTTTCGACTTTTGATGTTTGTTTGTTTATCAGTTTACAGTCCCCTCTCTTCCCGTAAGGATTTTCAGAGAGGAGACTCTTGATACGACTTTTGATACTGTTTTGTCTCTTTTTATCTGGAAATCGGTCTGAGTTCCTTCAGGTCTATATATTCACCCCAAGTCTTTGTTCTAAACATTTGTATGGAAACCTAGACCTGTGGGGACATAGATGTGGGGGAAAAGTCATAAGGCTACTTTTGGGTGAAGGACAAGGGAGGTAAGAAAAAGCAGTGAATGGTCTGTTACATTAAAGGGGTTATTGCTTTAGGTCCAGCGGACTCTTCCGAGCCAAATCATGACCAGGAATGGTCAGTTATTTTATCAATATGGCTCAAATGGAATGGTCAGTATTATCATTCTTGATCAATGATGGTCAGTTATTTTGTCATTATTCTAATGGCTCAAATGGAATGGTCAGTTATTTTATCATTATTATAATGGCTCAAATGGAATGGTCAGTTATTTTGTCATTATTCTAATGGCTCGAATGGAATGGTCAGTTATTTTATCATTATTCTAATGGCTCGTATAGACCGCTGCACCATCTCAAGAGCTGCTAAGAGCGTTGACCGAAACAGGATTAAACTCGTGCCGCCCAAGGCGTCAACTTGTTGCTTTATGCGCTTCGTATAGCACCCCAAACAAATGCAAACTTCTGGGCGACCGAGGGAAGGGGAGTGGGATCTCGTTACAACAGGAAAGAAGCCCGTAAACGCTTGTGTAAGAAGTTGTCCAATCGTTATTAAGTATTACCTGGACTGGGAGAGACATAAGGTGACAACGAATTCTTGCTTCACGTTATATGTCATGATAACGCAGTGGACTTGGACAGAATGCCGTAACGTCTTATATATTAAATACCACTGTTGTTGTTTTTTTTTTAATTACCCTAGGACACTGCGCCCTAACTCCTTCGGAGGAGAGTATAAACTCAGGTCTAGTGTGTGCTTTAAAGATCCTGACGCTCATGTGCTAGACGGGTGAGTGCCGGATACACACATACACCCAGCACGCATTAGGTCCTTTCTCCGCATCCCCGGTCGCCCAGGATTGTGCTCAGTCGTCTGGGCATCAGACTATGCGCCCAAAGGTTGCAAGTGGGCGCATCGAGCGGCCTGAGTTAGATCCTGTATCGACCAGCGCCCTGAGCAGCTCGTGAGCAGGAAAAGCGCTATATAAAAGTGATAAATAAATAAATAAATAAATAAATAAATAAATAAATAAGAGGGTCAGTCACGTGGACCAATAACATATTCATATGATAAGAATACAGCCTGCGGTTTTTATTAGCGCAAAGGCCCATTGCTTCAGAGCATGATAGTCCACATACTGTTTGTTTTGCTATGTATGTAATAAAAAGCCAAAGTTTCGCAAGTTCCAACGATGTAATAAAAACAAAAAACAAACTAGATTTCAAGCAATACTGAAAATAGCAGACTCCAATAAAGTAAAAAGCTAATGTCGACAAGCTAATAACAATTTTGGGTGTATGAGAGGAGGAGGGAGAGAGGGGGGTGGCTAATATTACTAAAATTATACAGTTATTATAATAAAATGCTAAGTTTCGAAATTCGAATGAAATGGCGGCAGTGGGCAAAAACAATATGGAATGAAAACACAGCGTGCTGCAAATACACAATAGCATTGTTGAGGATTGATAAGTTAAAATTGCACATTAACATTAAAATTTTATCACTAAATTTATTATTAATAAACATATTTACCATGACTCAAAAGTGCAATGTTTATGGCGTTGCTAGGTGAGTGCCTCTCTAACGGAAGCTGACAAAAATAAAACAGTCATAGAGTTGCTTCCCCTGAACCACCTTCCCCGTGCGTCCCGTGCTATAACACGCGTCCAAGCGCTCACGATAACGGTCCGCACATCTCATTCCTTATTTGGAACTGCGGGGAGGCGGGAGGGATATTAAATTGAGTCATGGTAAGTATGTTTATTAATAATAAATTTAGGGATAAAATTTTAATATTAATTTCACATACTATACCATGACTCAAAAGTGCAGATTAGCACGAAAAGGATGGAGGGAAGCAACTTTATTTGAAACAACTTTACCTTGAACAGGCTGAAGAAGAGGACCAAGATTGAAGGGCCGCGACCACAGAATCGAAACCAAGAAGCCATCCTCTCGAGTATGGCAAGGAAACAGGATGCAGGCTGGAACCTTCCGAGGCCTCCTGAAGCTCAGAAACCTCTTATAGAAGGCCGAACAACAGCCAAGCGTGAAGACGGAGAACGCTTGGGTCGCCGTGTGGAATCCCGGATAGAGGCTGCAGAAGCGATCTCGCCCCGAGAGCGAGAGGAATGCACCGCCCCTGGGAAAGACGAAGGAAATCGGTGAACCAGGGCTGAGCTGGCCAAAAGGGAGCCACGAGAATGATAGGAGGAGACTCCTCCTCGGCTTCCCTGAGAACCTGTGGAAGGAGGGAGAATGGCGGAAAGGCATAAGCCTCCAACCCCTCCCAAGAAATGGACAACGCGTCCACCGCCCAAGCCAGGCAGTCTGTGACCGGCGACACAAACAGGGGAGCCTGGAAGAGTAACGAGTGGCAAAAGATCGATCAGAGGTTTAAGCCACTCCGCCCAAACCGGATGAAGAACGGAGTGGGACAGGGTCCATACTGTGTGGACCACACAAAGAGGGCGACTCAGAAGATCGGCTAAGACATGACAGAGCCGCTGCATGCTTGGCTACAAGCGTACAAACGAAATAAGCTAACCACAAAAGGAGGCTCTCCACCATCATGGAGAGAGCAGGGGAAAGGGTACCCCCGAAGTGGTAGATGAGAGAAACCACAGTGGTACTGGCAGAGCGAACGAGCAAGATGCCCCGAGGCAGGGAGGGAAGAAAAACGATGAAGAGCCAGGCAAACGGCTTCCATCTCCAAGCGACTGAAAAGCCAAGACATATGGTCCTGAGACCAAAAACCGTGAGCTGAAAGGCTGCCGGTACGCGCACCCCAACCGACCAAAGCCGTATCCGTGAAGATGCCGGCCACCGGAAGCGGAGGGGAGATAGGAACCCCCGAAAAAAGCCACTCAACATTCCTCCAAGGAAGCAGAAGAACGCGAAGGCCCTCCGTGACCGGAAGAAGAGCATCCCAGGAATCGCCGGACTGACTCCAACGGGAAGAAAGCCAACGTTGAATCGGCCGCTTGCGAACTCCCGCGAGGGGAACCAGAGGAACCATAGACTCAAAACGACCCCAAAAGATAGGCCATAAGTCTGGCTGAAACGACCTCCTGACTCTCCAAGGTAGCAGAAAGGACTGAAGCCTCTGCACCCGACGAGCTAAAGGGTGGACCGACCAATTGCGAGTGACGAACGACATCCCCAGGTAGTTGAAAACCGGAGATGGAGACAACACGGACTTGAGAGGGTTCACAGAGAACCCCAAGCGCCGCGTTTAAAGGAGAACGAGCCTGGTGTGCACCAGACAGAGATCGTGAGAACTAGCCTTGACCAACCGGTCATCAAGATAAGCAGAGAACCGCACCCGGAGTCCGCGAACTACAGCAGCGAGTTCTATGACAATCCTTGTGAAAACCCAAGGACTGCGAGACAAACCAAAAGGAAGGGCTTCAAATGAAAAAAAACTGAACTCTTCAGACGAAGCGCGTCCAACGCCGGTGAAGAGGATGAATAGACACCTGGAAATAGGCGTCAGAAAGATCGATAGAGGTAGCCCAACCGAGCACCGGGCGCCAACCGCCGGAAACCTTCGGGACAACGAAGAGGCGACCATAAAACCCCGGGGAGTGAGGGCAAAGGACCTCTTCAATAACACCCTTCTGGAGAAGGGCTATGACCTCCGAGTCCAAAATCGTCTGAGCCTCAGGAGGAGACAGGGGGCGGAACAAAGGCGGGGAGCGACGAAGAGGGGGCCGAGAGGAACCCCACTGAAGTTCGAACCCCGACCGAATCACCTCTTGAACCCAACTGCTGGCGGAGGGGAGGCCGAGCCAAGCATGAAACTGGCGAGCCAAGCCACTCGCCCGGAGGGGTAGAACACCTAGGGGTGGACAGGCAGGGACAGGACTGGTGGAAAACGCGCCACTGCGTAAACGCCTACGGCTCACCTCAACCCTGCCACGGGAAGAGGGAATACCACCCCGCACACCCCGAGAAGAGCGACCACGGACCGAGCGACCGTGACCCCTGTCAGGAAAGAAAGGCGGGGGCCGAAGGTATGGCCCGAGCCCAGAAGGCGAAACCATCCGACTTGGACCGCTCCGACTCCTCACGAACAGCCGTGCGAACGTAAGGACCCAAAAAGAGAGTCGGGTACTAAGGGTCCCACCCGAAGCGAGGAGGACAAGAGCGGAGGCAAAAAGGACGCTGACTGAAGAAAAGCGTCACGATGCACAAGGAGCAGGTTGAAAGAGGCAAAAGCCTGTGATTCGCAACCCAGAACGAAGGAGGTATAGTGGGCCTGTAACAAGGACCTCACCGAAAATAACGAAACGTCGTCACAGAATACTTGCCCAGCCGAAGACAGCGCAGCAGGCAGCGCGTCAGCGAGAGAAGTATACTCAAGGGACCTAACAATAGACCCCTCTATCTGTGCCAGACCTCTGACCGAGAGAGGAACTTCCCGGAAACACCGGGCAATGAGGACGAACTCAAAAAAGAGCCCACAGAGGAAGCTCTAGGAAACCGAGGCACCTCCTCAAACGAAGAGGAAGAGGCCTCGCCCTCCATAAGTCCTCCAGCCGTAGAAGAGGCCCATTCCACAAAAAAAGTTAACACTAGGAGACGCCCTGAATACAAGGCAAGCCTCATCAGACTCGGCAGAAGCAAGAGTCCCGCCTAGGAAGGAATGGAGTGGTGGTAGGGGCACCGAAACCTCCTCCACTACCTGAGGACAAAGCCGCAGCGCGCTGAACGGCCTCTTTAAAAGAGCATCAGGTGAAAGGGCCTGATATAACAACACCCCTGTACCCGTGAAAACAGGAACTAGGGTAGGAGGAACCAAGTGTGCCCCACCCCAACCAGAAGTTGGCGCACACAAAGGCAAATTGACGTTTGCATGTGATCAAGAAGTAGGTAACGAAAAAAACCGTACCATCAGAACCGGACACCAGTACCCCCGATCCACAACCGAACCCGGAAGTGGCAGAGACCGAAGGGTGAACAGGGAATGCTTGACCCAAACCGGAAACTGAAGGGGCTACGGGTGAACCGTAACCCCCCGATCCGGAAACCAGAGCCCCCGCCCTACGACCGCAAACGGAAGTGGAGTACAAAGGAGGATGGGAGGGAGGGGCCAAACCGGACACAGGGAAAGGTAACGGGTGTACCGTACCCCCCGAACCGGAACCCAGAGCCCCCACCCCACGACCGCAAGCGGAAGTGGAAAACAAAGGGGGATGGGAGGGAGAAGCCAAACCGGGAACGGGAGAAGGTAACGTACCAGAGGCCCCGCCCCACGACCGCAAGCGGAAGTGGAGTACAATGGGGGCTGGAATGGGGAGGTGAGGGACAAACCGGCGAACCGGAAGCCACACCCCCTGTCGCAGCCGGACGTAACACTGCGAACAGTGCTTTGTATGTCTCAAGCTCGACATTAGCCAGAAGTACCGACCCAGTCTGAATCCTGCAGGAAACAGATGGGAAGGCTTCAGCAGGTAGCTTGTCCGGCCTAGCCGGGGCGTCCCCGCCGGAAAAAAATATGTGGTCCTAAACTAGGGCGCCCACTTATATGTTTCTGGTCGTAACCTTGACCAGAAACGGCTCCAAGGTCACTTCTGGCAAGACCAAGGAGCCACCCCTCACCTCACTACCGCCACTCCCCACCTCACCACCACCACTCTACAAACCTGAAGGGTAGAAGACAAAGCAGGAGGCGCAGGAGCGGGAGCGCAACGTAGCAAATAGAGGTAATGTCGGCAGGGGAGGAAACGAAGGAAGGCACAGAGGAAACTCGACATTCCTTAGAACGAACGGCCGCCGAAGTAGAAGAGACGCGCATAGACGGGGTTGAAGCCGACGAACAGCTACGTTGAGACAAGACAAGGAAACCCAAAACTCCGCCGGCGGTAGTAACAGCAAACTACAGGGCGAACGCAGAAAGTCAGCAAAAAAGAGAGCTAGAGTAGACACAACCACACTCAGCGAGTGCCAAAAAAGGAATGAGATGTGCGGACCGTTATCGTGAGCGCTTGTTATAGCACGGGACGCACGGGGAAGGTGGTTCAGGGGAAGCAACTCTATGACTGTTTTATTTTTGTCAGCTTCCGTTAGAGAGGAAGCAACGCCATAAACATTGCACTTTTGAGTCATGGTATAGTATGTGAAATTAATGTGTTCATTAGCTTTGCGGGATGTCTTTATTATTATTAACAACAGCAGCACGAACTGATGAGGATTGATAAAGTGCACATAAAATGTTCATTAGCTTTGCGGGAAGTTTTTAATCCTTAGCCCATCTAGCTGTGAGCTTCGCACATAATATAAGATTATTGTATTCCTCATCAGAAGGAATTTGGAGAAGAGAGGACGGGTTATGGGAAACGACGACAACGTCGACAACGACAGTGGCAATGACAACGACGACGAACATGATGATGACGATGATGATGATGATGATGATGATGATGATGATGATGATGATGATGATGATGATGATGACGATGATGTTTTGTAGGCGTTATGGTTGTTATTGTTGTAGTTGATGTTGTTGATGCAGATGCTGCTGTTGCTGCTGCTGATGGTGATGATAGTGGTGAAGATGAAGATTTTTACTGACGATATTTTTGTGAGGTAGGGTGGGGGGGGGGAAGAAGAGAGAAGGAGGTTGATACAGAATCGAAACTGGCTATTAAACAAGAAGCAGTATCTTTTGGGAATATTATACAGTACTGGGGTGTCGGATAGCGCAGTGGTTGGAGCACTCGCTACTGTGTCGCAAGTCCAGTGGGGTTAGCACTTGGATGGGTGACCGCAAAACGTAAAGCGACCAATAACAACGCCCCCAGTTGACTCAACTGTGACTGAGTACCTACTCTCTTAAGGGTGGGGAAGGTAAAGCAGCGATGGAGAGAGATGGGCATCACCCTCATTACGCTGGCCCAAGATAAGTGTGATCTCCAACATCACGCTCCCTTACGGCCACAAGGCTATGGGACTACCTTTACCATTACCTTTACCTATGAGGATGATCCACTATAGATCACCTTGTTAAATTAACCACACAAATTAAAAGACAAATTTCTAAGATAAAGAGTATTTTAGCAACGTTTTTTGACGTGAGAAAAGCCTACGACATGGCTATGGCATGCAAATTTATTATTGAAATTAAAACAAATAGGTTTCGATACAATGATTGGACAGATCGAGCTGCAAGAAACAGTGCTTTACGTATAAACGCGGTCTCTTTGTCATTACTATTGACGGTCAAAGAAGATTCAAACTTGATAGTTCAAGAGGTCAAGAAAGGTTGTCTTTTTAAACAACAGTATGATAAACATTGTGGAATCCCCAGATCTGTTACATGCATGGCCTACCGAATTTATATGAATTCTGTGAGAACCAAGTATTTTAAAAATGTTGTGTGTGCGTGAAAAGAAAATGTTTCTTTGAAACATGCATTATATCAATGTGACACTGTGAACGATACATTGCCTAAAAATTTAGCACAAATAGGAGACATTAGCTTTGAAATTTGTATTGCATTGGCAAAAGCGTTTACATCCTCTTAAATTGGCCAGTTTATATGATACATAATTATTAACTCTGACCGCCGAAATGTATTTATTTATTCATGTACTGCATTTTCTGATTCTGCAATTTTTTTTGTTTGTTTTTGTTTTTGGTCTTATCATTTTGATGAAGAAGACAATAAAACAAACAAACAAACAAACGAGGATGAAATTTATAAGATAATGCACATTTTACTACTACTGCTACTACTACTATGTTACACTCGTTTGATGTTAGCGTTTTTTATCAGTAGTAGATTCAGCCCCAATGCGTGAATTCTCCTGATGAGTGTAAGTTCGGATTCGATTATCCACGCAGCCTGCTCACTCATCAACAAGTCAGGAGTCGTCGTATGAAGTTTTCCACTTTTATTCAGCACACATCAAGAACTGCATACAATCGCTCAATCGCTTTTCCACTCTCAACTTTTACTTTCCAACTCACTATCAACAGCACACTCAACAAAAAACATAAATATATAGCCTCTCTCTTCTCCCGAACACCTTGGAACAATCGCGTCTGACGCAATTTAACCAATCGCTCTATACTTCGTCATCACTGTCTTACGTCATACATCTTTCTTCACGTTCCAGGAATGTTCTCACACATCTACATTTATCGGAAATCTTCGACCGTAAACACGCAATTCTCCAATAATATCGACTAACGAAAATTATCAACGTTTTACAAAGCTTCTTCTAACAACAATGCAAACTCAAATCAAAGGTAAATACACTCTATTATTGCATGCTTTGCAAAATAAAACGAACAGATCTATCGCGCGCGCTTCACACATAATATCGTGCACATTTCACACGCACCATCATACGCGTTTCAACGTAACATACTACTACTACTACTACTACTACTACTACTGTAGTAGTAGTAGTAGTAGTAGTAGTAGTAGTAATAATAATAATAATAATAATAATAATAATAATAATAATAATAATAATAATAATAGACGTGGATAGATAGATAGATATATAGATATATAAAATAAAATTCTCTCAAAATGGCTAGCATCGTACAGCAACCATTTTGAAGCAAGGAATTAAACAAACCAATGGAGACAAGTTGCTTTAAACATCAGAAAAGGGAAGTATCTTGCTCTTTCTATACACATCTCTGTTTGATATTTGAACCTGCGTCGTATAAACGCGGTCTCTTTGTCATTACTATTGACGGTCAAAGAAGATTCAAACTTGATAGTTCAAGAGGTCAAGAAAGGTTGTCTTTTTAAACAACAGTATGATAAACATTGTGGAATCCCCAGATCTGTTACATGCATGGCCTACCGAATTTATATGAATTCTGTGAGAACCAAGTATTTTAAAAATGTTGTGTGTGCGTGAAAAGAAAATGTTTCTTTGAAACATGCATTATATCAATGTGACACTGTGAACGATACATTGCCTAAAAATTTAGCACAAATAGGAGACATTAGCTTTGAAATTTGTATTGCATTGGCAAAAGCGTTTACATCCTCTTAAATTGGCCAGTTTATATGATACATAATTATTAACTCTGACCGCCGAAATGTATTTATTTATTCATGTACTGCATTTTCTGATTCTGCAATTTTTTTTGTTTGTTTTTGTTTTTGGTCTTATCATTTTGATGAAGAAGACAATAAAACAAACAAACAAACAAACGAGGATGAAATTTATAAGATAATGCACATTTTACTACTACTGCTACTACTACTATGTTACACTCGTTTGATGTTAGCGTTTTTTATCAGTAGTAGATTCAGCCCCAATGCGTGAATTCTCCTGATGAGTGTAAGTTCGGATTCGATTATCCACGCAGCCTGCTCACTCATCAACAAGTCAGGAGTCGTCGTATGAAGTTTTCCACTTTTATTCAGCACACATCAAGAACTGCATACAATCGCTCAATCGCTTTTCCACTCTCAACTTTTACTTTCCAACTCACTATCAACAGCACACTCAACAAAAAACATAAATATATAGCCTCTCTCTTCTCCCGAACACCTTGGAACAATCGCGTCTGACGCAATTTAACCAATCGCTCTATACTTCGTCATCACTGTCTTACGTCATACATCTTTCTTCACGTTCCAGGAATGTTCTCACACATCTACATTTATCGGAAATCTTCGACCGTAAACACGCAATTCTCCAATAATATCGACTAACGAAAATTATCAACGTTTTACAAAGCTTCTTCTAACAACAATGCAAACTCAAATCAAAGGTAAATACACTCTATTATTGCATGCTTTGCAAAATAAAACGAACAGATCTATCGCGCGCGCTTCACACATAATATCGTGCACATTTCACACGCACCATCATACGCGTTTCAACGTAACATACTACTACTACTACTACTACTACTACTACTGTAGTAGTAGTAGTAGTAGTAGTAGTAGTAATAATAATAATAATAATAATAATAATAATAATAATAATAATAATAATAATAATAATAATAGACGTGGATAGATAGATAGATATATAGATATATAAAATAAAATTCTCTCAAAATGGCTAGCATCGTACAGCAACCATTTTGAAGCAAGGAATTAAACAAACCAATGGAGACAAGTTGCTTTAAACATCAGAAAAGGGAAGTATCTTGCTCTTTCTATACACATCTCTGTTTGATATTTGAACCTGCGTCGTGCAGTGGAATCAGTCCAAGTATCTTCACCATAAATATGACATTAAAATAATGCAAAGATGTGGTGCAGATATACGACATTACACAGCTTGGTACGATTAATATTGAGACAAGGGTTGATATATTCGCTTATAAAAAGGGGGGTAAGGGAGTTATTCAAACGAAAGTGCTTGAGTCTTGGTTCAATTAAGGAATCATTCAAAAGGTTCGGTCGTAGAGAAAGAGCTAAAGATGGTGTCGTTTTTGCCTATTGTTCTACTTCTGGCGATACCTCTTGCCATCGATGCATCAGCTTCAAGAGGTAAGTTATGCCACCTTACAACAGTAGTGCGTTGAAGATAATACTGAGTGAAACAACCGTAAGTATTGAGTCAAGGGAAATAGTAATGATGTACATTTTCCTTTCAAAGAGAGGGATATTATTTCATCGGTAACAATTACACATTAAAAAAATGAAAATCTGCAAAGATCTGAGGAAACACGTTAGTTAATACTTCAAAGGAATGGAAGATTTGTGGGCAGAAGTCACACACCCATTTGACTTTTTTAAAAAAGGGAAGAAGAAGAACAACAACAAGAAGAACAAAAAGACTCGTGAATCATTTTTATCACTTTTCAATGTTTAACAAATCCAATAAGGGATGTTGGGATGGGAATTTATGTTGTTATAATAACTGATTGTTTTGTAAGACAAATATTGATTTGTATATACAGCTGGACACCATACAGGAACCTCCTTGTGCAATGTTTATGGGACAATTAAGGATTCTGTATTCAGTACAAAGTAAATGGCCTTGCCTATGGAAAAAAAAAGACTGAAGTTTACCAAAGCAATTTATATATTCTTCATTACATGTCATCATCCAAGGATTATAGAACAGATACACAGATTTTCAGTTTGAACTTTTAGGATTGTTTTTATACTCTCAGGTTCTTTCTGGAAATGCTTTGATTTAGTTGGATTTTGAACAAGCTAAAGTTATGTCGGTCGGAATTGTTGCCCGAATGTCTGTTGATCGATCGGTTCGTCGGTCCACAGCAAGCCATATCTCAAGGATCACGGAACACATTTTGTTGAGATTTAATGGGCACACTATCAGTGATCAACTTCCCGTCCCAATTGGTTATATTTTAAAGGTCAAGGCCACTGGGTTAAAACACATTTTTTACGCTAAACACGTTTTGCGCTATATCTCCAAAACGGCTGGACCAATGTGTGTGTGTGTGTGTGTGTGTGTGTGGGTGTGTGTGTGTGTGTGTGTAGGTGTGTGTGTGTGTGTGTGTGTTTGTGTATGGGTACCTGAAAATCCATGTGAAAGGTCTTCTACCTTGCTTATCAACTTTAATTGAAGGGCTGTTGTTACTGGTAACAATTTTCAGGAAAAGGCGAGAAGAGACAATTACCTAACGCGTACCAGTTATACCAACTGTACCTGCAAAAGGTGCAAGAATACCAAAGCCTCGTGCGCCAGAACCAGGACTGTGTACGTTCGTCCTTCTGTCTGTTTGTCTGTCTGTCTGTCTGTCTCTCTCTCTCTCTCTCTCTCTCTCTCTCTCTCTCTCTCTTTCTCTCTCTCTCTCTGTCTCTCTCTGTCAGCCTTTCTACCTCTTTGTCTACCTCTCTCTCTCTCTCTCTCTCTCTCTCTCTCTCTCTCTCTCTCTCTCTCTCTCTCTCTCTCTCTCTCTCCCATCGATTCTGTGTGTTGCGTTTTAAAATTAAAACTTGCTTAATAATATGTTGATGTATATCTACTTCCCCAGTGTTTTCCCCAAAGTTTGCTAAATCCCTCAAGCTTTTACGGGTCTATGATTCTCAAAATCTATGTTCCCCAGGCCCATATTCTCTCCCTCCCACCTCACACAGGTATATGTTTCATCAGGTCTGTTTTCCTCTTTGGTTCCCCAGGTCTGTAACATACATAATTATGTGGAGAACATAGACCAGTGGAAACAAAGAACTGGAGGAATATAGCCCTATATGAACATAGAACTTGGAGAACATAGACAAGCTCAATTTTCATTTCCACGTGTCACCAAAGAACTGCATGGTAAAGTTCCAGTCCTAAAATATAAATCTACACTAATGTTGCAGTTCCCATAAAGAAAATTCTGTGCTAGCGTCGCAGTGCCAACAAAAGATGCTATGGTAATGTCCCTTGGTCTATATTACAAAATCATCGTTAATCTTGCACGGTAAATACAGATTTATGCTAATATTGCAGTTTCGCTAACAATATTTTATACTGAACTTCCAGGGTCGGTAAGGACATTTTATGCTTTTGTTGCAGTGACCACAAATTAATCCTGTCGTAAAGGTATGAATACAGTGTCTATAAATGAATTTACGATAATGGTGCAGTTCCAGTGAGAAAACTTTGTGCTAATGTTGCAGGAATATAGACTACAGCTATGCTATTGTGCCCTGTATCCGTGTCAGAATAATAACTGGTGGAACTCCTGGTGGCTTTGGGGCGCCGACAGGAAGAGGGAGTCAGAAAACACCAAGGTGGGTTATCACGTCATTTTTTTATCATCATCATCATCATCATCATCATCATCATCATCATCATCATCATCATCATCATCATCATCATCATCATCATCATCATCATCATCATCATCAATAACAACATCATATCATCATCATCATCATCATCATCATCATCATCATCATCATCACCATCATCATCACCATCATCATCATCACCACCATCATCACCACCATCGTCAACATAATCATCATCTAGAAAAGGAACTACTAACCCAGTATTTTTATAATGAAGATTTCCCCTCAAAGTTGACAACATCATACTTCTGCCTTATACTTTGAAGAGGTGAAAGTCTTTCTGCAATACATTCCTCCACTCTATATAGGGGGACTACTGTTGCTGACATTGGCAAAGTGGAACGCTTTGCTCTCAAACAACTGTGGTGATCCTATATAGCGTGGAGGAAAGTATTCCAGACACTTTCACTTTCCTTTGAAGGTATAATGCAGTGTGATAATGTCAACTTGCACGAGGAATCTTCATAGGGAACGTTGCCTTATTAGCTTTTTTTTTTACTACATGATCATCCAGTGTTCGGAAACGCTAACCTTTTCAACGTCGTCGTCGTCATCATCATCATCATCATCATCATCATCATCATCATCATCATCATCATCATCATCATCATCATCATCATCAGTAGCATCATCATCATCATCATCATCATCATTATCATCACCAGCATCATCACCAGCATCAGCATCAGCATAATCATTTTCTTCCTCTTCTTTTTCTTTTTTTTTTCCTTTTTTTTTTTTGGCAAGGCAAGGCAAATTTTATTTCAGAAAAAATCTATTAAGGTCACATGGACATGGTTAAAATAATATGCACAAACATGCAAAATAATTAATTATATAACATTTTAGATTTAAAAAAAAAACAAACTATTTATTCATACAGCGGGAAAGGGTTGGGGTGGGGGGAGGTGACAGGGGGAGGTATTGAGTGGGGAACGGAAGAAAAAAAAACTTGATTGGGGACAACAACTATGAATCATAACTAACAATACAATTCAATCTAAACACATCAATGACAAACTACTGAAATTGTTTTTATTACACATAACCTGTCAACATCAGAACTATATTAATTTTTGACATGGGATAAAAACGTTACATTTGTTTAATTATTATTTTCATTAGACTTACAAGCTTTAATAATACTGACTTTTTGTTAGATGACAATAATTCTTGAAATTTGATGGCATTGGGATATCTATAATAATATGAATTTAATAATTCTCTTCTCGAGTTACAAAAATGTGAAAACAAAAATAAATAATGAAACTCATCACCAAGATCGCCACTATTACATTTTTGACATACACGTTCGTGTCTAGGGATGTTACAATATCTGCCTCTCTGCAATGGCATTCTGTGGTTATGTGTCCTAAACTTTAGAACAGATATTGCAAGATTTGTTGGTAGAACATGCAAATATTTTTCAATTTCAAATTGTAGCTTAAACAATCGATAATTATAGTAAAATTCATCATTGTTTATTTTCTCGAACCAGCCTTGAATAAACTGATCATGTAGGCGTTGTTTAATTGTACACTTAAAAACTGAAGCAGAAGGCAAAACATTAGTTAGCCCCTGATTTAACCAAATATTACCAAGTCCTAGATTATTTAACTCTTTCCGCACCGAATTGAGGAATGAAGATTTATAACCTTTATGCAAATCAATATGAAACAAAAAAGTGTACATAACGCTGGACAATTTATTACTGTTATCAGGGTGGACAAGCTTATACCAAAAATTTAACATTCTTTGCATTGCCTGTAACCTCCAGAGGAACCTGCCCTAATTCACCAAAAATCATTTGAGAAGGAGTAGACTTACCCAGCTTTAAAATTGGTTTATAAAAACGCAGTTGCAGTTTAGTGGCAAGGTCACTCATTTGAGGGCACCATATCTCTGAACCATATAACAGAATAGGAACTATAGTTTTCTCAAACAGATCAATCTGAATTTCTGGTGGTAACATAAGCTTTCTAATTTTTCTTAAAAGAGAAAACATAGCTTTAGAGGCACAATCATATAAATTTTCTGGGCCCGTTTAAAGCTACCATTATAGTTAATTTTAATTCCGAGATACTGAAAATCATATACCACATCCAATTTAACACCATAGTGAAATACATTAGGTAGATTTCTGCTGCAAGCTTAACAGTTCTTAGACCAATTAGTTTTTCACCAAGAAAACTTTTTAAATCATTCAGAAATACAGCAAACAATAACGGATACAGATTTTCACCTTGTCTGACACCTGTTTTACAAGAAAAATAATCAGAAAGAGTATCATTCCAATGTACCTGTGATTTTGCTTTATTATACAAGTCTTTTATTATATGGAGTATATTTCCATTTACATTAGAATTTAATAATTTCTGCCATAACAAAGAACGATTAACAAAATCAAATGCCTTTTCATAATTAACAAAAACACAGTACAGACGCTTTTTTTTGATAGGAAGAATTCTACAAGAGAGTGTAGAGTGAATATAGGATCAGAAACAGAATATCCACCCCTAAATCCAACCTGTTCTTCACCCAGAACATTATTAGACTCCAAGAAAGAACCTAGCCTTTTGTTAATTAAGCTTGTAAACAATTTACCAAAACAGCTCAAGATAGATAGTCCACGATAATTATTTGCATTGTCTTTGTCCCCCTTCTGCTTATAAAGAGGTTTAATAATCCCTATAGTCCAATCCTCGGGCACTTGCTCAAATATACACGTATATGTTCTCTTACTTTTTTCCTCTTCTCTTACTTCTGCTAATTATTTTCTTCTCTTACAAACAGTACTAAACTATTGTTACTACTATTGTTACTACTATTTCTACTGCTACTTCTTCTTCTTCATTTTCGTTGTCCTTGTCTTAGTTTTTATCTAATGATTTAGTTGTTATTCTGTAGCATTTCTGGTCGAGAGCGTGCGCCATATGTGAAGTGTGTTCGGTCCATGGAAGTACAAACTAGACATGGTTCGGTCTAGACCAGCAAACTATTGTTAGAGTGCAGGATCTCTCTCTCTCTCTCTCTCTCTCTCTCTCTCTCTCTCTCTCTCTCTCTCTCTCTCTCTCTTCTTTCTTTCTTTCTATCTTTCTTTCTTTCTCTCCTTCTCTCTCACCTTTTTTCTCTCTGTCTTAGTCTCCTTGCCTCTCTTTACTGTCTCTGTCTATGTCTCTGACTCTCTTTTGTCTTCTTCTTTGCCTAACTTTGCGTCCACTCGCAAAGAAGAAACTGTTTTCTCGCCTTCATATTGGGCATACTTATATCACTCATAGTTTCCTTTTGAACGGAGAATAACCACCGGGGTGCTTTGTACGTGACAATTTCTTTTCTATCCGCCATTGTATGTCTGAATATGCTGATCTGGTTCATGACAGAGAAAGGTTTGGGTTCAATACCTTTTAATGAGATTTTTTAAAATTTGCAATGGTTAAAGGCCGTTTACATTTTTACGTGATATTGGTTTCTTTTATCGCATATAGATCATATCATCTTGTTTTTATAATTGGTTACATTTCATCAGTAATGCTAGTTTTATGTTCATCTTTTATCATTTACACGTAATGTTAGCATTCTAGTCTGATTTTGAATATTTTTTATGGTCCTAATTCGGCTCTTGCAGTCCACTGGACCCTATAAACATTGAATATCTAATCTAATCTGTCTTTGTCTGTCTGTCTCTCTCTGTCTGTATGTATGTCTCTCTCTCTCTCTCTCTCTCTCTCTCTCTCTCTCTCTCTCTCTCTCTCTCTTGTTTCTGGCTTTCATTGTCTCTTCTAGGCTATCACTGTTTATTCTAGTTATCACTGCATATTTTGCCACAGTCTATTCTGTCTATTTTTCATATATTCTGGTTGTCACTTTATTACTATCTTCTTGTTGTCGCTGACTGTTCTGTCATTGTCAATTGCGGCTGTCAATGTCTATTCTGGCTGCCTGTCACTGTCTATTCTACTACAGGAAACGAACAAGCGGCAGTGGAGTAATAACGATGCCATTTTATATCAACAATGGATTGACTATTACAATTATTACATCCAATTGGAGGAGAGGAAATTGCTGAACTGTAAAATGGATATGGTGACGTATCAATGTGAGTAGTTGCCCAACTGAACTTTTACTTTATTTTGTATCTTTTACTTAGTTCCTTAAAAAAAGTTCTTACATAGTATTTTATTGTTGTTTTATTGTGTATTGTTTTTTTTTCATTTTATTTATTGTTTATCTTGAATGAATCCAGTCAGGAAAGAAAGGAAGAAAACACCACACAAATAAAGAATATTTATAAACGGAAAGAAAAAAAGAAAGAAAGAAAGAAAGAAAGAAGAGAAAGAAAGAAAGAAAGAAAGAAACAGATGATTAGTGTCAGTCCCAATGTTACTTGTGTTCAATATTAAAATGTATTTTTTTTAAAGTAGGAAAAAAAAAAGAAAAAAAAGAATTTGAACGTAAAACTATCTAACAGATGAATGAACATGAATGAATTAATGAGAGAGATAGAGAGAGAGAGAGAGAGAGAGAGAGAGAGAGAGAGAGAGAGAGAGAGAGAGAGAGAGAGAGAAGCACAGAACAAAAAAGTTAAAAGCAAATTCAAGAATTTGGAGAAGACTGGAACCTATATGTGGATTTCCGAAAGTTGGAAATGTAGTTGCTGGCATGTGAATAAACTGACTCTTAAACTGTGTAAAAGGAAATAGCTTGTAAAATAAAAATAAAACAGATAAATGGACAAGATATTGGGGGCGGGAGGGGGGGGGGAGGTGTCAGATGGAGAATGAGGGATGGAGCGAGTTTGGAGGTAGAGGTGTGTGTGTGTGAAAGGGCAAAAGAACAATAAACAAAACGGGGTAAAAATTGTTTCCATCAACGATTGACTTTTCTTGTTTAATTTCACTTTTTCAGGTCCAACTACAACCACTCCCACTACCACTACCCCCATACCCGGACAAGGATAATAAACTAGTGCGACAACAACAGCGACAACAATAAAAGTAACTTCTCAGCTCCTGCTTCTGTGTTAATTGCATGGTGTTTCGATGTCGAGGCTGCTGTTTTTTCGTTGTAATCGTTTATCGTAGCGGTAGTAGTATTTGTCCCATTTGAAATATTATGGAGAGTCGTTATAATAATGAATAATCAGTCAGGTGGTCTAAAATGCCGGCAATGCATTGGCACCGCCAAATATATCCATTAGCTAACTGTTATCAGCGGTCAAGAGTTTCAGCTGCACATCTCTGACACTACCACGGTCAAAAGTGGCAGATGCGCGCAAGCTCTCTCCAGATTATTTTATCAAATAAAGCATACAATTACAAACTGGTTGGCTGTCATAATATGGTTGGTGTCTTTCTGCATGTCAGTCTGTCTGTGTACATGACGTATGTCTTTATTGTGAAGACAGACATACAACTACATTTCGAGATTTTATTTTCTGACCAACAGCGTTAGCATAATTATGCATACAGAGAAATTGACAAACATCAATCACAAAATGCACACATCATCATGTACACCTACATCCACAACGCACAGACACACAAACACACACACGCACACACACAACCCCCTACCCCCATACAAACACGCCTATGCTGCTAAACACACATACACACACACACACACACACACACACCTATCCCCACACAAACACACCTATGCTGTCTGGTGAAAAAAGGTGATTTCTTTGCCATACTGAATTTCGGTTGACTGGGCGCACCGTCACGCGGTTTACCATTAGCCAATGAAAGTGAGAATTACTGTCGTCTGTCACGGACCTCAGACAGACGTCCCTGTTGGTTACAAGCATAGAAATGGATATATTAAAATTTGACCCATTTCGTCTCTGCGTCTGCCAGTTTTAGTTTAAAAAAAAAAAAGTCTCCACTTACATGTACTTACGATTGTATGAATGTCGGTTAATCCACAGAGGAATGTGGTAAGAATGACTTTGCTTCCTCGCCACTGTCTAAACCGGTAGGCCTACTTGGCCTAGTTTTTACTCCTTCGGATGAGAGTATAAACCGAGGTTCAGTCAGTGCAGGCACGCATTCCATCTCATGGACTTTAAAGATCCTGACGCTCATATCCTAGACGAGTGAAGTAGACAAGAATCCAAGGATGTGTAACATTTGACTCTAACATACAGTTTGGTTTACTCCTCTGACACAAAAAAAGTGTTGATGCGCAAGAGACAAGCAGATTAACACAAATGGCAAACACAAAAACATTCCAGCAGGCACTAGGTCCTTTCTCCCCATGCCCGGTCGCCCAGGATTGTGCTCAGTTGTCTGGGCGTCAGACTATGCGCCCAAAGGCTGCAATTGGGCGTCTCGGGCGGCTTGAGTTAGATCCTGTATTGGCCAGCGCCTTGAGTGGCTCTTGAGCTGGTAAAACGCTAGCTTATATAAAAGTGATTAAATAAATAAATAAATAAATAAATAAATAAATAAATAAATAAATAAATACTTGGCAACGCCATTTTGAAAGAGGTGCCGGGATGTTAAATCTTCACCTGATGCATCAAGGCAAAAGGTGGTACACTCTAGGAAAGCAGAAAACTTTAGGGGTTGTTTCATTTTATTTATTTCTTTACTCATTATTTTTTGTAGGCGTGGGCTTCGGGGATGCGTGTGTATGCGTTGGGGAGCAGAGAGGGGGGGGGAGCTGTCAATAATTCTATTACATAAAGACAGTTTCGTGAATGCATCATTTCACCATTCCATCGTATTAACATTCGTGGTCGAAATACATTTTTCCTATACATAGAATTTTACCAGCTCAAAGAGCTCCTCGAGTCACTGGTCACAAAGTGTCTAACCCCACCCAAGCGACCGACAACCGGACTGCCTCTGAATGTTTGGCAATGAATTGAGGTAGCCTACCTGTACATCAAAAGAGCAGCAACATAGGTAAAGCCGTTTTTCGAGATACTGAGCAAAACGTGTTTAGCAAATAACTGACCCCAGTGACCTTGACCGTTGCACTAGAGCAAATATGATGACACAGGAAGCTGGAATGAGAACGAACCAATATCTGGAAAGTCTAACAAATAGACGGGAATCAGAACGA
Source organism: Oncomelania hupensis (assembly GCA_036898135.1). NCBI lineage: Eukaryota > Metazoa > Mollusca > Gastropoda > Littorinimorpha > Pomatiopsidae > Oncomelania > Oncomelania hupensis. The sequence goes on along the minus strand of CM072511.1, from coordinate 94,153,989 downwards.
GCCCAAAGGCGGTCGGTCAGTCGGTATGTCCGTTGCAAACCATGTTTCAAGAACCACTGAACCCTTTTTGACCAAACTTCATTGAAACATTTTCTCGGTTAGTGGCCAACCTACTGTTCCATCATATACAAAAACTAAAAACTCGTGTAACTGAGTCATAGACCAGTTCACAATAAACAATGCAACGTAAAATGTCACAGATGACACGGTTTTGTAGGGCTTGTTCGTTGGTGTTTGTCTTTTGGTCTGGCTGGTCTATTTCGGCCTCTTTGTCCGTCTGTTACTGCCAGTGCCCATTTTTGCCATCTGCTTGTCCCTTGCGCATCAACACTTTTTTTTGTGTCAGAGGAGTTAATCAAACTGCATGTTAGAGTCAAATGTTACACATCTTTGGATTCTTGTCTACTTCCTTGTAAATTCCTCTCACTGTTTCTTATTGCACATAATGCCTTTCCTAGGTCGAAGAGTGTAACTCACAGCGTACCTTTAATGGAATGAAAATGTACTTTCCCCTTAATAATAATAATAATAATAATAATAATAATAATAATAATAATAATAATAATAATAATAATAATAATAATAATAATAATAATAATAATAATAATAATAATAATAATAGTAACGCTGATGATTATTCTTCGAGTTCTTCTTGTTCTTCTTGTTCTTGTTCGTCTTATTCTTGTTCTTGTTCTTCTTCTTGTTCTTGTTCTTCTTCTTGTTCTTGTTCTTCTTGTTCTTGTTCTTCTTGTTCTTGTTCTTCTTGTTCTTCTTGTTCTTCTTCTTCTTCTTCTTCTTCTTCTTCTTCTTCTTCTTCTTCTTCTTCTTCTTCTTCTTCTTGTTCTTCTTCTTCTTCTTCTTCTTCTTCTTCTTCTTCTTCTTCTTCTTCTTCTTCTTCTTCTTCTTCTTCTTCTTCTTCTTCTTCTTCTTCTTCTTCTTCTTCTTCTTCTTCTTCCTCTTATTATTATTATTATTATTATTATTATTATTATTATTATTATTATTATTATTATTATTATTATTATTATTATTATTATTATTATTATTAAATATTTAGAGAATGATTGACCGGGGCGAACTTGACCTTGGATATATCGCAAGTATATAAATGGTGTCCAATATCTTGTGTGATGGTCTGTCGGACTTCGTCGTTTGTGATGTGCTGGGTATAGGAAATGCCCAGAAATCTTCTGTAGCACCTAATCTCCATGCTTTGTATTCTTCGTTGAAAATCTGCTGTAAGGGTCCATGTTTCGCAAAGCATATAAAAAGATGGAGATGACAAGGGAGCGCAGCAGCCTTACCTTGGAATGTAGACTGATGGTCCTGTCTTTCCAAATTAGCTTCAACCTCGCCAGGGCAGCAGTTGTTTGTGCGATCCTGGAGAGGACTTCCTGTCGGGACCCATGGTCTGATACAATGGTTCCTAAATATTTGAAGCTATGCACCGTGTTGAGGGGTTGGCCTTGGACTTTGATGTCCGTATTGATGCCATTGGTGTTGTTGGTCATTATTTTGGTCTTCTCTGCACTTATTTCAATTCCATAGGCTTTGGAGGTGGTGTCAAGCTTCTGTACCAGCTGTTCAAGTTCTTGTTCCTCTCCAGCCAATCCATCAATGTCATCCGCAAACGGAGGTTGGAGATTGCTCTTCCCCCTATGCTGGCTGTGCCTTCGTGGTCTGCTAGGGCATCTGACATGATGCGCTCTAGGAAGATGTTGAAGAGTGTTGGAGAGAGTAGGCATCCCTGACGCACACCGATTGTTGTTCTGAACCAGTTTCCGATGGCGCTGTTGTGGAGGACTGCACTGGTAGCCTTGTCATACAGGCTTTTGATGACTTCAATAATTTTAGAGCTGATGTTGTACACTCTCATGGTTGCCCACAGAGCTGCATGCCAGACTCGGTCAAACGCCTTTTTGAGGTCTAGGAACACATGATATAGATGACCTGCTCACAGTGGTGAAAAAAACATAAACTCCGATGGTATGGCCACGTCACCAGATCATCAGGTCTTGCAAAGACCGTCCTGCAAGGCACAGTGCAAGGAGGTAGAAGAAGAGGGAGACAGAAAAAGAGGTGGGAGGACAACATTCGAGAATGGACTGGTTTGACACTAGAGCGAAACAATCAGGGTTGCTGAGGACAGGGAAAGATGGAGTACGCTGGTTAAACGATCATCTGTGGTGCCCCTACGACCTCCGTGTTATGGGATAGGATAGGATATAAATGCTGTAAAAGGCTGAGTAATAATATATCTATACATAGTAAAATAATCAAAATCGGTCAAGTAGAATTTGAGATAACGTATGTGTGTGTGTGTGTGTGTGTGTGTGTGACATGTGCGTGTGTATCTGTGTGTGTGCATGTGTGACAGATGTACGTGTGCTGTCTTGTGTGTTGTGTGTGTTCTTGTTGTTTGTAGTGTGTGTGTGTGAGAGTGTGTTTGTGTTGTTTGGTGTGTTTGTGCGTGTGTTTGTGTGTGTGAGAGTGAGTGTGTGTGTTTGTGTGTGCGCGCGAGTGTGTGCGTGCGTGCTCAATTAGGCGAACAAACGAAACAAGTACATTAACGCCACAGGATTATCTGTACTTACATTTAAAATCTGCCAGTTTCTATATCATCAATAGAAATTGTATGGTCATTTGCAATTAAAGTAGCCTTCAGTAATAGGAGATGTTTCTTAATATGTAATATTTAGTCGTAGCCATACAACTTGATAAAAAAAACAACTAAAGACTCTTTTAATTAGAACATCAGCCTGGATTTTTACTTTCCAGATAACTTTAAAAGGAATTAAATTATTACAGTTCAGAATTTAATGTCGTCTTTAACTTCGTAAAATTATAAAATTCATTAGCAACTACTTAAGCCCGTCGGCTGATTACAAAACATGCATCGTAATCATAGTACTCTCTTTTAGTGCCCTTAAGATTTATTTAGCGTCTACAACAGATTATAAAGTACAAAACTTAATCAGCTTTCATGGAAGAGAACTAAAAAAGAATCGCAGGCCCAGACTGTGTGCACCTCGGTGACCCTACATTCTGACGGCTATCCATCACGGAAACATGAAAAATGATCTGACGAAATGTCTCAAGATACCACGTCCAGTCATACAGATGGTGAAAAAGATCTGAAATCGGAGACACCCCCACTCCCCTTTTGCACTGAAACTGGGGATTCCTGATGCTCGGTAGCACCTTAAATCTGATGGCAGTTTAGCTCGGTGAGTAATCCGCCATCGCTGAAAATAGGTGAGGTCAGAGGAAGAATTTGAGGATGGCGGCGGGGTGGATGGGGTAGTGAGGGTAATGAAGTCTCTGATATGCTCGGCTAAGGGAAACACCCGTGGGATGATCAGTTGATAGGAAACGGCATAAATCTGGTGTCTATGAAGTCGCTGTAGCGACTTAAGGTAAGGTTTAAGTTTAACACGACGTAGGAGTTTTGGACAATAAATAATTTAGTGGACAGCTCTGTACCTCCACTGGGTTCTCTCTCTCTCTCTCTCTCTCTCTCTCTCTCTCTCTCTCTCTCTCTCTCTCTTCTCTCTCTCTCTCTCAAACAGAGACAGATAGACAGACAGAGACAGAGAGAGACAGACATAGGGATAGTAAGAGAGAACAGAACAGTCGTAGATAACGTGAACATCCCAGTAGCAGCTCTCTAATGATTTGTCCAGGATGGGACGACAAAATCTGAAACGCATACACTATTATACGCAAACAAGAATTATTATCAATCTGAGCCTTTGGTATTTGATATTCGACACCTCTTTTCGGCAGACTGAACGATCTTTTGTGAAAACAGCAGACGTTTCCTTTATGATACTAGAGTAGTCTCCCCTTCAAAAGGGGCTGCTGATTTTCCCTCCCACTGATAAGTCGCAAAGTTTCGCTCTTAGTCAATAAAATCCTACGCCGTACCACTTTGTTGAGTTCAGAAAGGTACTTTTCGTTTTCTTCGTCTATGACCGTCGGGTGGCTTTGAATTAACTATCTCAACTTCTACTCCTAGGCCCAGTGCGGGTCCTTATAAATTATAACTGTGTGGTTAAGCCTGTTGAGGTATGCGCTGTAAACTGAGTAGGGTATGTGCATGCCTCGTCAGCAGGCTCACTTTCTCCTACAGTTAGCACGGCCCTTCCTTTAAAAATGATACAGCCAGTATCGACACTCAACTGATCGTTATCTCCTTAGGTTGTCGCATACTTTAGCAACGAACGTAATGACACCACCGAGACTTCAAGATAAGCCTTAAGACTTTTGTTTGGAGAAGACTAACAAAATAGCACAGGGGGTCCGGTATGCCTCGTTTTATGGGACGGGTTCTATAACGTTAAAACTTCCTCAGTTATTTTACCCCTAAAACATGAACCATCTCATTTTACAAGGCAAGGCATGCACTGAACTTGACTCCTTGGTTGAATACGCTTCGTCCTAATTTACATGCAAGAAATAAAGAGGTGATTGTTTTGGATTCGAAAAGGTATTTCGGGTACAAGAGGCGATACGTGCAAACTTTTCATCATAACAAAAATGTGTGGTTATCGCTATCATCATTGCAACTATCCCTGCAAAGTCTCCAACTACGTTGCTGGTCAAAAGTCCAAGCTGTATGATCTACTTATGAGTTGGCGCATATACTATACACAGGACGCATAACCCATGTGTGTGTATATGTGTGTGTATATATATGGGTGTGGGTGCGAGTGTGTGTGTGTGTGTGTGTGTGTGCCTACGCATGCGTTGTTGGTGTCTGTTCTAATGTTTGCTTCCCTTGTTCTGGTCTGTATTTTAGACTGAATTGTTTCCTTTGGCTATGGTTTTGTGATGTTTTAGTAAATTAAATCGTTTTAATACTTAGTTGTGCAATAATTACTTTATTCCTGATATTTGTAGTGTAATGAATGTAAGGACTAAGTACGTGTGAGGGGAGGCGCAAATACGTAATTGAGAATTTAAGGACAATTATCTCTCTGTTTCTGTCTCTGTCTCTGTCTCTCTCTCTCTCTTTGTCTCTCTGTCTCTCTCTCTCTCCAACATATCTTATCCTATCCTATTCCGTAACTCCAAAGTCGTTGGAGCACCACAGATGATCGTTTATTCAACGTACTCCATCTTTCTCTGTCCTCAGCAATCCTCCAGGCTTCGCCCAGTGTCAAGCCAGTCCATTCTCAAATGTTATTCTCCCATCTCTTTTTCTGTCTCCCTCTTCTTCTGCCTCCTTGAATCTGCCTTACAGGATGGTCTTTGCAAGGCCTGTTGCTCTGGTGACTTGGTCATACCATGGCCATCGGAGCTTCGGTTTCTTCACCACTGTTAGCACGTCACCGCGTTGTCCAATGGGCCTAAAATTCCCAAACCAGGTCATACAATTATAATATATAGATCATTTTCTAAATTTAAAGCAGATGACTTTCTATTAGACCTCCATAAAAGCAATCTCTCAAATATATATAATTTTACTAACCCAGATGATGCTTTAACATACTGGTATAACATTTATAAATACATATAAAAACTTGCTCTTATTTTTACAAAACGAGTTAAATACTATTCTAAACTAAATTGGCTTGACAGTGAATTACAACAAGACATTAATCGTAGAGGCTATTTCAAGAAACATGGTAATGAAGGTTAATATAAAAAACTGAAAATGCATTAACTTCACTTAGGAGAAAGAAAATGAAAACATAATATTAAAAATTTAATATAATCCAAAAACAGTTCTAAAATGATTTGGAAAGCAATTAATCATTTAACAAACAAATCACCTTCATCTACAGTACTTAAAAATATTTCCCCTGATACACTGACTTTACATTTTGTCAAAACGTCTGATAGAAGTATAACTGTTGACAAATTAAAAAAAAGAAAATAATGTACATAAATTAACAGAATTGTGTCTGGCCCAAAACATTAAAAACAAAACCTATATTCATTTTTTGTAAACTGAATTTGTTTATCAAACATCAAGAAACCTTAAGCAAACAAATTCAAGAGGAGTTGATGAATTAGATGGTAAAATAATAAATCTGTCTGCTCCGCTTATTTATGACAAATCATGTTTTCCTATCATGTTTAAACAAGCTGAAGTTATTCCGATTTTTATGTCTGATGATAGTTCTGACCCATCAAATTATAGACCCATTTCAATTCTTTCTATCATATCTAAACCACTTGAAAAACACATTAACAACCATATTCTAGACCATTTCACACAAAAAACAACTTGTTACATGAAAATCACTCTTGTCGTTTTTTTTTTCTTCTGCAAACTTACTTGTATCCTTTGCTACTGCTGATTTTATGCAATGTACATTGTTTCGCTTAATTGATTTTGGAAAATAATGTGTAAGTGCTATTTAATGTGTATAATGTCCTCTAAGCTTTGCTGCTTACAAATCAATTGATATTTAGAATGCTATAAATGTTAAATATAAATATAAAATGGATGTGCAACTCCACTCCTTATTCCATGAAATGCATGTCATGTAAATACATGTGTTCTTACTCAAGTTTAACTGTAAACATATAATCGTTTTAAGGTTCAGTAGACTAGTCCCTCTTGAGGGCGAGGGCCAGGTGTAAAAAAAAAGCAGACAACTGCTTATTCTACTACTTCGTAAAAAAAAATTTATCTTATCTTATTTTATCTCTTCTTGGGAGAGTCAATTTATATTGCATTTATGTGCATTATCTCTTGGAAGTTCTGATATAATTTAAATACACTTTTTTTTTAAAAATACCTTTTCTTTTCTCGCTGGGTACTTTGCATTCTTGCATGCATTATAACGGCAACTCGGTGCTGAATCTGACATTTTTGTTTCATTATACTTTATAGCCTGCAGCGAACTCGTTTTTCTATTTGTTAGAATATGTTGACCATTAATTTTGTCGAAAACTGACCTGCTCAAAGTGGATTGCGTGCTTGATTTTGTGCTTTTTTCCCTTTTCTTCAATACAACATTCCATCAACTAAACAGTTTATAAATAAAAAATATAAAGGAAAAAAACGAAGACATTAAACAAAGAAAAAAACAGTAGTAGAGCTAGAGGAAGAGAGAGAGAGTAGAAGGGGGAGGAGGTGAGAGAGAGAGAGAGAGAGAGATTCAGATTCAGATTCAATAGTTTATTAGAAGAAGAAAATGATTTTAGCATTAATTTGCTAATCTTACAATCAGTCCTTCTTTCAATCACTCACATATTTAGTTTAATCATTCGTCCGCATTCATGCAAAGACAAACATTGATTTGAAATAAACAAGCTAACTTCGTAACAAGGAAACTAACAATACTAAGTATAACATATTTAACTGGAACCATTTAATTTAATAAAGAGAGAGAGAGAGAGGCTTGACGGACTGAGTGGGAAGAGAGGGGAGGGGGGATGAAAGAGGAAAATCAATTGATGCATGCTAGAATGTATGATTTTTGAAATTATTAAGAAATATGTTGTAAATCTTGTACTTGAAGCTGTTTAACGATGTGCATTTTTTTAGTTCTAAAGAAAGAGTGTTCCATGACAGGGGGCCTTTAAACGAGAAGCTAGATTTAAAAATGTCAATTCGTGGTTTTGGAAGTTTTGGAGAGAGAGAGAGAGAGAGAGAGAGAGAGAGAGAGAGCGAACAGAGAGAGCGGAGAGAGAGAGCGAACAGAGAGAGCGGAGAGAGAGAGAGAGAGAGAGAGAGAGAGAGAGAGAGCGAACAGAGAGAGCGAACAGAGAGAGCGAACAGAGAGAGCAAAAAAGAGGAAAGATTCGTATTTACAGCCATAGTCATAACTGTACTGATACAAATGGTTCGATTCCACAAATAGCTATAGCTGCCGTTTTATGTTCTCTTTCTCTGGCTGAACTGTACATCATGCAGTTAGATAATATTATTACGGTGTAGAGTTGTGTTTTCTTTTCTTTTCGTTTCTTTGTTTTGTTTTGCTGATGGGGGACATGATCGACGGATTTCATTATAATATTATTGTCATGCTCTCACTGCCCCCTCCTCCTTCCTCCCCTTCACCCCCAACATTTCACCCCTTTTGCCTTTTCTTTCCTATCGTTTGGTTTCATGTTTCTGAATCCTCCTTATGCACATCGAGCTTTTTTTTTTTTTTTTTTTTTGGGGGGGGGGGGGGGGGATGGATACATAATTATATTAGGCGCGATGCAAACTGACATCATAATCTTCATCATTCTAATAACAATGTTGCCATATACGTTTCTTTTTCAAATATATTCTTATTCTCTGACCTTTACAACCACACACTAAACGGAGACCCATCAGTTCTAGCATGCACCGTTAACAGAGAAGAAGAAGAAATCCTCCCAATTCTCCGAGAAAAAGTTGAGGCAGCAGTGCAGTCGCTGAAGAAAGGGAAGTCAGCGGGAGTGGACAACATACCCGCGAATCTGCTTCAAGCAGGAGAAGAAGCCCTGATTGATGCCCTAACCATTATCTGTAACAGGATCTGGCAGAGTGGGGAGCGGCCTATATCATGGACCCAGTCGCTTGCCATCACTCTTCCAAAAAAAGGGTAACCTTCAGGAGTGTGAAAATTATCGTACAATCAGGCTCATCAGCCATCCCAGGAAGATCTTCCTAAAAATGATACTCAACAGGTTGAAACCCCAAGCTGAACAAATCACATCTGAAGAACAAGCAGGATTCAGGGCAAGACGAAGTACCACTGAACAGATTTTCAACCTCGGAATAATCTGTGAGAAATACCTACAGCACCAACAACATCTATATCATGTGTACGTAGACTTCAAAAAGGCGTTTGATCGAGTCTGGCATGCAGCTCTGTGGGCAACCATAAGAGTGTACAACATCAGCCCTACAATTCTTGAAGTCATCAAAGGCTACCAGTGCAGTCCTCCATAACAGCGCCATCGGAAACTGGTTCAGAACAACAATCGGTGTGCGTCAAGGATGCCTACTCTCTCCAACACTCTTCAACATCTTCCTAGTGCGCATCATGTCAGATGCCCTTGAAGATCACAAAGGCACAGTAAGCATAGGGGGCAGAGCAATCTCCAACCTTTGTTTTGCGGATGACATTGATGGATTAGCTGGAAAGAAACAAGAACTTAAACAGCTGGTACAGAGGCTTGACACCACCTCCAGAGCCTATGGAATGCAAATAAGTGCAAAGAAGACCAAAATGATGACCAATACAATAACACCAATGGCATCAACACGGACATCAAAGTCCAAGGCCAATCCCTCAACACAGTGCATAGCTTCAGATATTTAGGAGCATTGTATCAGACAATGGGTCCCGACAGGAAGTCCTCTCCAGGATCGCACAAACAACTGCTGCCCTGGCAAGATTGAAGCCCATTTGAAAAGACAAGACCATCAGTCTACATTCCAAGGTATGGCTGCTATGCTCCCTTGTCATCTCCATCTTCCTATACGCTTGCGAAACATGGACCCTAATAGCAGATCTACAACGAAGAATACAAAGCATGGAGATGACATGCTACAGAAGACTTCTGGGCATTTCTTATACCCAGCACACCGCCAATTACGACGAAGTCCGACAGACCATCACACAAGCCATTGGACAACACGATGACCTGCTCACAGAGGTGAAGAAACGGAAACTCCGATGGTATGGCCACGTCACCAGATCATCAGGCTTTGCAAAAACCATCCTGCAAGGCACAGTGCCAGGAGGTAGAGGAAGAGGGAGACCGAAAAAGAGGTGGGAGGACAACATTCGAGAATGGACTGGCTTGACATTGAGCGAAGCCATAAGGGTTGCTGAGGACAGAGAAAGATGGAGTACGCTAGTTAAGCGATCATCTGTGGTGCCCCAACGACCTCACAGTTAGGGGATAGAATGTGGTAGGATAGATAGGATAGTATTCTTTTTGGGTTCAGTAACGTTTTTCGTTTTTTAAAGAAGACGAAGAATTAATTAAGAATCCCATGGTGGTGGTGTTGTTGTTGTGTGGACGGTTGATTACTGTCAAAGTAATCAACCCATATAAAAATACAAATAAAAAGCTTGTTGCGGCTTGATTTTTTGTTGCTTTGCTGATTACCTACAAATGCCAAGCAGAGCTAAGAAGGGGAGAGAGGAGAGGGAGTGGGCGGGGAGAGATAGGGGTACAGGAGGGTGCTTTAAAAAAAACCACGCACGTACACTCACACATACACGTACACACACACGTACACACACACACACACACACACACAAACACCATAAGATACGATCTACACCTCCAGGCAGTACGATGCAAAAAACAGGGTCAAGGCCACCAAAGAGAGTAGGGTATCATTTGCACCGGTGCGAAACAAGCGAGTTGTGGCGGGGTAGGTTTATACCGCCGTCAAAACAAACACGACTTCTTTTCGCTCAACATAAGTTTAATGTCAAGGATGTTCCTAGCAGTGTACCGTTAAAAATGCTAGTTCAGGTCATATTAAAGCGGTGGGAGCCTGGTCTGAGATCCGTTCCATGTGCAGTACTCGTGAACCCCGAACGCGGAAATAAATGGCCCTGTCACTTATATAGACCTCCCCGGTTTAATTTTAGTAATATGTGCAATACTGATAAACGCAAACATTATAGAGACAATGTTGCCAACATCGTTGGGTCATTTGTAAAAGACCGGTGGTCTCGTTTTCAGGCGCAGAAAACGCCACTTGAGGAAAATGGGAATGAAATGTTTGAAAACCCTTTATTTTATTCTAATTAGCGCTGTTACGATTTAAAAAAAATCTTAACGGCTAAGGCATTTGTGTTTTGTAAACAGAGAGTGATGTCCCCTGTCAGAACTAAAAAATTGTAAATTCAAACTTTAGCGGTCGGTTTAAGCAACAAACGTCCACTGAATCTTTTTTTTTTTCATGAAATAACACAGCGAATTTTTAGGGTAAACCAATTTTTGCCAAAAACAAACAAATAATTCGACTTGAGGTATTTTAAGAGGCCAAGGCTGGGCAGGCCCAAGTGTTATGAGGAGTACTCTCGAACTGAAACTTGGAGAGAGAAAAAGTGGTGAGGCATTGGAAACTACCTGGTACCCGACCGCGAGTGTGTGTGTGCGCGCGCGCATGTGCGTTTGTTTGTTTGTGTGTCTAGGGGTGTGATTTATTTTGTTATTTATCCTATCCTATCCTATCCCGTAACTCGAAGGTCGTAGGGGCACCACAGATGATCGTTTAACTAGCGTACTCCATCTTTCTCTGTCCTCAGCAACCCTGATTGTTTCGCTCAGTGTCAAACCAGTCCATTCTCGAATGTTGTCCTCCCACCTCTTTTTGGGTCTCCCTCTTCTTCTACCTCCTTGCACTGTGCCTTGCAGGATGGTCTTTGCAAGACCTGATCTGGTGACGTGGCCATACCATCGGAGTTTCCGTTTCTTCACCACCGTGAGCAGGTCATCGTGTTGTCCAATGACTTGTGTGATGGTCTGTCGGACTTCGTCGTTGGTTATGTTCTGGGTATAAGAAATGCCCAGAAGTCTTCTGTAGCACCTCCTCTCCATGCTTTGTATTCTTCGTTGTAGATCTGCTGTGAGGGTCCCTTAGGGTATAGGAAGCTGGAGATGACAAGGGAGCGCAACAGTCTTATGTTGGAATTTAGACTGATGGTCATGTCTTTCCAAATTGGCTTCAACCTCGCCAGGGCAGCAGTTGTTTGTGCGATCCTGGAGAGGACTTCCTGTCGGGACCCATTGTCTGATACAATGGTTCCTAAATATTTGAAGCTCTGCACTGTGCTGAGGGATTGGCCTTGGACTTTGATGTTCGTGTTGATGCCATTGGTGTTGTTAGTCATCGATTTGGTCTTCTCTGCACTTATTTTTATTCCATAGGCTCTGGAGGTGGTGTCAAGCCTTTGTACCAGCTGTTCAAGTTCTTGTTCCTCTCCAGCCAATCCATCAATGTCATCCGCAAAACTATTCTCACATCTGTAATATTAAACAATTTTGTGCGTGTGTGACTGCATTTTTCACGATGCGTTGCTTCGAAGTGTGAAGGCTGTATTCTTCTTTGTCACTTCTTTGTCTTCTTTGTCTATGTGGTTTGTGTATGAACTCATGGACTATTAAAAGTCAAGTGTGTTTGTGTGTGTGTGTGTGTGTGTGTGTATAATTATACATACATACACACATATTTCACTTTTAATAGTTTATGAGTTTTCCTGGTGAGTTTATTAAAATGTAAATGCTTCTCCTCCTCCTCCTCCTCCTCCTCCCCCTCCTCCTCCTCCTCCTACTACTACTACTATATTACTACTACTAGTACTACTACTACTAGTACTACTACTACTACTACTACTACTACTACTACTACTACTACTCCTACTACTACTACTACTACTATATTATATTATCTAGATCAGTAGGTGTGGAATATATCGCGTTACTTAAATAGTGTTCCTAATATTGATATCAAAGAACGGTATAATGACTCAGTCATTATTATCTTATGGTTCTAAAGTGAAGATAAGAAGATTGTGCTAAAACGAAAAGGTAGTTGAAAAAGGGAAAGATACTATTAACGGTAAACAAGGTTAAAGAAAGGTTGTGTGGAGGCACGGCGTAGGCGCTATTTAGAAGTGAAAGTGACTTCCATACCAACTTAGATCTTCTTAGTACTTGATACAAGTTCAGCTGATTACTATTATCAAAGAATGCTAGCTAGGCAGGGGCCACGCAACTTAGCGAGGTGGAGCAGGGAATTATCAGTATAACTAACACGTACTGGCATTATTCCTGCAAAAGTACACGTAGTGTACCAAAGCAACGATCATACGCACGCGTACTCGTACACACACATACACATACACAAACAAACAAATACACACACACACACACACCTACACATACTTCAATACACATACTTCACTACAAGAGGGTAATGAATTAGCTGATAAACTAGCTAAAGATGGTGCAAGTAAGCCTACTGAAGTTAATCATAACATGAGCCTCTCCTACTATGAATTGATCTCAATAGTAGACAATTATTTTCTTAAAAATGTACACAATAATATTTTGTCTAGCTCCAGACATTTCACAAAAAATTGTCTACAAGTTAAAATTAAATTCATGGAGAACTAAATTTTCTAAAGACGTTAAATGTGTATGTTCAAATGCTCTGACTGTAGAACATTTGCTATTACATTGCCCATGTCTGAACAAATTATTTATAGAAAATAATATTTATACTGTTATCACACAGTACAATGATGTAACAAAAATATTAGCTGATAATGAATTGATGCTGACAATCGCATCTATTATATCGTGTACACAGATAGACAAAGTATTATAATTATTTTATTCCATGTATTTTAGATGTTAAGATGATTGTGCTTCAATGTTAGGTTACATTGTTTAATCAGTATAAATTCTTCTGGGTTTATTGTTGCTGCTGTATTCTTTTTCTTCAATTTCGTTTTCTTTTTAATCATTTTTATTTATGATTTATATATTTATTTACTATTATTTCCTTTTTCCACCTTATCATTTATATTATTTCGTTTCTTTGTTTTATAGTCTAAAATCACATAATTTGTGAACAGACTTTAAATAAATTGATTGAATTGAATTGAACACTTACACATACACACACATACAAACAACACACACAAACACAAACTTTTATAACGCTATCACAACCAGTAACGTCAACCGCAACAACGTTATAATGAACAATAGCACAGTTCATCAGCAACGCCAACCCCACCTGATTTTCTCTCTCTCTCTCTCTCTCTCTCTCTCTCTCTCTCTCGCTCTCTCTCTCTCTCTCTCTCTCTCGTTCTCTCTCTCTCTCTCTCTCTCTCTCTCTCTCTCTCTCTCTCTCTCTCTCTCTCTCATGCCAGTGTTTAAAAATTGCGTGGGCGTACACTTAGATGAAATTCTACACGATCACACTGATTAGTCCGGAATTGCATTATTTGCTGCATCTTGTAGGGTACTTCGGTCAGAATAGATAGTGGTCATAATGCACAGTAACGTCATCATGTCTGCATCACTCTCGCCATTGACGACTTCATGTGTTCTGATAAAAACTTACGAGCGAAAGAGGGTATGTACCCAAGCCACTACTTTCACCCACAAGCAACAGGCCTAGACAAAGACATGAACCAACATTTTCCCATCCAGTGTTTAAACTTCTTCTATACATATTGCCTTTTCGCCTTTCATCCTGCCTCCTATAACTGCCATTATCAGAGTTGCTCCTCGACAGTCGCCTTAGTCGGTTTCAGTGGCTGCAAAGAGCATTAGCAGAGCTCTCGAGCTAAAAGACAGCTATTCCTGACTACTCTTGACGTCGTTTTCCGACTGAGAGGTTCGTCTGGACATGAGTCAGGATCTTGGCAGACACTCGACCTCACTCGGATCCACTATCTGGGCAGTGTATGTTATCAGGTCGTCTACTTAGTTGATCACTTATAGAATGAGGACAAGAAGAAGAAGAAGAAGAAGAAGAAGAAGAAGAAGAAGAAGAGGAAGAAGAAGATGACATGATGACGATGATGATGATGATGGTGATGATGATGTTGATGATGATAATGATGATGAAGATGATAATGATATGATGATTATACGTCTTAGTAGTAGTAGTAGTAGTAGTAGTAGTAGTAGTAGTAGTAGTAGTAGTAGTAGTAGTAGTAGTAGTAGTAGTAGTTGTTGTTGTTGTTATATTTGTAGTTGCAGTAGTAGTAAAAGATTAGTAGTGATGGTGGTGGTTGTAGTAGTAGTTGTTGTTATTGTTGTTGTAGAGTATTTAGGATTAAACATTTCCTAAATTTGCATTCTCGTAAACTATTTTATTCTGGACATATTCAGCCCTTTATTGATTATTCTTCAACTATTTGGGATACTGCTAATGGCAACGCCATGAAGCCTTTAGTTAGAACTCATAAACGTGCAATTAAAAAATAAAATCTCTCCGAATGATTATGAACAGATCAACATTCTACCTCTTGCCAACAGATCAAAATTTAATAAAGGAATTTTCATGCACAAGATCCTTTCTGGTAATGCACTTCCTTATCTTTCTTCTTTTTTTCTAGAAAAATTGCCAGTTTTTCTAACAAACTAAATATCCCAGTTCCAAGAATTGATCTTTTTAAAATCGGTCTGTCATATTCAGGTTCTACTTTAGGGAATAACTTTCCAGAAGTGCCCCGAAGTGCAATCACTAAATACACATCTTTTAAAATACATCTTTTACAACACATTAGAAATTAATAAGCTACTTAATTAGAGAACAATCATTAGATTGTTTTAAATGTGTGTGCGTGTGTGTGCGTGTGTATGCGCGTGTGTGTGTTTGTGAGTTTGCGTATATGTGCATGTGTGCACAGATCTTGATTATTTTGTTGCATTATGAAGTTATAGCTATAAAGTTATTTTGTTATACTAATTAGTATTACTATTCAAGCCCCATGGGCAAGATGTAAAAAAGCAGACCCAGCGCTTACTCTTTTACCCTTGTTAAATAACATTCTTATCTTATCTTATCTTATCTTATCTTATCTTATCTTATCTTATCTTATCTTATCTTATCTTATCTTATCTTATCTTATCTTATCTTATCTTATCTTATCTTAGATAGATAGATAGATAGATAGATAGATAGATAGATAGATAGATAGATAGATAGATAGATAGATAGATAGATAGATAGATAGATAGATAGATAGATAGATAGATAGATAGATAGATAGATAGATAGATAGATAGATAGATAGATAGATAGATAGATAGATAGATAGATAGATAGATAGATAGATAGATAGATAGATAGATAGATAGATAGATAGATAGATAGATAGATAGATAGATAGATAGATAGATAGATAGATAGATAGATAGATAGATAGATAGATAGATAGATAGATAGATAGATAGATAGATAGATAGATAGATAGATAGATAGATAGATAGATAGATAGATAGATAGATAGATAGATAGATAGATAGATAGATAGATAGATAGATAGATAGATAGATAGATAGATAGATAGATAGATAGATAGATAGATAGATAGATAGATAGATAGATAGATAGATAGATAGATAGATAGATAGATAGATAGATAGATAGATAGATAGATAGATAGATAGATAGATAGATAGATAGATAGATAGATAGATAGATAGATAGATAGATAGATAGATAGATAGATAGATAGATAGATAGATAGATAGATAGATAGATAGATAGATAGATAGATAGATAGATAGATAGATAGATAGATAGATAGATAGAATCTCAAACTGATAAGTCAGAGTGTATGCCCTCTCTCTTAGATTTACAAGGGTAAGGTTAAATATGGAGGAATTTCATCCTACGCACTCCATCACCTCCTCCCATCCCTCCACACCTACTCTCCTAGTCGCCATTTTGGACCTCTCAATTCCAATACTTTCAAAACAAGCGTCACACAACAAATATCTACAATGTCATAATAGCATTTTGAATGACCTAAGACGCGCGAGTCAATAGTATCAAACTAACTATTTCATAAAACAGAACACTGTTCATTGACCAAGATAGCATCAAAAACTACTGATGACATGGTGTTCGTGTAATCTTGGATTTTCACGAAAGTTGCTTCGCTTGCTGGAACGAATGTGTTATCGCGTAAAGGAGGAAGTGACGTGAGCAACCGAATCTCCCAGCGAAAGAGATTGAATGTCAGTCGACAACCTTGCAACCTCAACAGGCAGTGGTTTCAAGCCGTTGATGGCCTGGAGTAAAAAAAAACACACCTTTTTTTTTAATTAAAATTGTACTCAGTCGTCTAGGCGTCAGACCATGCGCCCATGATGATTATGATAATGATGTTGATGATGATAAAAAGGATGAGGATGAGGATGGAAGAGAGAGAAAGTGTGAGAGAGAAAGAGAGAAGTGGGTGTGTGTGAGTGTGCGTGTGTGTGTGTGTGTGTGCCGGTAACACAAATATACCCACAACGCACTAGGTACCTTCTCCCCATCCCCGGTCGCCAAGGATTAAGTTCAGTTGTCTAGGCGTCAGATTATGCGCATAAAACCTGCAAGTTGGCGCCTAGGGCGGCTTGAGTTATAAACTGTGTCAGCCAAAACATTTAGTCCTTAAGTTAAACAATGCAGGCATAAATTATAATGATGATGTCATCTTCAAGAAGAAGATAATCATTCAAATGTATGTCAGTTAATATTGAAATTAAATGTATAAAATATACTGATTATTTAAAACGATCCATAGAGTTCAATTCTAGGTTTTTTAAAAAGGTGTTGGTTCGAAAAACGAAGTTGAAATAGCTCCATTTTTAATTAAATGTGTATTATGCATAGATTAGCTGTTTTTTTTAAATATATATTTTCAATGTTTATTATTTTAAATACATTTTCCGCGGTGATTGCAGCATGCTTGCCATCTCGCTTTCTTCCTCATCATAAATCGTAAATAAGCATAACTATAGATTTGTGTTAGATAATGCTATTTTTATATTTCTTTTTGTTCATTTTAATTAATTAATTGTAATTGTAGGGGTGTCGGATAGTGCAGTGGTTGGAGCACTCGCTACTGTGTCGAAAGTGAAGCACCGTCCGGTGCGGTTAGCACTTGGATGGGTGACCGCTAAGGTGTGAAGCGACAAACAACAACGCCCCCAGTTGACTCAACTGTGATTGAGTACCTACTCTCTTGAGGGTGGGGAAGGTAAAGCAGCGAGGGAGAGAGTTGGGCATCGCCCTCATTACGCTGGCCCAAGATAAGTGTGATCTCCAACATCACGCTCCCCTACGGCCACAAGGCTATGGGACTACCTTTACCTTTACCTTTTACCTTTTTTTAATTGTAATTTAATCTGTTTATAATTTAGTATGTTGTTTAATATTACAGATGTTCATACACTTTAGCTTTAAATTAAATAAATAAATTTAAAATAAATAAAAAGTGCAGTCTGACATTCTGAAGGTTGATAGCTGTCTGAAATGCTGTGCAATGAAAGGGTTAAGTCGGCCAAAATTTAACCTTTTTTTGCCCAAACTATTTTTTTTAATATAGGCTCTTTCGGTGTGTCAACAAAAAGGAAGTACCATTATATCTTATCATGAAAGTTGATATTAATATAAGAGTTCCGTGGTTCTAAGATGTGTGTGCACCACACACACAAAAGAAAACAGATCAAAACAAAATTCAGCAAACGTGGTCTAGAAACGGGATTTTTGACAAGATTTATCATAAATGTCTGGAATAAGTGCACGAAACATACCCTTTGGACTGCCAAATATTCTTTTTCTATGTCTCGTTAATGTTTGTTAAAACAATAGAATGTACTGTATCGCATGTATGACTTCATCGAGAGAGAGAGAGAGAGAGAGAGAGAGAGAGAGAGGGAGAGAGAGAGAGAGGGAGGGAGGGAGAGAGAGAGAGAGAGAGAGAGAGAGAGAGAGAGAGAGAGAGAGAGAGAGAGAGAGAGTGTTGTCGATTTTTTAAGGGTCTAATTCTTATATTACTTTCTTCTATTTTTTTCTGCAGACAACTTGTCAAGTTTTTGTTGTATGATCCTGCTTTCTTTTTTCTAGAAACGAATAAACGTGAAACAACCTGACAAGGTAAAAGTGAGATCACTACCGCATTCCATCTTGTATTCCTTTCATCATTTTCCTGACGTCATCAGTTTCCAGCCAACAATGACAAAAATACATCACAGGAGCATTAGACTGACAGAAGAAGAAGAAGAAGAAGAAGAAGAAGAAGAAGAAGAAGAAGAAGAAGAAGAAGAAGAAGAAGAAGAAGAAGACTTTAGACTTAGACTTTAAACGTTTATTGCAATTACAACATGTTACAAGGATAATAATTTTAAGCTTACAGCTTATTCTTACAATTAGTCCTTGTTTCAGGCACCCACTCAAGCATAATACATTTATACAATCAATTAAACCTGCCACATGTTACATATATAAAAGTAAAACTATAATAATTTCAAAACAAGAACTTTTAACATATCTAAACGTCATCTGAACAATATAATATTATACCATTATAATATGGTGACCTGTGGGTGGAAAAATTATGAATTTAAAATATGGTTAAAAAGCATTAATTTAAATGATTTGATTGTTTTGTTTTGTTTAATGATCGGAGGAAGTTCATTCCATAAAGATGGTGCTCTGAACCCATCAATTCTTGGTTTAGGTAAGAGATAATTTTGGGACTGGTATACATTTGATGATTTAGTTAAAAATCGGGTTAGATAGTTTGGTGCAATATTGTTGTGAACTTTAAACATAAGCATGATCATATTATATTGAAATTGTTTATTTAGAGGTAAAATGTTTAATTTTATACATTTTTCATCTGTTAAAATAGTTGTACAGTTAGAAATTAATTTTATTGCCCGTCGATGCAATGAATTTATTTTTTGTATTTGATTATGACTAGCAGCACTCCACACAGTGGAAGCATAGTTAATATGCGAAAGACAGTGTGCATGGAAGAACACTTTCCTGGCATATTCAGGAACAAAACATCGTAGTTTTGAAAGCAAAAACGTACTTTGGGAAAGGCGTTTACATATTTGATTAATGTGTTTATCCCATTTGAATTCTGAATCAATAGTAACTCCAAGTACACGATGGTCTGTTACTTGGTGGACAAAAGTGTTATCTATTGTAATATGTAATTGTAAAGGCTGTAATTGATGTTTTTGTCTTGTTGTGATTATCATGCACTCTGGTTTTTTTAGGATGAAGAACCATTTGATTAGTTAGACACCAGTTTATCACATCATTTAAACTATTTTGTAAAGATGTTTGTATGGACGTAATGTCTTTCCCAGAACAATGTATTGTACTGTCATCCGCAAACAAATCACAGATTACATTATTATCTGATATTTGGAGGTGGAGATCGTTTATATAGATACAAAATAGAAGAGAGCCCAGTATCGAGCCTTGAGGAACGCCACATTTTACTGTACCTTTTGCTGAGTAATGGCCATTTACTCTATCACTTAAGTAAGATTGAAAAAAATTTACAGTTGCAGAATTGTTCAGATACACAGATAATTTACTGATCAATATGGAATGATTAACCATATCAAAAGCTTTTGTAATGTCTAGAAAAACAGCACCAGTAATTTCATTCTTATTAATTGCAGAGAGCCAAGTATAACATAATCTAACCAAAGCAGTATGGCACGAATGATTTTTACGAAAACCAGATTGGAATGGATGAAAAAGAGCATGTTTCTCCATGAAAGTATTTACATGTTTATACATATGTTGTTCAAGTGGTTTAGATAGAACATTTAATAATGAAATAGGTCTAAAGTTATTTGGATCAGAAGTGTCCTTTGCTTTTGGAATTGGAACAACTTTAGCCATTTTCCAAGCATCAGGAAATATTTCAGTTTTAATACACAAATTATAGATAAAAGTTAATGGTTCAATGATGTAAGGCAGTGCAAGTTTTAAAATCAAAGAATTCATATTATCAAAACCGCAAGATTTTTGTTTTTTAGACTTGTTATATATTTGGATACGTCATGAGTATTTAAGAGGGGGATGAAACATGTAGTATTCGGAGTTAGTCTGTCTTTACAAAAATTATCAAGTAATGCTGTAAGACTGTACGCAGGTTTATGACAAGTGGATTTAACGATATTATCAGTTATAGATAAAAAGTGATTATTAAAAGTTTCAGCTGATGGAGTGATAACAGCTGTGTGTTTTGTACATTTAGACTTTCCTGTTATCTCATTCATTGCTTTCCAAAGTGATTTTGTATCATGGTCATTCATTATTAATGAAGTAATATACTTTTTTTGAGTCTCGAATCATAGTGGAGACTCTATTTCTTTGTTTCTTGAAGAAGAAGAAGAAGAAGAAGAAGAAGAAGAAGAAGAAGAAGAAGAAGAAGAAGAAGAAGAAGAAGAAGAAGAAGAAGAAGAAGAAGAAGAAGAAGAAGAAGAAGAAGAAGAAATAAAGGAAAAGGAAGAAAACGAAGCAGAAGAAGAAGAAGAAAAAGAAGAAGAAGAAGAAGAAGAAGAAGAAGAAGAAGAAGAAGAAGAAGAAGAAGAAGAAGAAGAAGAAATAAAGGAAAGGGAAGAAAAAGAAGCAGAAGGAGAAGAAGAAGAAGAAGAAGAAGAAGAAGAGAAGAAGAAGAAGAAGAAGAAGAAGAAGAAGAAGAAGAAGAAGAGGTAGTGCTGGAGAGGGGATACGTATGCAACACAAAATGTACCCCTTCCCCACCCCTCCCCCCCAAAAAATATATAATAAAATAAAATATAATAATAATAATAATAATAATAATAATAATAATAATAATAATAATAATAATAATAATAATAATAATAATAATAATAATAATAATAATAATAATAATAATAATAAAAACGTTAATTTTTCTTTCTTTACTTACACGGAGGAAAAAATCCTTACATGAACAAGAAATGGAAGCAAAATTGCTAAAGAAAGCAGTAGAAAATAATTATGAAGTCTGAACACTGAACACAGGAAGCCACAAGAAAAGAACAATATGAAAGCGCCAAGGCCGTTAAATGCATTCAAATTTGAAATATATATATCGAATGCATTTAACTGTCTTGGGTCAATATGCATGTTAAGGAACAGTGGTGAATGGAGGTCATCTATTCACCAAACTCCCAACAGTAGTAATTTTTCAAAATACAACAAATTCAAACTACGCTCACACCAAACTGGAGAAAGATCTCGCAAACATAAAATAGTGCAGGTTATAAAAGAATGAACCTATACAAATAAAAAGTAAAATACATGTAGAATACATAAATAAATACATACATAAATAGCAATAATTATTGCATGATCCAATAAAAGCTTAGATAACGATAATTATTGAATGAGTCGATAGAGACAAAAAAATGTAAAAAGTGATTGTTATTAGTATCTTTATGAAAATGACTTGTTACATTTTTTCAGTTAGATTTTTTAGTTTTCCGTATATTATTTAATATGGTAATTAAATTAAAATGTTGCTATATATTACAATAGGGATTAACGTCCGTAAAATATATGAAAATAGTATACAGAAGTAGGCAAACAGTTCATAATAAATTAAATTAAATAGGTAATCAGCATTCGTTGCATAATAGAGGTCCATGAAATCAATGTTGCGTCGACAAGTGTTCCCTTCCTTCTACTGCCTAATGGATTGTATTTACTAAGAGAGCGATATCTACCAGAGTCATAATTTAAAAGCAACTGTGTAACAGACGTTCGGTTGTTTATGAATCTGCTGCGCAGATCATTGTACAATGGACAATCAAAAACAAAATAATGTTCATCTTCCAGTTGACTTTTACAAAAGTCACACATCTTATTTAATGTATTATCACTATACTTGTGCATATTATTATTATTAATTGGTAGAACTCCAAATCTAAACTGTATTAAGGCTACGTGAAAACAATAAATATCAATATCTATAATGTACGATTCTTGATTACAGTCTGCTTTAAATGAATGGAACAATGCATATATGTCTTTCTAATTAATTCCTGCTTCCCATTTTTGTCTAAACATAATTATCTTGTAATCTTTCCTTACACATTCTGATAAAGGCATTTACGTTACACCTTGTTGCAACCATACGAAATAAAATCCACTAATTATTGACAAAATATGAGAATATCCGAAGCCCATGTCTGTTAACCATTGGTGTCTAAATTAACTAACATTGGTTCATGGGATAGGACGTATGATGGAACCAAAGGACGGACGGACCCACATTTGGCTCGTTCTGATTCTCGACCATTTCTAAGAATTTCAGTGCAAAAAAGTGAAGTTCTTTTTTCCTTTAGTCTGAGACCACTTTTTATGCATAAAAAATCGTCATAGAATTGATTGATGTTGTGATAAGAGACTAGATTTACACCCAGCACGATAGCTTCTTGCCTTGTTTAGTCAGCTGTAACCTTAGTAGGTTAATGTTACCCTGCAGCAGACGACAGAAGTTCACTGTAGGGTACACATTTCTATACTGACAATAGCGCTGTAGGTAGTGACATCATCCAGCTTATGTATAGGCAGCAGTACGGCCATTCCGGACACAGAGAGCTTAGGTTTACCGGTTCTAACCGGTTTAGGCAGACAGCTAGGTAGAGTCATTCGTGTGGTAAACTGCCAGCAAGACACAGCTACGCTCTCACAGATCTCTCCATTGAAGACTAGAAAAGCAGGAACTGTTGAAACTCTATTCAATCAAGTTAGCCACGGCCTGACATTGTCAAAAAGGTAAATGAAAATACTTTTGTTTCATTGTGATGTATTGATATTATTGTTGAATTATGTTTGTGAAATTTGCCATGCTTAGAATTGAATTGTTAGTCCGACGTTGCGTGACCACGTGAAGAACCCGACCACGTGGAGAACCCGAGCGGTTCGACGCCATGATGAATTCCATACGGACCCACTGTTGTTTAGCACATATGTATTCTTGCAGACTAGTGGCTGTACCAGAGAATGTGTATAATATTAATTATTTCTCTATGTGTATAATTAGCCATGATTTATATTTATATATGTATAGGAAATTAGAATGGAGATTCCAGTGGACCACAGACTTAGCAGAATGTTTGTCGCTTTTATATAGAGATGTGGAGCTAATCACTGAGGGCTACTTCGGCCTTCAGTGAGACACTCTGCACACACCTACTATACATGGTGGTGCAGAATTTCGTCTCATATGTTACAGACGAGCAGGCATCGTATCGTGAGCCCGACTAGACGAAAGACAAGAAAAAGTCTTCACTGAAAGTCGGCCTGCATCGGCTGCTCTAGCAATGCGCGACGAGAGCCCACCAGTCTAGCAACAAGGAGACGACTCCACAACAACACAGCTCATCAAAGAATCCACAACAACACAGCTCATCAAAGAATCAACCACAACAAAGCTCTTCTAACCTTGTGTTAAGTTTATATTGACTCAGTGCACCAAACCTGTTAGCCAAAGGACCACAGTAGTCCACTCTTCCAGAACTCTGACCATTTGGGCAGAACGTATCAAGTGCCCAATGAAGAAATTGTAGCTGCATAGAACTATCAAGGAGCGAACCATTCGAATTGACATTTGAACTTTTAAGTTAGTATCGTACTTAGCAGATCGTGTATAGAGTAGAGGAAATAAATGTGTGATATTTACTGTTAACAAGTGGCTGGACTACCTATGTTTTATAGCCGTGTGAGAGCTAGTGTGACAGTGATCTTTTACCATTTTTCTTTCTATCTCTGTACCCCAGCCTAAACTCAGACCGAGCTAAACATATAAATGTATTAAGTAGAGTCACAAGGAGATTTACTAGCGATCCCCATCGGCTAAAGACGAGTGGGTAATAACATTCCATTGTGCAGAGCCCAGCAACAATAGACCCACCGTCACAGATGTAGCATGAAGAACTGACCTCAACGAACTTGATCTTTGAGGTAGAGCAATTACAATCACACGATAATCCAGGTAATGTTGCAACTAAATTTCGTCAAAATGGGTTCAGTGGTTCATGCTACGCTGCTATGGTTTGCTTAAAAAAACTACGCTTTTTAAAATGTTGGTAATTTTTTTTTTAAGCCATCAACTCACAGGTGTAGTGCGTGAGTTGCGAGTTGTCGATCCTGGTAATCTCGCTTAAAATATCGCGAGTGAGACTTTGCGAGATTCATCTAGCGCCATTTTGTCTCTTTTTGTTTTCATTTGCTCATGCTGTTCTCGTCAAAATGCCTAAGTCAAAGCAGCCTCAAAAACGAAAGCTTCATGAAGCAGACAGTTCCGGAAGTGACGATGAAGAAAATTCTGTGAAAGCTTCAAAATGTGCACGACAAATGCAACAGAGGTTTATTTCAGATTACACAACACGTTGGCCCACTTTGCTACCTTCAACAACAAAAAATGTTCATCATGCCTAATGTCAATAAAACTCAGTCAAAAATTTTGAAGTTTTCACAGAATTTTCTTCATCGTCACTTCCCGAACTGTCTGTTTCATTAAGCTTTCGTTTTTCAGGCTGCTTTGATTTGGTTAAACGATAATCTGTGGTGCCCTTACGACCTCCGGGTTACGGGACAGGATAGGATAGGATAGGCCTACTGTAGGGTATGTAATAAAGAATTTTCGATTAAGCTTTGAAATGAACAAAAAAAGCATACTGAATAATACTTGTAGTTGATAAAATTCATTTAAGTTGTACACTGCATTAGTATATTTAAATCCTTTTAATTCATTTCATGGTACATGTAGGCTACATTTTGAACACTTAAACATATTGCATAATAAAATCAAGGCATTTCCCCAGGCTGAGTACTTGTAAACTTGCTGTTAAATCTTCATATGCCACCAGTTAACAAATGATCACTAAAGGGATGATGAAGATTTGGTTCATAACATTCATGCTATGTAGTATCTAATTTGTTTTAGTCAATAAATTTATACAAGGTACAGATTTAATCTGTAGTGTAATGCATGTAGTGTACTTTTTGAACACTTTAGCATATTGCATTATCAGATAGTGGATATTTTAAAAAGAATACTAAGATAAATGATGACACTTAATTTATTATTAAACAAATTACAGATTGAGAAAACAAAGTATTAACACATTTTTATTCTGGCACAAATCAGTTACTTATAATACTATAAGTATTGTTTTAAATTTTGTTGATTGATGAAAAGTTACCATGCTATGGTTTTTATACTAAAACTATGGTTTTATGTTCTGGCTGCTACTCTTTTTTAAAAACTAGGGTAGGCAGGTCTGTATGACGTAGCAGTGACCGAAGGACGGACAGACGAACGGATGGACGGACGGGCCTACATTTGGCTCGTTCAGATTCTCAACCATTTTTAAGAATTTCAGTGCCAAAAAGTTAAATTCCGCTTGTTGACTCCTTCGACCTGTTACTGGCGTCGCCTGTTTCTTAGTTGTGCAATTCCTTATTTATCATGGGTGACGTTTTTGTTCGTGTTTCAATACCTAAATCCTGGAGTGTCTTATACGCTTTGGTTTCACTGCAATTGGCCAGTTTTCACTAAACAGACGACTTTGACGATTGCTGAGTGTCAGAGATCTATCACGCATAGGCTGGTGTTCTACTTCCGGCTAGTACTGTAACGAGCTTGCCTTAGATTCACTTGACAATAAAATAATGAAAGACTAGTATACTCGTAGCTTTCGGCTTATTTAAGGGAAAAGTGGTTGTAGTACAGTACGCAAAATTGTTTTCTGTTCATGTCAGCATTTGATTGAAATCTGTAATTGTAAATTGTGTGTGGGTGTGGGTGTGTGGTCACACTTTTACTTCCAATCTAGTCCGACCTCCACTTTTATATTGAACAAGACTTAGGTCTAGGATCGTATTAAACAATGGAATAGCTGCAGAATTGCTCAATGGGCCGACCCTGCAGTTCTTAATGCCTTCTCAGTGTAGTTGAGCACAAGCGGACGTTGATGATGAAAGAAGAGTTCACAACGAAGACTTTGAGCTTTGTAGGGATAAATGTATGCGGTTCTTGAAGATACTCCACCGAGATCTGCTTTGTTCGCATAATCATAGACTCTGTCTCTTTCAAACACGCAAATACACCCACACACACACACACACACGCACACACACACACACACACACACACAAGTACACAGAACACCAAGACTGGGTTTTACTAAGAATGTAAGAATCGGAAAGTGATTTTTTGACGGAAAGAACGCAAACTTCTTCTAGAAATGTAAGAATCTAAAGCAAAATTGGCTCTTTCCGTCTCAAAAGTTGACCTACTTCGTCTCCTATAGGCGACGAAATAGGTCGAACTTTCTTGCAAAATTTTCCCAAAATTGACTGGATTTTCTCCGTCCCGGATAGTGCACTCCCTTGCACTTAAAACACTCTCATGCACTACAACTGCACTCCCATGCACTAAAAGAGCACTCCTGCGTACTTAGAAAAAAGTGGGTGGCTGGAAAACTCTGGGTGACTGATACACTCACCCATTTCCTGCATAAAAAGCAAGGTTAGTCACCCATTTTAAGGCTTATGTCTCCGCACACCCACACACACACCGACAAAGTGAGAAAAAGAGATGCCCTGAAATAAAGAAATGACTAAAATCAAGCTTATCGCCAGTCTTAATTGGAAGGTTCGTGGAAGATTAGTGGAAGTTTAAAACCTTGTTTCGAGGTCCTCAGATCCCGAACTGTTGGTTGCTGTATTGTTTGGAAAAAAGAAAAAAAAGCTCAGGGATTTACGTTCGGGATCTAAAAACTTTTTAAAAAAAAGTTTTTGAACCTCCTCGAACCTTCCACGAACTTTCCAATTAAGACAGGCCATTAGAAAGGAAGGAATCACAAAATGCTTGCGTGCTTTTGTTTCTCTTCCTCACATCTCCACCCTACGCCTTTGTTGCTTTTTTAAATTATTATTTGTATTGTTTGTATTGTTAACATAATTTGTATTTTGCAGTTTGAGTTTATATTATTTGTATTATTATTTAAGGTTATCTATATCGTTCTTATGTAGCGCTTTTCCATCTCAAGAGCTGCTCAAGGCGCTGGCCGATACATGATCTCATTAAGAAGAAAGTAATTTAAAAGATACGCACACCCTGGCCTTGGTTTATCTGGGTCAGTAGATTTTTACCTTGCAATCCGAAAGTCAAAACATCGTAAATAAAGGTGTGTGCTTTAAAGTGCATTCCTGCACCAAGTGTAATAGTATTCGGTTGCAAAAGAACATTAGTCTTTTCTATTGCGCACGCACACACACACACATACACACACACAAGCACACACGCATACGCACACATGCACGCACACTCATGCATACACAAACACACAAACCCACACAGGGGGACACACAACAACCCACCCAATTCCCCCAAACACACACACACATCCATATACAGAGGTGCACACATATACAAACTCTGGCTGCACTCGCGTGCCGCACACAAACGCACCCGCTCACATGAATGGGTACGATAATGAAAAGCTGCTGTAACATCAATCAAACCTTTTCCCATCCTTGACCTTGGAAGAAAAGGAAGAGTGAATTGAGCCAGGGATGAGTAGTGTATTCTGTGTTTATGTGTGTTTTTGTGTGTGTCCGTATGTAATTGCGCGTTAAAAGGGTTGGGGTGGGGGAATGGAGAACAATCTCCTAAATCATCTGTTGTATCTATGACCTGTAAGCGCCTTCACTCGCACCGGTCCTGATTTGGCTCGGAAGAGTCCGCTGGACCTAAAGCAATAATCATGTAATGTAATGTAATTCACTCGCACTGCAAATAATATCGTTTTAATGTTAAATCCCCGATTCCAATAATCAAGGGAATGCCACGGCCTAGTAAATCTAAATAAATAAATGTAAGTTACCAGTTCAAAGATCTCTTGAAGGTCGACATCGGGATCGAACATAAGCAGCACAGGACGCACACTTGTTGCACCAAGGCTCATGTCACAACAATCATAAACACTGTACTATTCCAAACGAAGAATATTAAGCGGTAGAAACAGGGAGATTAACGTGAATACACTTTACCTTTGCTGTTTTTAGGGAGTTTAGATAAAAAGATAACTCCCGAATGCCAAGTGTGTGAAATTCATGCCACTTACTCGGAGAAAGCATGGCAGCCGAAGTGCAGCGCTCTGTTAAACCAACGTGGATTGCGTCCAAGCATTTGATTAGAGCCTTACATTTAATCCCCTCTACGGTAGACTGAATTGACTATAGGATGATTGAATCAGCACCTACAGCGCCAAAAACATCTATATCATGTGTTCGTAGACTTCACGAAAGCGTTTGGCCGAGTCTGGCATGCAGCCCCGTGGGCAACCATGAGAGTGTACAACATCAACCCTAAAAATTATTGAAGTCATCAAAAACCTGTATGACAAGGCTACCAGTGCAGTCCTCCATAACAGCGCCATTTGGACACTGGTTCAGAACAAGGACAGTTTGTCAAGAATGCCTATTCTCTCCAACACTCTTCAACATCTTCTTTAGAGCGCATCATGTGTGATGCCTTTGCAGATCACAAAGGCAAAGTCAGAATAGGGGGTAGAGCAATCTCCAACATGCGTTTTGCGGATGTCATTGATGGATTGGCTGGAGAGGAACAAGAACTTTAACAGCTGGTACATAGGCTTGACACCACCTCCAGAGCCTATGGAATGGAAATAAGTGCAGAGAAGACCAAAATGATGACCAACAACACCAATGGCATCAACATGGACAAAGTCCAAGGTCAGTCCATCAACACAGTGCAAAGCTTCAAATATTTAGGAACCATTGAATCAGACAATGGGTCCCGACAGGAAGTCCTCTCCAGGATCGCTCAAACAACTGCTGCCCTGGCAAGGTTGAAGCCCATTTGGAAAGACAAGACCATCAGTCTACATTCCAAGGTAAGGCTGCTGCGCTCCTTTGTCATCTCTATCTTCCTATACGCTTGTGAAACATGGTCCATCACAGCATATCTACAACGAAGAATACAAAGCATGGAGATGAGGTGCTGCCGAAGACTTCTGGACATTTCCTAAACCCAACACATCACGACAAAGTCGGGACAGACCATCGCACAAGCCATTGGACAACACAATGACCTGCTCACAGTGGTGAAAGAACGGAAACTCGGATGGTACGGCCACTTCACCAGATCATCAGGCCTTGCAAAGACCATCCTGCAAGGCACAGTGCAAGGAGGTAGAAGAAAAGGGAGCCCGAAAAAAGGTAGGAGAACGGCATTCGAGAATGGACTGGCTTGACACTAAGCAAAGCCATCAGGGTTGCTGAGGACAGAGAAAGATGGAGTATGCTGGTTAAAGGATCATCTGTGCTGCCCCAACGACTTGCGAGTTACGGGATATGATAGGATAGGATAGGAAACAGCAAGGTGATCATTGCTAAATAATAATAATAATAATAATAATAATAATAATAATAATAATAATAATAATAATATCCTATCCTATCCTATCCCATAACTCGGAGGTCGTTTGGGCACCACAGATGATCGTTTAACCAGCGTACTCCATCTTTCCCCTGTCATCAGCAACCCTGATTGTTTCGCTCAGTGTCAAACCAGTCCATTCTCGAATGTTGTCCTCCCACCTCTTTTTCGGTCTCCCTCTTCTTCTACCTTCTTGCACTGTGCCTTGCAGGACGGTTTTTGCAAGGCCTGATGATCTGGTGACGTGGCCATACCATCGGAGTTTCCGTTTTTTCACCACTGTGAGCAGGTCATCGTGTTGTCCAATGGTGTGTGTGATGGTCTGTCGGACTTCATCGTTGGTGTTGTGCTGTGTACAGCAACAACATAGATCAAAGAAAGGTAACCACTAATATAGCACTCCTCGTGCCTGCCTACAATAGCCACTTGAAACCCAATCGTAACAGTGATAGTAGGTACCGAACCCACGACAAATGCTAATTAGCTGGTGACCCGAACTGTTATGGATAGCAGTATAGCCACTCTCTCTCTCTCTCTCTCTCTCTCTCTCTCTCTCTCTCTCTCTCTCTCTCTCTCTCTCTCTCTCTCTCTCTCTCTCTCTCTTCTCTGCTGTATTGCTTTCTCGCTTTTCTCTCTCTGTGCTGTAGTGCTTTTTCGCTTTCTCTCTCTGTGTTAACCCCTTGGGGTCATGAGCAATCTTGCCACTGTAGATTGTTCAAACCTATAAAGGGAAAAGTGAAAGCCACAGTTGAAAACCTGTCTTTCCTTTATAGGCAAGACAGATTCACTGCGGCAACAGTACCCCCGTTGGAGTGCCGGGGGTTTTCGGGTATAAATAGTATCCCCACTTTATGGAAATTTAGTGCTTTAAATTCCAACTGTCGCTGTCTTCCTCATTTACTCTTTCCTATTTCTGCTCTGTCCTTCACTCTGCTATACTATCTTCTTCTTCGCTAGATCAATGACCTACCTTTTTTCTTGAAAACTCTTCCTGGACAAGACTCCTTGTTTGTGTATGAGGTCTGTTGGATCAGCTTGGGAGTGTTGGACGCTTTCTGCCGGGTGGTCACTAGGGCTTCCTATGATTGTACTATTTAGCACTATAGGCATTTTATATGTATGCGTTTTGTTGATGATTTATAATGATGATTGTATTCTATTTTGTTTTTGTAACCGGGGGTTCGCGTAGTTGAGGTCAACCCTCAGCCGTCCCTCGCGTGGGATGTCTTTATTGTAAAGTGACTGGCCGGTGGAGGGCATTCAATTTTCCCACTGGGGTTGTTTCAACAGATCTTTTATGCGGATCGGGGGTTGTCCGGTCCTGATTTGGCTCGGAAGAGTCCGCTGGACCTAAAGCAACAATAAATCAATCAATCAATCTCTGTGCTGTAGTGCTTTTTCGCTTTCTCTCTCTGTGTTGTATTGCTTTCTCGCTTTCTCTCTCTGTGCTGTATTGCTTTCTCTCTCTCTGTGCTGTATTGCTTTCTCTCTCTGTGCTGTATTGCTTTCTCTCTCTGTGCTGTATTGCTTTCTCGCTTTCTTTCTCTGATTCACTCACACTAATGCACACATGCTCACACACACACAAGCACACCCACCCACACACACACGCCACGCACAAATAGATAAGTAATACAGACATAGCTTCGGGAAACTATATTATCATTTTTAAAACACACACACATATATACACACATCCACACACACACCTACTTGCACAGACACCGTTATTTGGACTTTCCTCAAACGCCACATACGTTGTGTGGACAATGAGTCGTGCTACGATCCCCTTTATATGTACTTTTAAGTGTTCTAACCCTAGCCCTAACCATAACGGATCATTAAATGGACGTCCAAACAAGGAGGTCTGTCCAAAGAACGTATGTAGATGTGCACTAGTTTTTTTTCCAAATAACGCCGTGTAAACATGCGCACGAACACACACGCACACACACCCACCCACACACAACCCAAAGAACACATCTATCCAAGTACGCGTGCACCACCCCTTTCGAACCCAGATAAATGAAAAAATAATTTCAAATTTCAGATACATTTGAAACTAATGGGTGTGTGTGTGTGTGTGGGTGGGTGTGTGTGTGTGTGCGTGTGTGTGTGTGTGTGGGTGTGGGCATGTAGAAACGACGTTACAGTAACACACTCATGGAACTCCACATGGTTTCTTTTGACATTTTTGGAAGGCTGCCCTATTTTGACGTCAAAATAGGGTTTCGGTAGAGTTACAGCTGTTTTAGGCTTAGGGTTAGGTTAAGGGTTAGGGTTAGGGTTGAGGTTTGGGTTAGGGTTAGGGTTAGGGTTAGGAATAGGTTCAAAAATTTAAAAATGTCAAAATAATGTCACGAAAATGAAAAGTGTGTCAAAAAAATCCCTGTTTTTTTCACAACAGTCAACAGAATGTCGTTTTTACAAAAATGTGTGTGTGTGTGGGGGGGGGGATGGGTGTGTGTGTCTTGCGTGTGTGTGTGTCTTGCGTTTGTGTTTTTTGCGGGCGTGTTTCTTGCGTGTTTGTAATAAAGTGTGCGTGTGTGTGAGCGTGCGTGTGTTTGCATGCGTGTGTGTGCGTGTCTGGTGTGTGTGTGTGGTTTGCGTGTGTTGTGTGTGTGTGTGTGTGTGTGTGAGTGATTGGAATGTTCACGTTATATTTTTGCAGGCTTGAACGCCAAGTGTGAAGGCTGTATTCTCCTTTGCCGCATTGGTGATTTAATTCTTTTTTATATATTGTTTGTTTTGGAAATATATTACCTTTATTGCTTTGAGTGTGTGTACGATTATTTCAAAATTAATAATGTAGTTTATAAATGTATCACTTGCCTACACAAACTGAAGGATGTTTACCTCGACAACTCTACAAGGTCGTTGTGAAGTAACATAATGATAAGAGGTGATGATACCATGATACAGCTGAGCAATAATACAGCCCAATGCTTCATCGGTGACAAATTGCATGACGGATCATTAGTTTAGCGGCGCTAGATCTTAACTCACAGGAACTCTGAAGGAATAAAACCCAAAATACCACCACGAAAAAAAATCCCTTTGATGCAAAATAAATCGTTTTGGCAACACTTTGAGTGTGTTTGCAATTTAAAATTTAGTTCAAGGACAACTCTCTCTCTCTCTCTCTCTCTCTCTCTCTCTCTCTCTCTCTCTCACACACACACACACACACACAAATCATCATCTCTCTCGCCATCTCTCAAAGCTAGGTGGTGTGTGTTTGTGGGTGTGCGTGTGCGTGCGTGTGTATGTGTGTGTGTGTTGTGTGAATTGCGCAGCTTGAAAAAAATTGCTTATGGAGAATGGCTCTTTTAGCAAGATATTTAACAAGCCGTTTGCTGAGGAGGGTAATTATTTATAAACCTTTTTGCACCGCAACTGCGTAATTTGTAAGTAAAGTACTTGACTTCATTTTTTGCGTATGACTGCAGTGCAGGCAAATGTGCAAAAATAGAAACAGTAAACATTACGATTACGATTATTATGTTAAGCTATTGTCTTCACTTTCGTAAATCCATGACGCAAATGATCACATATTTCCAGAGGTGTAATTTGTTAAATTTGGCAAGTTCTCAGTTCATATAAAGGCGCGCACTCGATTTGGGACAGGCCCGTGCATGGACGTTTGTGATCTATCCTATCCTATCCTATCCTATCCCGTAACTCGAAAGTCGTTGGGAGCACACAGATGATCGTTTAACCAACGTATTCGATCTTTCTTTGTCCTCAGCAACCCTCATGGCTTCGCTCAGTGTCAAGCCAGTCCATCATCGAATGTTGTCCTCCCACTTCTTTTTTGTCTCCCTCTTCTTGCCCAAACGTCTTCTGTAGCACCTCATCTCTATGCTTTGTATTCTTAGTTGTAGGTCTGCTGTGAGGGTCCATGTTTAGCAAGCGTATAGGAAGAGGAAGCTGACAAGGTAGCTCAGAAGCCTTACCTTCGAGCGTAGATTGTTGGTTCAGTCTTTCCAAATAAGCTTCAACCTTGTCAGGGTAGCAGTTGTTTGTGTGATCCTGGAGAAGACTTCCTGTCGGGACCCATTGTCTGATATAATGGCTCCTAAATATTTGAAGCTATGCACTGTGTTGAGGGATTGGCCTTGGACTTTGATGTTCGCGTTGATGTCACTGGTGTTGTTGGTCATCATTTTGGTCACCTCTGCACTTATTTCCATTCCAAAGGCTCTGGAGGAGGTGTTAATCTTCTGTACCAACTGTTCAAGTTCTTGTTTTCCTCCAGCCAATCCATCAATGTCATCCGCAAAACGGCGTTTGAAGATTTCTCTACCCACTATGCTGACTGAGCCTACGTGATCTGCAAAGGCATCTGACACGATGCGCTCTAGGAAGTTGTTTAAGAGAGTTGGAGAGAGTGAGCATCCTTGACGCAAGCCGATTGTTATTCGGAACCAGTTCAGATGGCGCTGTTGTGGAGGACTGCTCTGGAAGCCTTGTCATACAGGCTTTTGATGACTTCAATTATTTTAGGGCTGAGGTTGTACACTCTCACGGTTGCCCACAGGACTGCATGCCCGAATCCGTAAAACACTTTCTTGAAGTCTACAAACACATTATATAGATATTGTTGGTGTTGTAGGTATTTCGCGCAGAATATTCAGAGATTGAAATTCTGCTCAATAGCACTTCGCCTGCCTTGAAACCTGCTTGTTCTTCAGCTATGATTGTTTCAGATTGGGGTTTTAACCTGTTGAGTAATATTGTCAGGAGGACCTTGCTGGTATGGCTGATGAGGATGATAGTGCGGTAATTTTCACACTCCTGAATGTTACCTTTATTGGGAAGTGTGATGACAAGTGGCGATTGGGTCCATGGTGTAGACCACTTCCCACTCTGCCAGATCTTGTTACAGTTAATGGTGAGGGCGTCAATCAGCGCTTCTCCAGTTGCTTGATGCATTTTTGCGGGTATATTGTCCACTCCCGCTGACTTTCCCTTCTTCAGCGATTGCACTACTGCCTCAACTTCTTCTCGGAGAATTGGGAGGATTTCTTCTTCTCTGGTCTGGAGACTTGCTAAAACTCAGGTGACTCCGTTTGTTGTGTGGTTGTAAAGCTCAAAAGCAGTACTCTGTCCATCTCTCCTCAAAGTTTCAAAGTTCTTGTTCTTCTTTAAGGCATATGCCAGACTGGATTGTGAAGACCTTGGGTTGTTTAACACTTGTCAGCCTTTTCACAGTCTGGTACGCCTTCTTACTGTTATTCTTGGTCAGGCTGTTCTATATTTCCTGGCATTGTTCTTCTATCCAGTTCTCATTTGCTGTGCGCATGCCTTTTCGGATTTCGTTGTTGATTTTTCGACAGGAATCAGCTCCCTGTGAGGTGTTAGTTTTCTGTTTTATCTCTCTTCGTTTGTCACACAGGTCCAAAAGTTCAGGTGTGATCCACTGTTTCTTCTTTGGTCGGTGCTTCCCAAGGATCTCAGTGGCGGCATCTTCACAGCTGAGCTGAAGGTGGTGGTCATGGTGTTGACACCTACTTCACCAGCTCCCGATATGAGCAGTGGTGCGAATTTCCCTCCAATTGTGGCTTGGAATTTTTCTGCCACCTCAGGGTCTTCCAGTCTGATGCACTTCGCTTTGTTTACTCTCTTCAAATGGAGCCGGAAAGACATCATCATCGTCGTGGTCACTTCCGATGTCTGTTCCTGAAAAAGTGCGTGACCTGCCAATGTTGACGCTTGATCTGAAGCGTTTCTTGACCATGATGTAGTCGATCTGGTTGTGATGCTCACCGCTGGGATTGTTTTGTGAAGACCAAGCGTGTTTGCAAGTATCAGATTGTTGTATCTGGCAAACTCCAAGAGTCTCAGACCTCTGTCATTTGCCTCGTTGTTACAGTTAGG
This sequence comes from Oncomelania hupensis, assembly GCA_036898135.1. Lineage (NCBI taxonomy): Eukaryota > Metazoa > Mollusca > Gastropoda > Littorinimorpha > Pomatiopsidae > Oncomelania > Oncomelania hupensis. Next base: position 94,118,170 of record CM072511.1, on the reverse strand, counting down.
TCAACATGTGTCTCCCCAGTTGAGGTACGCATCTTGGCCAACTTGGTATTCCAGTCGCCCTGCACTATGAATATGTCCTTCTTCGGCACTTGATCAAGGACAGCCTGCAGATGTTCATAGAAATCCTCGACTTCGCTGTCCTCAGAGTCTGATGTTGGGGTATAGGCCTGGATGATGGTGAGGTTGAAATGGGCTGCTCTCAGCCGGATGGTAATGAGTCTACTGGAGACTGAGCGGCAACCCATGTCAGTGGCTAGAATGTCTTTGTGGACCAAGAATCCAACGCCGTGTTCGTGCCTGTCATCTCTCCCACTAAAATAAAGCGTGTAGCCTTTGTCGGTCGTTGTTTCATCTAGGCCTTTCCAGCACAGTTAGCCGGCACCTAAAATGTTCGACAGATAATGGCCCATCTCGTGTGCCAGTTCTTCTAATTTTCCTTCCGCAGTTATGGTCCTGACATTCCAGGTTCCATTGACGATGTTGTCTCTCGTGCGGATCTCGCGAAGTTGTCCATCAGTAACACGATTATCGCCTCCGTCCTGGTGGCCAACGGAAGGCGCGGTCCTTGGTGACCCGGGCGACGACCGATCCGGTATGGAGTGAATGGTTCTTTTCATCATAGGGTGTGTCTTTGGCAAGAAGACCTGGCGGAGTCCAATCCTCTCCAGGCTGTTGGACACCAGCCGAAATCCACGAGTACAGTTTGGCTCGCCTTGGGTCTATTCTATACAGTGCCCGAACCCACATGGCATTTATGACCATTGTCTTTTTTCTGTCAGTGTAAAACCAATAAAAACCAATAGAAACACTTCTTTTGACACGAAATTCTAAATATTCTTTATCAGGAGCCAGATAATATTGTACGTGGTAAGTACCTGTGTTGGAAATGCTAACAGGTGCATTCTTAGATTTACAATTTGTGTAACATTCATCTGGTAATGCTTGAAATAGTCGAGAGAATGAGTCCAATGTTGGTCGGCCTGTATGATTTTTAGTTTACAGTTCTTTGAACTCAGTCGGTCCGAATTTGACTTTTTCTGTTCAAACTACGGTTTTAGTTTGAGTTCAAAAATGACTTCACCGAATTTTGATTATTTTTGCCATGCAAATACTTTAAATACTTCTCTCAGACTTTCATTGAAATCAGACTTTCACTTCCTCAAAAGTCAAGGTGGCTGAAGTTCATCATTTCCACAACATTTTTTGGCTCTGTATCTCACAATTGGCTCAACCGATTTTTAATACATTTTGTCTTGCAGATAGTATCAGGAATGATCAGTAGGTCCACTTTCGATTTTGTTTCTCTACGACAAAATGAAAACAGAACTTGTCCATTTGTGTATACTTGTGTGGTAACGCATCGCACAAAGAGAGAGAGAGAGAGAAAGAGAGAGAGAGAGAGAGAGAGAGAGAGAGAGAGAGAGAGAGAGAGAGAGAGAGAGAACAGGTTATTGAGTCAATTTTATACTATTATTCTTACAACATGAATATCATCATCATCATATCATCATAAATAAATAAATAAATAAATAAATAAATAAATATATAATAAATAATAAAAATAATTACATGAAAAACTGGTTACCATATCAAAATATATTACTTTTATCATTAATTTTGCAAATGCTTACATAGGTTATTTTTTAAAGAAAATATTGTGTCGCAAGAGAGAGTTCCATACAGCAGCTCCAATAAATGATAGGATATTTTTTGTATAAATCAATGCAAAGGAGGGGCAGTTCATAATTATTAAGTCTGTGCCCATCAACTGGCTTAGTTGATGCATAATTAAAATATTAAAATGAGACATACAGTGGGCATAGAAAAACGATTTTAATGAACCAACTGTAACAAAATGTCTAAGTTTATTTAGAAGGAAAAGGTATTTAGATTTTTTTTATAGATATAGTTAATGTGCCACTGCCAGCTAAAATCATCATGAATGATTATGCCTAACACTTTATGTTCACGAACTTGATCAATATTGTACGACTTAGATTAAGGCAAAAAAATCCATTTTGACGTTTTTGTCTTGTAGTGAGAAGCATATTTTTGCTTTTATTAGGATTTAATTTCATTCTATTGTTGTCACATCAGTGATCAATTTCATGTATGCTTATTTGAAGACTTTTTTCTACCTTTTGTATTATTTTATTATGAGTATGAAAGGATGAATCCTCAGCAAATATGTGAAGGTTAACATTTTGTGGGGTGTCAGATAGCGCAGTGGTTGGATCACTCTCTACTGTGTCGCAAGTTAAGCACCGTCCAGTGCGGTTAGCACTTGGATGGGTGACCGCAAAACGTGAAGCGACAAATAACAACACCCCCAGTTGACTCAACTGTGACTGAGTACATACTCTCTTACGGGTGGGGAAGGTAAAGCACCGAGGGAGAGAGATGGGCATCACCCTCATTACGCTGGCCCAAGATAAGTGTGATCTCCAACATCACGCTTCCCTACGGCCACAAGGCTATGGGACCACCTTTACCTTTACCTTTTTTACCTGAACATTTTGTGTGAGAAACAGGGGCATGTCATTGGTAAATATACAAAATAAACCAGGATGGTTTCATGCAGGCTCCAGAAGGGGTGAATACACTGGCAATGTTGTGGGAGTCTGACCTACCAGGCTATGGGACCACCTTTACCTTTACCTTTTTTGCCTTAACATTTTGTGTGAGAAACAGGGGCATGTCATTGATAAATATACAAAATAAAATAGGGCCAAGGATCAATCCTTGAGGAACTCCCCAAGTAACATCTCCAGGAGACGAAAGTGAACCATTAGTAAATATTCTTTAAAATAATACAGATGCAGAGTTTTGAAAATAGTAATTTAGCTTATTAATTAAGATATCATACTTAACTAGGTCAAATGCTCTTTTAAGGTCAAGAAAAATTGCCCCTACAATATCTTGCTTGTTTATAACATTAAGCCAAACATCACAAAGACGGGAGAGCGCTGTTTCAAGGAGATGCCTTCTAGAATGGCAGCAATTCGTATCGGACAATGCAAAATACTCGTTCTCATGTACCGCACTTATCAGTGCAGGGATGGAAGGAAAGAATCAGTGTACAAACAGGTTGTTGACTCATTATCTTAATTTGGGGTGCTGAATTACCATTCGTAAATACAAAAGAGTTCCTCTTATGCGTCATGTTGCGCTCTTCTGCCTTTCAGGACAGGGTCAGTCCTAACTTATGGAATGAATGAACAATAGGGTTACAGTGTCAGCTATTTACATTGGCCCATCTTTAGACAAAGCATACTTGACTCTTGACCATGCCATTCTTCTTGTTCTTCCTGCAATGTCCAGCTGTCATACTCGACAATTGCTGGGTTTTTCACCCAAAAACAAATGTCGCAAAAAGACAAGAAAAACGAAATGGATGATTGCTGGTTCTGTCTTCATTTCCAGTCACCAGCGAATCTGCACGATGTTGGACAAGATTTCCAGTAATAACTCCTTCCCCCTCTCCACTATCTTTGTCTCCTTAAGGTCAAGCTTTCAACGCTTGTTTGTCATAATTATTTGCGTGCGTTAAAAGTATCTTGTGACCATTGGTGCTAAGAGACTTGAAGACGCATTCTGTTGTAGACCTTCATTCCAACCATGCAATGCACCTGTTGTTTTGTAGATTATAGTCACACGACACTTTCGCATATAGGTGACTACTTGACCGATTTATACTGACACCAGCGGGCCAGTTGTTGGTAAAGGGGAAAATAATATGATCACACGTTGACCAATCCGGGATTCGAACCAGCGACCTTTCGGTTACTAGCAAGACGCTCTTACCAACTGAGCTACCCGGCCCCACCAATGCACCTACGCATAAAACAAAGCTTTATTAAAAGTATGTGTCGCAAGGCCTCAGACTGCTTGGGATCTTCGAGAAAGTTCCCTATTAGGCTGAGTAGTTCGCAATAGGCCTACAGTTCGGATAGTGTGCGTTCACGCCTGCCCCTCAGATAATTAGTGGATTTTCCTCCCTATTTGCAATGGACTTTTTCCTGGGAGAAGGAGTGCAATTATTATAGGTTGTTGTTGTTGTATCAAATTTTATTCATCAGATTAACATAAGTTGTACTGATATTATTATTATTATTATTATAGGAAGATTACTCTCCTAGTATTATTCTCCTAAGTTAACAAAACAACAACAACAGAAACAAACAAAAAACAAAAACGACTACAACAACATCAACTGATATTTTTATTTTCTTGCAGGTTTTTATTTCCGGTCACACCGGCGCTGCTCATCACTTTTCTTTAGCCGGGCTACCTTTCCGTTTCCAAGGAAGACCATATCGCAGTATAGTAGCTTTAAATCAAAGTCTGTATAAGATTGTGCGAAAGAGTCGTGCTTACTTGTGGGAAAGTTGGCACTGAATGCTAAGCTCAAAAGACAGCAATTAATCATTTACTTTGGAACTTTTCCATTTGCTTAATTGATTCTTTTTTCACATTGCGAGGCGAATACCCTCGAAATTGTCGTGCTTTGAGTATAACCTTCTAAATAGCCTTTGAAGAAGAACAAAAAAAAAAAACCGTTCATTTAAAGCATTATACATCGCTATGTGAATTTAATGTCAAGAAAATGAAATATTTGTAGAAAATAGCAAATACAGAAAATATTGGTTACTGTCTCTCAAGCTTATTGCCTAATTATTAATAACAGTTACAAACTGTATGCCATATTGCGTTCTTTGTAATTAAAATACGTTTAAAGAAAACGCGATATGGCATAAAGTTTGTTAGTTGATTATAAAGCGTATGTATTACTATGGAAATTTTAAAAAAAAAGATAAAGGTAGTCCCATAGCCTTGTGGCCGTATGGGAGCGTGATGTTGGAGATCACACTTATCTTGGGCCAGCGTAACTAGGGCGATGCCCATCTCTCTCCATCGCTGTTTTACCTTCCACTTTAAGAGAGTAGGTAATTAGTCACAGTTGAGTCAACTGGGGGCGTTGTTATTTGTCGCTTCACGTTTTGCGGTCACCCATCCAAGTGCTAACAGCACTGGACGGTGCTTAACTCGCGACACAGTAGCGAGTGCTCCAACCACTGCGCTATTCGACACCCCTATGGAAATTATGGAGACTAATTTACGGCGAAAAAGTATCTTTATTTAAATGGTATGGTTCACCAGTGGAATTTAAAAAGACGCTTTCAATGTCATAGATGTGTCATAATGATGAAAAACAAATGTATGCAAAAGCCAAAGAAATGCTAATTTCCAAATTGCAATTATCGCACTTCTGGTCTGGTATTTTTTCATATACCTGTTAAGTGTAATTTATTTTCCTGACCGTAGAAGCCCAAATGGAGAAAGGACTTTAAAAAACTTGATTTTCTTCCAAGCTTGATTGCACATGTAACTTTTAAGTCTTGGGAAGGTTCATTCTCACGGACACCCTGTTACCTCTTTCTTTCATTGTTAAAAAAATATTGTTTTGCATGGCCGAAAGTAAATTTTCCTATGTTATTTTTGGACGAATAACGTTTCAGATGTCTAATATATAACAAAACAACACCCAAACATTCAGAATGTGTGACCAAAGCTTTTTTCAGATTTGCATGAGCGAGAGTGAGGAGGATTAGCGTGGGATGAGATGGGCGTTGTTTAAGGGGGAGAGGGGTTTAGGTGAGGGGATAAAGAAAATTATATATTTGAATATTTCTAACGTGCAATGGCAAAACAAAGTATGTTGCGAAAAGCAAGTTTTGAGAAAATCGACTTTTTCTGTTTCCGCAGTATTTTGAGCTATAACCCGCACCTTCTTTGACGTAGATCTGCGGAAAATCACAAAAAAATGTTCCATGCAAAATATTACATACATCACATTTGCAGTTTGAAAGATATTTCGTCTTTTTCTGAAGTTACTTCAATCTCGTTTTATTGTGAACACGGGAGGCTTGTTAAAAAAATGGCAAAACGAAGTATAAAATACTCTATTTTGTCTTTGTATTTCTGACTTGGAACGCTTGCTTAAACATCGGTAAAAGCGAGTGAGTTATACTCTCTTTTACCAAATTATTTGACTTTCCTCAGCTTATTTTTAAAAAAGGCAAATGTGGGTGAGTTCTTTCGAACACAAGATTATTGTGAAAATTTATTGCTGCTTACCACAGGCGCCTGACAGCTCTCGTTTTTCTTTTAATAAAAAACTGTACTTGTTAAATTTTAGTTCTAAAACGTAAAACAAATCTTGTTATATTTCATAAATATTGTTATTTATTTTTTATTATTATTATTTAATCGTTCTTATATAGCGCTTTTCCAGCTCAAGAGCTGCTCAAGGCGCTGGCCGATACAGGATGTAACTCAAGCCGCCCGTTGCGCCAACTTGCAGCCTTCGGGCGCATCGTAATAACGCCCCAGACAACTGAAGACAATCCTGGGCAGCCCGGGATGGGGGAGAAGGACCTAGGTGCATGCTGGGTGTGTTCTTGTCACCGGCACTCACCCGTCTAGGACATGAGCGTCAGGATCTATAAAGTCCGTTATGATGGAATGTATGCAACACAGACTAGACCTCGGTGTATACTCTCATCCGAATACATAATTTGGGCTAATATTTCACCGATTTGTAAAAATGTTTACTAATTTAGTCTATTTGACTGTAATAATTATCTTTTTTCACTAACAGTCAAACTCGCAGTTTACATGATTGTGTACAGTCCTATTCATGCAGGCCTGTGCATGTGTAATAAAACAAATGCAGTTAATTTTTTTAATATAGATTACACGACTTAATTGATCTAATTATTATCTCCACAGAAAAGCGATTTTTCTTTTCTTTCTTTCTAAAACAACATACGCTTTTTTTTTTCGCAAATCAGTTTCGATATTTAGATTTAAACTTTAATGGAAACCTTCTGTCAATTAGGTTTTTTTTCTTTTGTTTATGTCTGAATTTTATTAGAGAAGGAAGTTGCACATATACTCAGAATGCAATGATTTTTTTAAAGATATTATAATCATAACTGAAGAATTCTGATTTGGGTTCTTTTAATCAGCCTGCTGTTGTGCTCTGCAGTTTTAGTTTGGTTTCCTAATTAGTATTGTTTCTGTTTCTCTAATCTATAAGCCTACGTTCTTGTACATTATGTTTCTCTTTGACAAGTTAAGAAATTAAAGTTTTTAATTTTGGTAAATATTTATTCTAAACTGGAGGTCTATAATAATAATAATAATAATAATAATAATAATAATAATAATAATAATAATAATAATAATAATAGCAACAATTTGGCTGTTGTTGTTGTTGTTGATGGTGCTGGTAGTTGTAGTAAAATATTAGCAGTAGTAGTAGTAGTAGAAGAAGTATACCAGTTTGGCTGTTGATGTTGTTAGATATATATATACACATACATACATACATACATACATACATACACACAAACAATCATATATTCTGAGAAAGAAAGACAGATATGGAGAATTTTTTTTAAATACATGTATATTACTGAACACAAAAATTAGTTTGAATAAATATTTTATTAAATGAAAACCAAGACACAAGTTTGTTTGTTTTATTTTTTTCAAATTACTCTCTTCTGCACACTTCAAAAAAAAAAGAGAAAGGGTGAAAGAAATGCCAGGTTTATGGTATATCTTGAAACAAAATGTTTTGTGTTCAAAGCTGATTTTGCCTGTTTTTAGATTAATTACTAACGCTTATATTCAATGCAATTTACCAATCTGCCCGTTATTAAGACAGTTCACATAGGAGGTTTCAAAGCTGTAAATACTTTATTTTGTTCTCAATAAAATTATTTTGTAAATAAAGTTAACAACGACATTAAAACAAAAGTTTACCTTCCTAATATTTTGGACCTGCATAAATATAATATGAAAAATTAATATCATAAGAAAAAAAACTGTATCGATAGATTTACAATACTGCCTTTTGTCCCTTTACTTCATTTCTTGTTCTTGTGGGAATATTCTTCAATAAAGCAATAACAAAAAAAATGTATTTATTTATTTATGTATAATATGTATCTGAATATCACAACCATGAATCCTTCCTTATCAAGAGAACAGATATGCAGATTACTTTTTACACAGCAACATAGTCTATAACAACAACAAAGACCAATCTATTGTCACGATTTACAGCCAGCATCGAGAAGAGAGTCAAGTTCTTGTTCTGGCTTGAACAATTGTCTACCCAGATGTTAATTGTGTCAGCTGATTCAGAGTACCACTTGATAGCTTGCTCGTACGCACTCGCCACATCAGCAGCCGTTCGAACGTCTATATGATTTGCAAATTGTTGTTATGAAGGTAAGGTGGCAATAAAAAAAAATTTGCACAACTTAATTATTTGTCCATTTGACACCAGTGAAAAAGATCTACTTTCTGTTTCTCGCTTTGGATATCTGCTACGAGTTGGCGATCTTCGCTCAATGCACTGCTGCACAAACCTTTTTCTATCGTTGTAATCAATCTGCCAGTACTCGCCATGAATTGTTGATCTTGATTCTTCTCTAAAAGTCATCACATTTCTTTCTGCATTTGTAGGATTTATGGATGGGATGTTTATCTGCATATCTTTTCTTTCTCTCAACTTTTGATCTTATTTTCTTTTGTTAGCTTTCAGGAACTATAGCATTGATCTCTGAATCTGATTCAAGGCAAAGAAGAACTTCATCTCTGGAATAACTTTCAGAAGAACTTTCTGAGTAGATGGTTGGACTCCTGTTGGTGGACCTGGTATATGTGAAGAAGCATCTCTTGCATCTCGGATGATATTGCTGAAACAAATTTTAAATGTATCAGAAGACAAGCTAGAGAGAGAGGTAGGGAGGAGAGAACGAGAGAGAGAGAGAGAGAGAGAGAGAGAGAGAGAGAGAGAGAGAGAGAGAATGCACTTGTTACATTAAAAATGCCCTGAATCAGATCTTACACGGGAATACAGGAATTCAGATGTTATTCAACCAAGTGCCAATGTTAATGCACAAGGAAATTAATTGCCCTGAGTTTTGTTGAACAGTCATACAATGAACCAAATATCTGTCACTCTACTACTACTACTACAACTACTACTTCTACTACTATATAAAATACTACTATAAAATATTTTGCACAGTGGTTTAAAACAGTTTCAAAAAATTGCACCTCTTTTAAAAATGTATTCTAGGCAACCAGAAAATGCCATTTTTGTCAAAAGATGTCGCTGTGGATTTAGCCTGTTTGCAAGTGGACTCCTCAAGTAGTAAAACTGTCTATTTACATCTAGAAGCTCTAGAAGAGGTACATTTCTCATTAGCGTGTTTCCTAAGTGCAGGAAACAGGTAGATTTTCCTTACATTCGAAGAAAGTGAGTTTCATAGCGCAGCGTTATCAAAGCGCACGCTGCGTGCGTCTCATTAACTGAAATGCATTATACAGTATTCCTCTTTTAACGTCACTACCGTTTAAGGTCACAACGCGGATAAGATCAATCAGGTTGTTGGTCCCGGCCAAACACCTTCTTTGTACCATTTAGAATTCCTCGCTTAGCGTCACCTCGCATAAGGGAAAACCTCGGATAACGTCAACCCCGTTTTGGTTCCCAAATGGAGGAGACTACTGCTTAAGAGAAATTGATGTCACAGATGACGTCATTTATGAGGTCACTTCCTGTTTTGAGATGATGTCATATTCCTTATGATGTCATTTCCTGTTCACATAGCCTGGGACACTGTGCTGGTAAGTCTGTCACGTGCGTGCGCATCAATGTGTGTGTGTGTGTGTGTGTGTGTGTGGGTGTGTGTGTTACTGTAGGTGTGTGTAGGTGCACGTGTATTGATGTCAAAGTGGTAGCTCGACCTTGTTTGTTTTAGTCATAAATGGGGTCTTTTGCTCGGACCCCACTTTTTTCCAGTGCCCCACTTTTTTCAAAGTGCGCGGGAGTGCTCTTTTAGTGCATGGCAGTGCAATTATAGTGCATGAGGGTGTTTTAAGTACAAGGGAGTGCTCTATCCCGGACGGAGAAAATCCAGTCCCTTTTTGGAAATGCTCTTTTTCCGTCACAAAACCACTTTCCGATTCCTACATTCTAAAGAAACCCTGGTTTTGATTGTATACCTCGAAACCACTGCCCGCTTCATAAGTTTGACAAACCTGGACATCTGAGGCCCCATTTGGAGGAACGCAGAAGAAGAAGAAGAAGAAGATTGTATACAAGCGTGTGCGTGTGTGTGTGTGTGTGTGTGTGTGCGTGTGTGTGTGTGTGTGTGTGTGTGTGACAGCACGCGATGGAACTCTGCGCCCGTTAGAGTCCAGCACTTGTTTTTTCAGCGCCTTTATTAAGTGACAGATCAATAAACTAACCCAGGAGTCATCGTCATTATAACCGGAGATGCATGTTAAGATCAACTTTGACTTGATGACTGATTAAATTTCGCACCTTCATCCACTTGTGTTTAAATTGCATGGATTGCACTTATTAAGTGACAGATCAACGAACTAACCCATGAGTCATCGTCATTATAGCCGGACATGCAGGTTAAGATCAACTTTGACTTGATGACTGAGTAAATTTCGCACCTTCACCCACTTGTGTTTAAATTGCATGGATTGCACTTATTAAGTGACAGATCAACAAACTAACCCATGAGTCATCGTCATTATACCCGGACATGCAGGTTAAGATCAACTTTGACTTGATGACTGATTAAATTTCGCACCAAAGAGCGTATTATAGAAAGAGGGGGAACTTGGAACAGAACCGCGAGACGGAAGATACGAGTTACGCTCCCTTGTCGACATGCTAAAAATGGCTCGTGGCAGAAAGACAGAAGGCGACTGAGTAAAACAGGGCGGTGACTTTTGCACAGCCATCAATTGCCGTAATGCCAGATACAAGAAAATTGTGATGGCAAGTTCTTTTTCAAGTTTTCAAGAGACAAAGAAATGTAAATTGCAATCGAAAAACTTCTTTTTTGTGTGTTTATATAGGCCTAAACCAAGACTGCTGCAGTGTTGTTAAAACAATCGGGGAGAGGCTTCAGTGATTCATGTTATATCTATTCTATGTGCTAAAACAAAAACTGTTTGCTTGCTGACAGTTTACGTTCAAAAGGTCGCTCACTGTTTACGTTGTTTCTAGGTTGTTTGACTATTATATTTGTACTTACATTTCAAACGTAGATGTTGTCAGATTGGCAGTTTGGCTTCGTCAAACTGCTTATGTTAACATGTTAAATTAGACCAGGGCTCGAAATTAGCGGGGGCCCGGGGCCAAAAACACGCAAAGTTGATTTCGGGCTCGGAAAGTTGAAAAACGAAGGGCCCGCTTGGCCCGCAAAATAATTCGTCTGCTACAGCTAGCTCTACTCGGCAGTTTCGTATTTGGGCCAAGGGAAGCCCTAAATTTGGACAGAAAAAAACAACAGAGAAAAGAAGCGAAAACCCTTTAATTTTGCACTCAAAAGTTTACACTTCAATATCTTTTTAATATAATAAACAAAGGGCTATGGCACAACATAAGCAAAATGTCCATCTTTGCAAATTCGAAAGTATGGCTACATATCGTCGCCATACAGTTGCTAAAACAATCGGCGATGGCGTATTTTCCCATTTTTGGGAAGCGAAAGACGCCAGAAGAAAACGTCGACGAAAGGAAAGAACAACAAAAAGAGAGAAAAAAGAAGTATGAAGAGGAAAAAAGATCAAGGAACTACACTAAAGGGTGGAAAAATAGATTTCCATGGCATGTCACTGAATGTGTGTGTGTGTGTGTGTGTGTGTGTGTGTGTGTGTGTGCGTACACATATGCCTTGAAATGGGTGACTGACCTTACTTTTTATGCAGAAAATGGGTGAGTGTATCAGTCACCCAGAGTTTTCTAGCCACCCACTTTTTTCTAAGTGCGCGGGAGTGCTCTTTTAGTGCATGGGAGTGCAGTTGTAGTGCATGAGAGTGTTTTTAGTACACAGGAGTGCTCTATCCGGGACGGAGAAAATACAGTGAATTTCCGAAGAATTTTTGAACAAAATTCGACCTATTTCGTCGCCCATAGGAGACGAAATAGGTCAACTTTCTAGAAAAGGGTTAGGGTAAGGGCTAGTTGCAGCGCTACAACTAACCCTTGCCCTAACCCTTTTCTGTCAAAAATCACTTTCCGATTCTTACATTCTTAGTAAAACCCATTTTTGGTGTTTTGTGTACGTGGGTGTGTGTGTGTGTGTGTGTGGGTGGGTGGGTGGGTGTGGGTGTGTGTGTGTGTGTGTTTGTTTTCCCCCGTTTTTGTTGGTAATGTCTGAAAGTGAAAGAAAAGGCAAATAAAAATGAAATCACTCAGCAAAATTGGAAATTCAATTGTTTTTATTTTAGATTATCAGACAAATTGTACTTTCTACTTATTATATTGTCAATAATTCTTTCGTTTTTTGTTTATATTATTTTTCAAGTTGGGCCCCGAAAGTTGCTTGTGGGCCCTCAAATTTTTCAATCAAGGGGCCCGGTGGCCCCCAAAGAAAAAAGTTGATTTCTAGCCCTGTTAGACTAAGTGTGTTTTCTCCTCGTGATCAAATACTGTGCAAGATAACCCCTTACCTAGGCACAAAAATGGTCCTTGATCTGTTGTAATCCCTTTTCGTTTGAGTGTAAACGGGAAAAAAATGTAATGTAGAAACTCAGTCCTTGTTCTGATCTGTGAATTTCTGTGCATTAGATCTATATTGCGTGGAATGTTGTAGTCTAGGTTCTGATTGTTCTGTCTGATTAATTAATTATTTTCCATGAAGTGACTGATATTATTAAGCCAGTGATGTGGGAGGTTAGAGGGTTGGGGGGACACCTGATATAAATTAAATTCACACTATTAGTGAAACATTTTGTTATTTTGCTTTATTGTGATTAATTGATTGAATGACAGAGCTCTCTCTTCCCCCAACCCCCCCCCCTCTCTATCTATCTCTCTCTCTCTCTCACGATTACGGATTTACACAGTTTCGGATAAATGAAACAGTCTGTCATGCATTTTTTAATGTTAAAATATCTGTCATTGATTAAAAAATAATAAATTCCAGGGCAGAAAACGAACCTATGACATGCACACATAAGCAGCATAAAAGCACCTAATAAATGTCAATAAGTAAACATAAACAAAAACAAACAAACAAAAAAGACAGCAGTAGCGGAATGTTAATAATAATGATGGTTAAAAGTTTGGTTTTTGCAAACGTTGCCATAAAAATGTTCTTGTGCAATGGCATAGGCTCAATAAGTTACCACGCACAGATCATTCATATAGCAGATGATGAGATATAGCCAGCCCGAGCAAATGGAAATAATCCGTGAGAGCGTCTCGCATTTTTGTATAGGACATAATGGAAGTTCCCCCTCTTTCCGTAATAAGCTCTTTGTTCGCACCTTCACCCACTTGTGTTTAAATTGCATGGATTGCACTTAGATACTGTGAGCTAAACAAATACTGTCATAACACGTACACAATCATGATTCATAACGTAATTATTAGGCCAATCTTTTCCGTAAACTTGAGAGTTATAGTACTTTTTCCTCTTATAATTATATATTGTATTATTTTGTGGAACGGTGAGTGACCCGTGCACTAGCAATATGAGGTGCGAAGTCCACGTCATTGCATTTTTTAAAAATTGAAAATGTTAATTAATTGGTGTTTTTTTTTAATGCCATTTATGTTGTGTGATGTTATCCTATCATATCCTATCCTATCCCGTAACTCAAAGGTCGTTGGGGCACCACAGAACAGCAACCCTCATGGCTTCGCTCATTGTCAAGCCAGTCCATTCTCGAATGTCGTCCTCCCACATCTTTTTCTGTCTCCCTCTTCTTCTGCCGCCTTGCACCGTGCCTTGCAGGATAGTCTTTGCAGGGCCTGATGAACTGGTGACGTGGCCATAACATCGGAGTTTCCATTTCTTCACCACTGTGAGCATGTCATCGTGTTTTTCAATGGCTTGTGTAATGGTCTGTCGGACTTCGATGTTGATGATGTGCTGCGTATAGGAAATGCCCAGAAGTCTTCTGTAGCACCCATGGCCTACTCTACTACAGGCCTTCTCAGCGCGCGACTGGGGTCTCAGACTGGGGGCCTATGGTTTCTTTGTTACTATATACATTTATGTGTTCTTTTCTCATGCTCAATTCACACACAAGCAAACTATATTGATTATTCTGCTAAAAAGAAGTATAGATATCAAACAAAACGTTGTATTTTGGTTTTGAAAGAGTGTTTTATACGCTGTTTTGTATTTATAATAGAGTTAAATCCATGAGTTAAATATGAACAGCATAAGTATAGTTGTCAGTGTTTTTCTTTGTCACTGTTGAAAAACTAATAGATAAGAAGTTTTACTAAAGAATCAGTTTTGGACCTTTTTGTTTTCTTATACATTCTAAATAATTCATATAATCAACCTCCTTCAAACACCCATCATACTCCCCCTCACCCCCCACCCCTCCTCTTTTGCAGCTAATTAACTCACAATCAACGATTTTTTTTCAACCTCACTTGAGGTTGTAGGTGTAAATGGTTACTAAACATAAAAAACATGTTGAAATGATACATAATTTTAATTGGCAAGTGGTCATTAGAGTAGCATCACACGCTGAGATTTAGAATCCAGACATTGACAGAAAATCAAATGGCAAGACTGACCTCGGCAGTGCAACTTCAGACCTCAGCTGTGCATACATACACCTCGTCCTGCATAATCACACACATTTTCTGGCGTTCTTCGACTGACTTGAAAACTGCATTTGAAAATGCACCATCGTCGAGCTTTGCAACTTTTGATGTGATGCGAGTCAGTGTCAGTGTTGATGGCAATTGAAAATCTTGACTGAGTCTTTGATAGAGGCACCTGGACGTTGCAAAATACTGACAGGCCCTGATGATGATTTCTGGTGTGTACAGTGGTTTGCCGACACGTTGTGTTCCCATGGCCTGCAGTTGTTCCTGGATGATCTGTTTTTTTATCAGTCATTTCTAGGCAGTTCAGAGATCTCATATTTTCCTCCAGTGCTGACCAGGTAGTCAGTGTGGTGATGCGATTTTTGGACAGGGAGGGAGCTGTGCATCGCACACCCAGATGGAAGTTGTTGAATGTTTGATCACTACTAATCCTTATCACAAACCATGGAATTCCACGCGAAAGTTTCTTTGACTGTACAATCAAAACACTTTCATCTATGTAAGTAATCACAGGAACAAGAAAATCTCGCTTGCTCTGCAATAGCGTGTCCTTCATTTCACAGAAAGAAACTGCGTCCTGCTCCAAGAAGGTTGCAAGTTGGTCTTCCTCTATGTTTCTCTGAGAGCACAATGCACGCTTTGTTGTGCGAAGAGGAAGGGCAGGGGTGGGGATTTGGCTTGATGGAACATTTGGCCAAACAGATGGAGGATCTAAAGGGCGGAGTTTCCCATTTTTGCTGATAGTTTCAAATTCTGAAGGTCAGTGCAGTTCACATATCACAGTGTCTTTGGAAACAGTCACGTTGGCGTTTGGAATCGCAAAAATCCATGCCTGTTTCGCATTCTCTTCCTTTGGAAATCTGAACACAGACACTTTTTTACCCGCTTCGCGTTCTTTTTCAGACGCATTGTTTGTTTTGCAGCCGTACACACAACATTTCTTGCCCATGATCAAACACAACTGCTGGAAACTATTGAAGATTGAAGATTATTTTATTAAGAACAGAGTGCAGTAGCATGCCACTTTGTAAAAGCGGATGTTGACACGAACTAACAACTTACCGCAAATAAGACAAAACTCAGACACAACAACATACGTAATCGATATAATTTTGCGGCTTAAATAACAGTTTTATCTCACACTAATCAAATACAGTGGTTTGGGAAGGAAAAAGGGTTATATAAAAATAAAAAAATGTCGAATTTCAAATCCTACGCGACTTCATTTTGTGTTGCGGAAATAAGTTTGATCGTTAGCCTTTTAGGTTTTTTACGAGTTGCTTCCCTTCATTTCTTCGCGTAGGCCCCCAGTCAGAGATTCCAGTCGCGCGCTGAGAAGGCCTGGAGTAGAGTACGCTAGCGGCTTTGGTAGCACCTCATCTCCATGCTTTGTATTCTTCGTTGTAGATCTGCTGTGAGGGTCCATGTTTCTCAAGCGTAAAGGAAGAAGGAGATGACCAGGAAGGGCAGCAGCTTTACATTGGAATGTATATTAATGGTCATATCTTTCCAAATGGGCTTCAACCTTGTCAGGGTCACAGTTGTTTGTGCAATCCTGGAGAGGACGTCCTGTCGGGACCCATTGTCTGATGCAATGGCTCATAAATATTTGAAGCTATGCACTGTGTTGAGGGGTTAGCCTTAGACTTTGATGTCCGTGTTGATGCCATTAGTGTTATTGGTCATTATTTGTGGTCTTCTATGCACTTATTTCCATTCCATAGGCTCTGGAGGTAGTGTCAAGCCTCTACACCAGCTGTTCAAGTTCTTGTTCCTCTCCAGCCAATCCATCAAAGTCATCCGGGAAACGGAGGTTGGAGATTGCTCTAACACCTATGCTAACTGTGCCTTCATGATCTGCAAGGGCATCTGACATGATGCGCTCTTGGAAAATGTTGAAGAGTGTTGGAGAGAGTAGGCATCCTAGGCGCACACCGTTTGTTGTTCTGAACCAGTTTCCGATGGCGCTGTTATGGAGGACTGCACTGGTAGCCTTGTCATACAGGCTTTTGATGACTTCAATAATTTTAGGGCTGATGTTGTACACTCTCATGGTTGCTCACAGAGCTTTCCTGAAGATGTTGTTGGTGCTGTAGGTATTTATTGCAGATTATTCTGAGGTTGAAAATGTGTTCAGTGGTACTTCGCCCTGCCCTGAATCCTGCTTGTTCTTCAGCTATGATTTGTTCAGCTTGGGGTTTGAACCTGTTGAGTATTATTTTCAGGAGTACCTTGCTGGGATGGCTGATGAGGCTGATGGCGCGGTAATTTTCACACTCCTGAAGTCTTGTGATGCTATGTTGTGTTGTGTGTGTGTGTGTGTGTGTGTGTGTGTGAGAGAGAGTGTGTGTATGTGTATGCATGCTTGCATCCGTTCGTTTGAGTGTGTGCTTATGCATCATACACACGCACAAAAAATACATATACAGTAATGCATACATGCATACGCGCGCAACAACGTGCACACATGTACACACACACACTCGCACCCACACACACACTGTCACACGACACAAAAATTTAGCACCTCGTATAAGATCAAGTTTTTTTTACTGGTAGTTGATCTTATCAGAGGACTGTTTATGGTGCCCCTCGGATAAGATCAAACAAAAATTTGGTCCCGTGGGGGGTCACCTTAAGAGAGGAGTACTGTACATGTAGGCTACAGCCAGAAGCGACTGCACTAATTTTACGAAGTAAATAAAGTAAGGAACAACTACCTTTTTCTAACGTTAGAAAATATGTCCCTGGGCTTAACTGGAATTTGTAATAATAATAATAATAATAATAATAATAATAATAATAATAATAATAATAATAATAATAATAATAATAATAATAATAATAATATCTGGGCAGACAACTAAATAGAACGATGAACAGTCTTAAAAAGCCTTCAACATCGCCCCTATCAAGTATCAATTAAGCAGCATCTTTCTAAAACCATTACCAGGCACACGTTTCATAAGCTAGATCTAGACGAGGAAAACGAGGAAACTAGGAAGTTAATGTTTTTAGCTACTAAGATTTTGAAGGTAACTAAGGTAAATTCCTAGCTTTTCCTAGCTTTCATCGCCTGTAATCGCAATACAAAATAATACATTGAGCAATTATTTAGGGGCCTAAAGTATAGGCATATTATATTGACAATTGACACTTGGCTTTACGTTGACATTGCTGTGCTAGACACTATTAGTCTACAAACATCAATATTCATAAAGATGTTAAAAATATATAGAATCGAAAATAATTCATACAAACACGGTAGAGTTGTTTACACGCTGATGCAACTTTTGATGCAAAAACAGTATATCTAAAGCAATGTCAATGGAAATCTAAACATCAGTTCTTTTAATAATACCCGCTTTATCTGAACACTATATACAAGAATATTATAAATCAATGACAAAAAAAAAGAATAAACTGCGGCTTACCTTTGTTTCAAGTTATTGAAAACACTTGCAGCACTTGAAAAGTGCGGCTGCTTCTCGCCGTCACTATTCATCGTTTATCGCATCTCATTAAAAGTCAGGACTGTCTGACAAGCCCAGGTAGTAACGGTCTTTTTAATTGGTCAACCAAAAACAAAGCTGGCGCGTGATTGGTAAAAGACATACGTTGTTTTGCCGTTTTGTTCACGCTAGCGAAGAAAAACAGTTACTTGAGAGAGTACTATTGAATCAGTTCTATTTATAGCGTTGCTCACTTACTTCGTTTTGCCATTTTATTCTGGTACTTAAAAAATATTTAACAAGCACAACATACTAAAATAAAAACTGCAATATCTTTGTTACGTTGAAACGCGAACGAAAGTATGTCGGAAGCGCGCACGATAGATCTAATCGTTTCGTTTTGCAAAGTATTCAATAATGGAGTTTATTTACCTTTGATTTGAGTTTGCATTGTTGTTAGGAGAGGCTTTGTATAACGTGGATAATTTTCGTTGGTCGATATTGTTAGAGAATACTCTGGATCTCCTTGTTTACTATCGATCGAAGTTTCGGGATGATTGTCGAAGTAAGAGAAGGTTCGGGGTATGTGTGGAGAGATGAATGACGTAAGTCAGTGATGACGATCTTTAATTCTGATTGGTTAGTTGTAATGCGTCATTTCTAGAACAAACTGTCGTCATCTCGAAGGATAGAAAAAAATATATATTCGATGCTTTGTGTGTTGTAAAGAGAGTTGCTGTGAAAGTTGTTGAGTTGAGTTGAGAATTGTATGCAGTTGTTGATGTGTGCTGAATAAAAGTGGAAAACTTCATACGTCGACTTTGTGACTTGTATGCTGATTGAGCAGGCTGTGTGAATAAACGAATCTGAGTTACACCTTATCAGGACTTCAGCATCGGGGCTGAATCAAATACTGATAAAGAAAAACACCATCATCGAACTGAGTGTAACAATCTTCGTCAAAATTTGACATTTTTATTCGGGATTTTTTTTTAAAAGATGCGCCTCCTCCTCATCTATACGGCAGTATTAATAACTCATTTTCGCCCAAAACTGCAGATACTTTGTTTTGCCATTGCACGTTAGATTTATACACTCGGTCACAAGAATAGCAGCAATTTCCGATTGTAAGAGGGCACTACAATAGCATGATTATATCAGTTTATACGGTACCATCCAACCCTTACATTAAATTAAACATCACTAAGCAAATAAATAATCAAAATAAATAAACAAACAAATTATTATTATTATTATTATTATTATTATTATTATTATTATTATTATTATTATTATTATGTAATTTGATCTCTTTAAACCAATCCGACAGACTATATTTATTTAAGAAGTCTGCTGCAAAAATGTTACAATTTGTCTATTATTTCAAAGGCAGCTTCAATTTAAAAAAAATAATTAAAAAGATGGCAAGTCATTCAAATGTATTTCTAGACAAAAACATAGCCGAAGAATACATTTTTTTTTCAAATTTGAATTTATATGGCAGTTTGGTGACTCGGCTTTATCCTCTAACTAGATTACTACTACTACTATTACTACTACTACTACTACTACTACTACTACTACTACTACTACTACTAGATTACTACTACTACTACTACTACTACTACTACTACTACTACTACTACAAACAACAACAGCAACAACAACCGCAGGCAGTAACAAAAAAATGCAATACGAGATATAAATACGATCTTCAATGATTCTTTTAAAATAATGTAATAATAATAATAATAATAATAATAATAATAATAATAATAATAATAATAATAATAATAATAATAATAATAATACAATAATAATAATAATAATAATAATAATAATAATAATAATAATAATAATAATAATACAATAATATTAAAACAATATTAATACTTGTCACGTCACCCGAGTGGGTTCAGTGACGTCAGCTCAGACAGCTAGTGGAAGAGATAGAACTCAAACTAAAAAAAACTAAGACAACTGCCAGATGTACATTTACACTCTTTTATTCAACAACAACAACAACAACACACACACACACACACACACACAGGATAACAGGAAATCTAAACCACCCTCAACCCCTATCCGGACCCACAACCCCAATAATTAACAACAATTACCTTCCTTGTCTATTCTGAGACCCTTAGAAACTGTACACAAAATGCCCACACAACAATATGCAACAATAAGCAAATAAAGCTGAAAATAAATTCGATTACAAGTTAAGGAGTTAAGCCAGCAAGACTTGAAGAATCTATTAAATTAAGTTGACTGGCTTTACTAATCAAACGTTCGCTGTCTGTAGCACTCTTGCCTTTTAGCAAATCACAAAACGAAGCAGTCAACACACAGATAATAAAGTATACTGCTCTAAATTTCTCTGAAGATGTAGATATGTTTTATGTGTGTGTAATGCACGTGTATATGACTGTGGAAATGCGATGTGTCGAATGCATAAACCCAGGGGGTTTGTCTCCCACTCGTCTGGGGTAGTACGAAGAGTCCGGGCGGTGATGGCATGCAACCACTCAGAACCGCACCATCAACGCCAGAATGGAGGTCGTGGCAGTGGTAGCAGCGACATCCAACACAGTCAAAACCGCAATGCATGCAACCCAGCAGAAGTGGATCAGAAGTACAAGTAAAAGTAATAGTAGTACATGTAGAAGTAATCGAAGTAGTAGTAATAATCGAAGTAGGCCCAATCTGGTCAACAAATAATTCGTCTTACTAATCTGTCTTCATAAAAGGTAAACAATATTTAAGAAATAACTCCTTCCGCCGTCCGCCATCTTGACCTGTTTATATATGCATTACAACAATTCAATTCTTAATTCTATGATTTATATTCCTTCTCATAAACATGATTGTTTAAATTATACAAAGGCACATTATAATTATAATTCCATTTCCAGTCAACCCATCTTGATTCATCCTCATTCTCACCTTCATCACCCCTCTCCTTGCTATAGTACATTGTCTCCCCTCATTCACATTTATCCCTCTCTAGCATACTATAATCCAACGTCACCCCTCCCTCATTTTCATCACTCCTCTCTCTCTCTCTCATTTTAACATAATTATATGCTTCATCATCACCTTTGACCTCATTTTGGTAACAACATCAACAACATTATTCATTTTACACATTTAAACAAGAAAATCATATAAAAAATACTATTTAACAAAATATATCCCTTTTCCTCTCATTCTACATCATTCATTCACGTATGCTTGCTCGGAGTGCACAGCCACTACTTAAAAGTGTTCCCGTAACTTTTTGATCTTTGAGGAGGGAGGCCTCCATTTTCTCTGGTCCAGCTTCACGAGGCGATGGCCGTCACATGTTTCTGGCTGCCGTACTTACTCTCTAAGCAGGGTCAGGCACCCCATTCATAAGCTGCATGGTTGGATTGGGGTGTACACTGTTTCATTCTTTCACTTTGAGTCGTTCTGTGGTTGCATCCAAGTATTCACCGCGTCCCCACTCCAGTTTGTCACTATAATTACTAATGATTGCTTTAGTCCATCCTCCATCTTCCTATCTGCTTGCGAAGCATGGACCCTCACAGCAGATTTCCAACGAAGAATACAAAGCATGGAGATGAGGTACTACAGAAGACTTCTGGGCATTTCCTATACCCAACACATCACCAACGACGAAGTCCGACAGACCATCACACAAGCCATTGGACAACACGATGACCTCTGCTCACAGTGGTGAAGAAACGGAAACTCCGATGGTATGGCCACGTCACCAGATCATCAGGCCTTGCAAAGACTATTCTGCAAGGCACAGTCCAAGGAGGTAGAAGAAGAGGGAGACCGAAAAAGTGGTGTGGAGGACAACATTCGAGAATGGACTGGTTTGACACTGAGCGAAGCCATCAGGGCTGCTGAGGACAGATAAAGATGGAGTATGCTGGTTAAACGATCATCTGTGGTGCCCCTACGACCTCCGGGTTACGGGACAGGATAGGATAGGATAGGATAGGTTTTAGTGAGAAATACTTCTGCTCTAGCATGTGCTCACACCACAGCGTTAGATGCACCACCCTTGATGCGCATATGTATTATAGATATCCAGTTTTGGAGAGGAACTCGATAAAACATTATGACCAATGAATTACAGAGAGAGCAGAATAGCTGAATGGGTTAACCCACGTATTATGCTCTGTATCCCTTAAGGGTGACGCTTGACTACAACCCGCCTCCTGCTGCAGTTTACGAGAGCTTTACCATTTTAGCTATCGGAGGAAGCCTGGACAACGTGGACAACCTGATTCCTGGACCATGAAAACTTTGTTGTATAAACTCTCAAGGAGCTGCCAACATTGCAGTGCTTTGACATTATATATATATATATATATATATATATATAGAGAGAGAGAGAGAGAGAGAGAGAGAGAGAGAGAGAGAGAGAGAGAGAGAGAGAGAGAGAGAGAGAGAGAGAGAGAGAGAGAAACTCGAATAGTCAGGTCGCAGAACTTCAAGAAAGATTACAATGACTTACATTCACAAAAAATACCTGGGACAAACTTAACGATGATTCATTACTATTTAACAGAAGACGACCTTTCACAACGAGCTTATAGAAAGTGAAACTGCCAAATTTAGCAACAGTTGCTATTTTTAGGATGACACTTTTGAATTGCGCCATTTGAAAAGGATCATAAAAGAAAGATTTCAATAGGGTAACGTCTCATACTTCTTTTTAGGTTAATATCTCGGTTTCTCACTCGCTGCATATGCGCAGCACTAACAGCATTAACAGAAAATAACATCATAATGTGATATAATAATAATAATAATAATAATAATAATAATAATAATAATAATAATAATAATAATAATAATAATAATAATAATAATAATAATAATAATAATAGCGTGCATACACGCAATGAGAACAATTGTGAATGTGTAGAATATAAACGTCTTTATAAATCATTTGTATGCTTGTTTATAAACGCACCTCGTATGCTCCCATGGTGGCCATACAAGGACTGCTTAAAGACGTGGTTTTTCGCAATCTAACAATTTTAGTTATATAAGCTTTAATTTATTAATCATATTAAGCCTATGGTGATGATGATGATGATTGACCGAAATGATGACCAACAACACCAATGGCATCAACACGGACATCAAAGTCCAAGGCCAATCCCTCAACACAGTGCATAGCTTCAAATATTTGGGAGCCATTGTGTCAGACAATGGGTCCCGACAGGAAGTCCTCTCCAGGATCGCACAAACAAACAAGGTTGAAGCCCATTTGGAAAGACAGGACCATCAGTCTACATTCCAAAGTAAGACTGTTGCGCTCCCTTGTCATATCCATCTTCCTATATGCTTGCGAAGCATGGACCCTCACCGCAGATTTCCAACGAAGAATACAAAGCATGGAGATGAGGTGCTACAGAAGACTTCTGGGCATTTCCTATACCCCACACATCACCAACGACAAAGTCCGACAGACAATCACACAAGCCATTGGACAACAAGATGAACTGCTCACAGTGGTGAAGAAACGGAAACTCCGATGGTATGGCCACGTCACCAGATCATCAGGCCTTGCAAAGACCATTCTGCAAGGCACAGTGCAAGGAGGTAGAAGAAGAGGGAGACCGAAAAAGATGTGTGGAGGACAACATTCGAGAATGGACTGGTTTGACACTGAGCGAAGCCATCAGGGCTGCTGAGAACAGAAAAAGATGGAGTATGCTGGTTAAACGATCATCTGTGGTGCCCCTACGACCTCCGGGTTACGGGACAGGATAGGATATGATAAGATTAAGCCTGTTTGACTTGAGTCTACGTTTTTATCATTCGTACCTACAATTCCGATTTTATATCGTCACACACACGCACCCACACACACACACACACACACACACACACACACATACACTAACTCTTCCCACACATACACGCACACTTGCGCGCGGGTGTGCACATTGTTGCGATTGAGACGCGCACTATAGTTCCGATCATTTTATCTTGTAAAGCATGCACTGATTGCGTGTATTATGGACACAACAATCTAGATCAAGGACACAGGATCCCGCATCTGCAAACGAGAGCGTCTTTCTAAATGGCGTCCTCTCTCTGCTTACTATAATAGGGAGGGAAACGTCGATATACAGAGATGCTCTCGTATCAGATACGAGCGCCTGTAATCTAAGACTTTCTTTTGTTGCTTAAGCTGTCCGCTCACGTATCTACGATCGGACATTGAAAACCTCTAAATGGGTATAAATGGGATGACCAGTTTTAAATGACAAGTTTAACGCTGCAAGGGAGTTCCAAATTAAAAGTGATTGGGCATCGGCGTTTCTCGCAAAAGCTATGATATTATATTTCAAATAATGAACAGAAATTGAGACCTGACGCAAAGAAACATAAAAAATTAGTATCAATAATTATTTCGCAACAGCTCCAAATATAAGAGACTTTTAAAGGAAAACCACTGACTATTCTTCAAACTCGGCCGAAAACAGGACATGAGTTACATACAATCCGGGAAATTTTGTATTCGTCATCCTCAATTCAATGGAAAACTCC
>CM072511.1:93848465-94090965 GCA_036898135.1 Oncomelania hupensis | reverse complement strand
TAGCCTTCTGTGACACTCTCCTCATTTGAAACTTTGCCACTTTATGGGAGGTTTGCTTTGATGACATTTAGCTTTCTCTTATCTTTTCTATCAGTTTCTTGCATATTCTTCTACCTTCTTTTCAATGATCTTGTACATTCTTTCTTCGAAGTCTTCCTTTGATTCTATTTTTTCTAGGCGTAAAGCCATTGTCTGCAAGAGATGAAAATTTCCATCGAGCTTAGCTTCAATTTGCGACTTCACAATGACTTTTTTGTCTTTGCAATTATCACAAGTCCATTGACTTGAACTGGCCCCCTTGCATGTAATAAACTGTTGTCAGATTACAACAAGTTTTGTGGCAAAATTCCTTTCAAATAAAACATTGTATGATCATGTCCGCCTTGACCATCCTCGATAGCACTTTCCCAAGACAAACACAACCAGGGTGCCTGCATTATTTTCTGCACCTTCTTCGGATTCTTGGAATTCGAATCACTATTCGGACGATTGGAAACCATGTTTCACCTTTAAGAGCGAGAGTAAAAACGCCAATGGCACTCTCAGCTCAATCAGTAACAAGTAGGCCTACGTTTGCGAATCGAGAAGACATAAGGAATAAATGAGATTGGGAGTACTCACCTTCTGGTAATAGATGTAATTAGAGTAAAATTAATAAGTGAACAAGATAATAGAGTCAACAAGAATGCAAGTAGGCCTATTAAACGGTTTTGTGCATTGTGAAATGTAGACTAGAGGACGACACAAGTCAATGAAGTGAGCGATCGTTTCAAAGTCTTAAAAAAACAGCTAGACACAGGTAATGGACCAAAACAACCGAAGAATAATGGTCCTCCTAGTTACTCAGGGTTAAAACTTGCCTTTTAGCGGATTTTCACTTTGTGGGTCTGTCACAAAATCCAAATATTACCACCAAAAATGTCTCTGCACAAAAAGCAGCCGCCATCTTTACGCATGCACAGACCCCATGGAAACAAACATAACTTTAGTAAGAGGAAACCAAACAGAGTGCCCTATTGTTCAAAAATTACTTTGTTATGGTGATATTTCCAGTCGCCATTTCACAGTGACATTGTAAAGAGTTGTACTAAATATTTTCACCCGTATTATGCAACAGGTCCCACACGGATCTACTGGATGTGGAACCAAGACTAAGAGACTTTTACTTACACGATGACAGCTCCTTGTACCATTTTTTCATAAACATTTTGCTTTCTATGATTCTTTAATAAAGAATTTTTAATGAATTAAATAATTATTTAAATATTTTAAAAATATATTATTTTATTTCTTTATTTCAAATTGAGCGATTTACCGCGTAAAGAATTAAAGAAATTACTTGGTTCTCCAGGCACTTATTAAAATACACACCGATCATCACAATAATAATTACATGTATATATATATATGTATTTATTATTGTGATGATCGGTGTGTATTTTAATAAGTGCCTGGAGAACCAAGTAATTTCTTTAATTCTTTACGCGGTAAATCGCTCAATTTGAAATAAAGAAATAAAATAATATATTTTTAAAATATTTAAATAATTATTTAATTCATTAAAAATTCTTTATTAAAGAATCATAGAAAGCAAAATGTTTATGAAAAATATATAAAAAAAAAATATATATATATATATATATATATATATATATATATATATATATATATATATATATATATATATATATATATGTTACCGTCAATCTGTGTATTCAGTCAATACGTGTATTGCCTAAAAAAAGCAGTCAATTCGTGTTTTGTCTGTGACCACTAGGCAATACATGTAATGACTAAAATTTCCAGTCAATACGTGCATTGTCTTAATTTTGACCCACTTCAAAACACACATTGACTATTCATTTTAGTCAATGTGTGTTTCGCTCAGTCAAGTCGTCTGACAAAGTTTGAGAGCACATGCGAGCGTAGAGCATTATTAATATTACACAGAGATGTGATGAACTCAGATCATAAACCTTGAGATGTGTTAATCGGCACATAACTAATACGTAACTAATACATAACTAATACGGTCCAGTGTCTTAAGACGTTTGAAAATAAATCACTACGACGACTTCAGCAAAAATCTCAAGATGACGATTGCGATTTCAAACCTTGACAAAACCACGGTCGATGATTCATTCCAGACTTGCTTTGCCGGCTCCTCACCACAAATGACGTATATGAACGAAAAAGAACAAAAGTTTTTAAACAAGCTGGCCGAAATTCTAGCGACGAAAGATTCCAGTTGCCTGTTGATCAATGCGAAATATTACAACTGTTAGACCTATTAGTCAATTCTGCCCCGATGCTTGAATCTTCACCATCACACAAGCCATTGGACAACACGATGACATGCTCTCCGTGGTGAAGAAACGGAAACTCCGATGATACGGCCACGTCACCAGAGCATCGGGCCTTGCAAAGACCATCCTGCAAGGAACGGTGCAATAAGGCAGAAGAGGGAGACAGAAAAAGAGGTTGGAGGACAACATTCGTGAATGGACTGGCTTGACACTGAGCGAGGCCATGAGGGTTGCTGAGGACAGAGAAAGATGGAGTACGCTGGTTAAATGATCATTTGTGGTGTCCCAACGACTTTCGAGTTACGGGATAGGATAGGATAGGCTAGGCTTGAATCTTGATATGTGTAACTCAAATTCGTTTATCCACGCAGCATGTTCACTCAGCAACAGGGCAAGAGTTATCGTATACAGTTTTTTCAACTTTATTCAGCAAACATCAACTGCATACAATATCGCTTTCCAAACCCCCCCCCCTCCCAAATATTACTTTTTAAAGAAGAAATGGCATTACTTATATAGCATCTCTGCAATCCAGTAAAGTTTAGAACAATCCAGAATGACGCAATAACACCCAATTAAAATAAAACTCAACACCGGAACTGTCTTACGACAGAACATTCCTCAGTTTAGAAGAATTGCCTAGCTATTACCAGATAAGTCTAGAACTTTCGATCGATAATAAACAAGTAATTCCAGAAAACTCTCAACAATACTACAACAATATCGATCGACGAAAATTACCAACATTATATAAAGCTTTTTCTAGCAACAGCGCAGAATCAAATCAAAGGTAAATACACGCTATCATTGCATGCTTTGCTAAAGAAAACATTCGGAACTATCGTGCGCGTCTCAATCGTAACAACGACACGGAACTCTCTCTCTCTCTCTCTCTCTCTCTCTCTCTCTCTCTCTCTCTCTCTCTCTCTCTCTCTCTCTCTCTCTCTCTCTCTCTCTCTCTCTCTCTCTCTCTCTTTCGTCAATGATCGTATGGCCTCCCCGATTGCATTCAAGAATTAGCTGTAACTGACAGTGAAACAAAAAGACAGAGACAGAAAGAGACAGAGAGGGACAAAGAGAGAAAGTTTTACATTTAAATGTGTACGTTTTAAGCTTATTGTTAATACCTGTATTTACTTTTAATGAGAGAGAGAGAGAGGGGGAGGGAGAGAGAGAGAGAGTTTAAAATTTAAGTGTGTAGATTTTAAGCTTGTTTTTAATATTTACTAACTTATACTAACATGGTTTAGTTGTGTGGATGTGTCACTGTGAGTGTGCATATTGAACTAAAAGAACTACAAATGATTGTGTGGTCATTCATTTATTCATGTTTACAACCAGTTGGAATTTAAATGCTGAATGACAATTTAGTCAATTCGTGTATTGACCAGAGCATTTTTTAAGGCAATACACGTATTGACTGGAAATTTTAGTCATTACATGTATTGGCTAGTGGTCAAAGTCAAAACACGAATTGACTGAATTTTTTAGACAATACGCGTATTGACTGAATACGCAGATTGCCGGTAACATATATATATATATATAAATCAGGTTTAAGTGCAAATCTCACATAGTGTACAAATATTCACATGCACAAATTAAACCCGTTTGAAATAAGACAAGAACAAATCACTGATGAAGTAGTAGTAAGCTTAATCAATAAATAAAGACATCAGTTTATACACAATATTTTCCTTGGTGAATGGTGTAGACCCTATAAGATCTGAATACTGGGATGTACAATGGTAATACCGATGACAACTAGACCTATAGCTTGACTTCACCGTCATGATGCGTGGTCACATATTAGAGGTTAAACAGGGTATATGACCTCAGATTGCATTTGGCTAGTATAATACACCAAGACACGCTGTCTTTGTCTCAGATAATCTATGTGGGTTTTGACCGTGGCTTGACCTAAACCGAACTGAGTCTAATGACTCACATGTACATCAACACCTTACCTGACAGCTTCCGGTGCGAATGAGTTGTCGTTCTCCCTCTCTCCCCCAAATACCCCCATCTTACCTTCCAACCCGCTCCTCCCTAACACTCTCACTTCCTCGCACCTCACATCCACCAATTCCATCTAACATACGCTGATTGCACAAGTATTTTATTCCAAAATTACCGATATTAAAGAACTTAATGGTTATCGGTATAGGGGCGGCGCGACGCAGCTGTGATGTTTCTGCAGCTGCAGCTGTGATGATGTTGGACGATGATGATAATAATGATGATGTCGACGACGACGACGACGACGATGATGATGATGATGATGATGATGATGATGATGATGATGATGATGATGATGATGATGATGATGATGATGATGATGATGATGATGTTTCGTACGGCACAAGTTTCCACAAATAACAGTGTATGCTCATTCCACTCAGATGAAAAGTTAACGGTTTTGAATTTTTGAATACTACTCCCCCTCCTGTTTCGAGACGTGATCCTATCCCGTAACTCGAAAGTTGTTGGGGCACATCAGATGATCATTTAACCAGCGTACTCCATCTTTTTTCTATCCTCAGCTACCCTTACGGCTTCGCTCAGTGTTAAGCCAGTCCATTCTTGAATGTTGGCCTCACCTCTTTTTCAGTCTCCCTCTTCTTCTGCCTCCTTGTACTGGTCTTGGTTTGATGACCCTCAAACGAACAATTAAAATAAAACATCTTACAACAATGGCTCCAGTCCACCAAGTTGTGATTATCTCCTTAAGAACAGCGAGGAAAATGAAACGTCCACTGCTCTCACTAAGCTGGCCCAGATTAAAGGAACGACACTACTTTTCCTTTCATATAAGCGGAAACTTATAGCAATACCTTTAATCTCTTTAACCTGTCGGTGCGAGGTACAACTGAATTGTTCTCTCTCTCTCTCTCTCTCTCTCTCTCTCTCTCCCTCCCCCTCAACATCTGCACTACTGGATGACAAAACCATTCTTGCCTTGAGTTTCACGCAGACGACCTTCATACAAGTGCGAGCTGTGAAAATTTGTATAACTTAGAGATAATTGTTGTTTGTAGATTATAGTCACACGACACTTTCGCATATAGGTGACTACTGGACCGGTTTATACTGACACCAGCGGGCCAGTTGTTGGTCAAGGGGAAAATAATTTGATCACACGTTGACCAATCCGGGATTCGAACCAGCGACCTTTCGGTTACTAGCAAGACGCTCTTACCAACTGAGCTACCCGGCCCCTCAGAGATAATTTTTTGCCGTTTGTAGCACATATGCCAAAGTTTTCTGTGTCTCACCAGCCCGCGACCGCTGAAGACGCTCCTAGTGTAGAAACAGCTGTGTGGTCAGGGAAGCTAACAAATACAACTGAGTCGCATTTTGCAAACCATATTGCACACTAGTAAGAGAATAATGGGTTTGAATGACGGTGTGCTGCTGTAGAATATTTTTTTACTTTACACTACAGTTACTATGCACAAAACGTTTGGTAAAGGTTGGGGTCACAGGCGCTTGTATCTGGGCACGCGAGCGTCTATACCTGTGACGCGTCTCCCTTTGGTTATCTATATCAATAGGTAACCAAAATGGAGATGCGTCACAGGCATAGGTGCTCGCCTGTCCAGATACAAGCGCCTGTGGTTGGGTTTATCGGATGACATTTATGCACCAGCTGTTCAACTGTCATAAAATGGCCTTGAAAAAAAAAAGCTTGTTTAAAAACCTTCTATGCCGCTCTTTACTATGCGCATAATTCTAGACTATTTACGCTTGTTTAATTTGTCCACCATCTGAATAATAATAATAAATATAAACAAGATCTGTTTACAATTGACTTCGTCGTATACATGACGCACAGGCTGTATTTAAAATAAAAGAGTACTTAATGCTGCAGTCCTCAATGGAACGTCACACGAACGTTGCATCACAGAGACGTCGTAAGGTCACTTATTGACGCAATAGGTATGACCTGTCCAACGTGATATAACCTTTACAACGGGCTGGTGGCCTGTATTTGCCTTGTTTTCTGTCGCATTCTACGTAAGGTTAATGATCCGTTATGATCTGGTTCATGGCAACACCTCTTAGGAGTGATGGACCCTTTCATGACGTCAAACCTGTGTCTATATTTAGCAGTTTAGTCACTTACCTTAAGTTGCTTTACATCTTAATGTAAGAAGGAACATAATGTAACTGTATATAAGTAGCATCCGGTCCCTGCCATCGTATGACGTCACTGTAATATAATAAATAATCTTCCTGATGCAGCATATTTATATTTACACCGGCCGGGTGTCAGAAAGGCTTAAAGAAAATCTTCATCTGTCCTACTAGTGGTCATAAGTAATTACTTTGGGCTTTATAAAGATACTGGACTTGGTCAGATTTGGGTGTGTGTGCGTGTATGTGTGTGTGTGTGTGTGAGTGCGCGCGCGCATGCGGGGGCTTGTGTGTGTGTAGGTGTGCGCGCGGATGATCGTGCCTTTGTGTGTGTGTGTGTGTGTGTGTGTGAGTGTGGGTGTGTACGTACCTAACCATAACAGTGGGTTTATGCATATGTTACACTTACGTGCAACTGGGTTTAAAAAAATACTGGGTTCCAAAATCTGAAACTCAGTTTTTTTAAAACCGGCTTTGCAATAGGAATAACAAAAAAAGTGTATACGCAAAGTCTGAGCGAGAAACCCACAATTGCGGTTGAGTCAACTTTGAGTTTGAGCCAGTTAACACTCCGCGATGTGTGTTCCCGCTGGTCAACCAGTCGAATACACGCACTGTCAGGGGAAGTAACTCGGAACGCCACACGCTACGTGCCGTCTGGCAAGATGGAGGTACGTGTTTTTTCGTTTTATTCAGTTGTATTTTGTCCTTCTGTCTCTGTAAATTGTTCTTTAATCTATATTTTGTGCTTCTAGGATGTGGCTTTAAAATGTTCCCTTGTTAAAATTTCAAGCTTTTTCGGTGTGCTTTTGTACTTTTAAAATCATATCAATTTTCGTGTGGATGTTGTGGTCGATTGTCAACACAGGGTCTGCATTTTTGTTTGTTACTTTTTGAAGAACACAAAAATAAATTTGCTGCATTTTAAGCGTCCTTGTATCTGATATTAATGAAGAGTCTTGTGAAGTCTCTTGAACATTGAAACAGTTACCATGAGAAATGTATGTCTCCTTTGTTCACACTGGGGTTTTCAAAACTTGCATTTTTTCTCATTTACAAAAAAGACGGTCAGTGAAGATAGTACAAGAAGTAAATAAGGGAGGTATTGATGTGTTATTTTATTCATATGTAGATTGATTAAATAAATGTTTAAAAATATTTTTGCAGAATAACAATTTTAGTAGGCAAAATGCAATGTTATCAGAATAAAAAACAATAAGCTTTTAACGTGTACCGTTTATTATACTGCAACTTTTATTTTTCTGTATTTTCCTTGTGTTCTGATGTAATTAAAAAAAACCACATGTTGCAACAAACAGTAAAATACAAAATTCTGGCTGCCGTTACCTACATAAGTTATAGCTTTTGGTTTATGGTTCACCTGTCTGTTTTCCTTGGATGAAGGGAAATAGAATATGTGAAAACTGATTGATGCATTAAACTGCTTAACATTTGGATTTTTTTGTGGAGACCAAGCGTGTTTGCCAGTATCAAATTGTTGTATCTGGCAAACTCCAACAGTCTCAGACCCCTGTCATTTGTCTCGTTGTTGCAGTGGGGTCCACATTAATAGCTAGAGCACCATTTTCAGATCTGCATCTACTCCATTTCCCAAATTGTTAGCTGTAATTCTGAGTAAGCATAATTATTTTAATAAATTCTGTTATTCCTTTTTTTCCCAGAACATCCTGTTATGCCTCGAGTTTATCCGGTTGCGGAGAAGTCGCTGTAGTCCGACGACGACCCAGGAGGCGTTTGGAAGGAAGACGTCCCACTCCATCACCATCAACATCTTCATCGCCTTCATTGTACTCATCAGGTGACAGCTGGTGTGTGTCAGTACTTATTGAATTTTATAATATTGTTGTTCGCTTTGAAAAAAAACACTCACTGATTGCTGTATAAAATCGGTGCCACAGCAAAACAGTTAACAACTGGCAGCTCCACGCCTCAGATCAAACTGTGACCTGCTAACACAAGGTGTTGGTGGTATATTGTTTCTACATTGCAAAGGGGGAGGTGAGGAGAGCTTGGATGAGGGAGGAGAATGGGGGGGGGAAACATTAGTGTACATGGCAGAGCTAGACATCCTTGTTGAATAAGATCAAAGTTTTAGCTCAATTTTACAGTTGTTAATGGGGCACATGAAATGCAGATTACATTATTATAATGTACACAATTCGCTCTGGGCTTTTAAGGTTGTATAGGTATGCTTTGGATTTTAAAAAGCAGGCATGTTGAGGAACCTTTGTACTTGTGCTTTCATGGGGTGGCCTCGTGGCGCAGTTGAAAAGTCGCCGGTTTCCTATGCCGAAGGTCGCGGGTTCGATTCCCGCAAGGGGCGAACGTATGTGACTTAGGTACGAGACTATTGAGGTCACCGAGGATTTTCTCCGGGCACTCCGGTTTCCTCCCTCCCTTCAATAATGGTACAGGATGCAGTCAATATAAAAATTTCAAAAATAAAAAATTCGATTTTCTTCCGTCTTCTAATAGCGATCTCCCTGCCTTTACACCACCTGTTTGAGTGATGTATGTGTATTTGGTGTGTGAGAGGGTAAATGAGACAGGTGAGCGTGTATGTTGGTATAGATCGCCGCGCTTTGAGCCTTGGGGAAAGGCGCGTACATAGCATCCTGTATTATTATTTATTATTATTTACTGAGTAGCTAGTAAGCATAAGAGTTTCTATAACTATTTTATTACTTGGTTGCTAGTAGCTAGTGTGTCGAAGTGGTTAGTGGGAAAAAATGCTGTCCCACTTCCTCCGGGCTTTTGTGCCCTTTTTTCCCCAACCTCTACCCCCTAAACTTTAAATGTGTTTTGCTTGTTTCTTTTACACTTTAAAGAGGGTGAGTAGTACATTCATGTACAAGAAAATTAAAGTCCAGAATATAATATTTCATTGATGAATCAGTAGACAGTATTGTCAGTCAATCCCTTTTTGTAGTTGAGCCAGTTCAAGCCTCTACTCTTTTCAACTTCCATTCTCTTCTCCCACCCCAGGCCCACCACCCCACCCTTTGACCATCCTCATACCTTGGTTTGAAAATGTTCTTATTCCGCTGAATTTGTTCTGTTGTTTAAACCCTGTGTTCTGATGCTGCTACTTGTTCGCAGGAGGGCTGAAGAGCAGCATGAGGATTCTAAAGACTCTAATTCATCGGAAGGTTCAGTCAAGAAACAAGCTAGAAAAAGGCGTCAAAGCCAGCAGACCGAAATGCATACAACATCCCCATCATCAGCTTTGTTGCTGCCATCAGTGCTACCCCGTTCTCCAGGGTGTGAACCAAGTGCCATGAATCGTTTAGATATAGAATATATATTCAAATGTGTTTGCAAATCTATTCAAGATGAGTCCTAAATAATAAAAAATTGCATGTTTAAATAATAATAATAATGTTCGTCATTTGTAAGGCGCCTTAGCCTAAGGATCAAGGTGCTGGCCGATACAGGATCTAACTCAAACTGCCCGAGACGCCACCCGCAGCCTTTGGGCGCATGGTCTGACGCCCGGACAACTGAGCACAATCCTGGGAAGCCAGGGATGGAGGAGAAGGACCAAGTGCATGCTGGGTGTGTTCTTGTTACCGGCACTCACCCGTCTAGGACATGAGCGTCAGGATCTTTAAAGTCCGTTATGATGGAATGCATGCGACACAGACTAGACCTCGGTTTATACTCTCATCCGAAGGAGAAGGAAAACATGAGTAAAGTGTCTTTCCCAGGGACACAACACAATGGCCCGGCCAGGGCTTGAACCCGGGACCTTCAGTTAATGTTGTCTGTCTGTCTGCCTTCCATCTGTGCAAAACTGTAAAGTGGCTAATTACACGAGACCTCGAAAATTATCAGTGATTGAATGACTACACTTCAAGGTCAAGGTCACAGGTTCAACAAATGTTAGTCAAGCTATGTCAATTTTCCACAAAATTTCTTGTTAATCCTAAGTTATTAATATTAACTAAACTTCAGCTTGTTTGATGCATGATAGGTATCAATGAGACGCACATGCATATTTTGTCAACCTTGCTCCAAGGTGAAGGTCATTGGAGATGTCCAAAATAATAAAATCTTTTGCTGTAGTTTATTTTATCGTACATGAGTGCATTTATAGCTGGAGGTCAAGGTCAAGAGCATCGAAATATCAAAGCTTGTATTACTTTGCATTTTAAACCCACCGTTTCAATCATTTAACTTTTTTTTTCTGGCATCTCATTTTTGTGTTATTTATTGGGAGTTCCATAAGGAGCATGTGAGTCATATGGACTTGCCTTTCCAGTGATTGATGGTGTTCATCATGTTCAAAGCTTTTTGAGGTGCTACTTGTCATTAAGTAATGGAAATTTACTGCTCTGTATTGTGTAGACTAGTTTTTAGGCCCGTTTTGTTATGTAGTAGATTTCTGTCTTAAACTTAAGAGAAAGCGTGGATTAATCTGGCAAAGTACCAAATTATATTTCTTTGCCAAGTTAATACATATGTTATTCTCGGAGTTCTTGTTCATCAAAAAGCAATGTCAAGACTAATGACTATATAATAATATTCTGCTCTTCACATGGTTTTATTATACCTTTGAGGTGGAAAAAAACGAATTATAAGTGGTTGCACTCAATTGATCCTTATTCAGAACATATTAACGTAACGGGAAACCATAAACAATTTATGTAAAACTTAACTATATGAAGTTGATAAAAAAGTAATAATAATATATACAAATTATGCTCTACTAGACACTTTCAAAATAAAAATGTTAACAAATTATGTCTGTGTTATGTTGTTCATATGTTTGTTTTACATTACCAATTCTCTGCTTTTTTATTTTTCCATTCCTCTTCTTTTCCAATGAGGATTTGTATACTTTTCCACCCTTCTCATTCTTTCTTTTCCTCTGGAGATTTTATGCTTTTTCTCCACGCTTCTCCTCATTCTTTCTATTAATTCTTCTTCATACTCCTCATACTTTTTCTTCTTTCTCCTTCTTGCCTTTTCTTCAATGATTTGATTTAAATCTGGAGGTAAAGTAATAAATTGAACATGAAAAAATTATCCAC
This sequence comes from Oncomelania hupensis, assembly GCA_036898135.1. NCBI lineage: Eukaryota > Metazoa > Mollusca > Gastropoda > Littorinimorpha > Pomatiopsidae > Oncomelania > Oncomelania hupensis. The sequence goes on along the minus strand of CM072511.1, from coordinate 94,079,468 downwards.
AGTTAACATTTGAGAACGACAAGATATCTTTTTTTGGCAGATCTTCCTGTCAGGATTCAAATTAAAAAAAACTTTAAAACCATACAATACAAAGTAAATGTAAGCAAAGTAAATATGACAAAAATGTTTGCTTAATGCCGAATTTTTCTTTTCGATTTTTACTGACACCAGCTAATAATTTATTTTTTGGGCTATGGGGAGAAAAAGAGGGTCATGCACTGACCTATCCAGAGGTACACTGTAACAACCTCAGACCTTTCGGTTCTCAGTTCAATGCTTTAACCACTGAGCTACCGCCCAGTTCTTAAAGTAAATGGCAAAAGTCTATCCTTCAATAACAGCTCTAATTCTATACAGTAGCCTATATATCAACTGAAAATATTGTAATTGAAATTATAAAAACAAAATCAGAGGAAATTCTGAGCAATAGTAAAAGTTGTTTCATTACTTGAATTAAACTAAAAGTGTCAGTGTACTGCACTCACGTACTGAAAATCTTGCAAATGCAACCTTGGCCATTTATACGTTTTGGTTGTGTCCGTGTGTGTGATAAACCCAGTTTTTCCACAGAAACCCAGATGTCCAATATGCATGTGTAAAAACCCACTAGTATCAAATGAACCCACTATTTCATAGCGCAATTTCTCCTTTTGTTTTTGTCAAAAATGAAAACGGTTGTGACAGATAACCTTACAAGAGGCTATTGTATCCGTTGAGTGAATAGGAATGGTCCGTAATGAAGGGAAAGGATGAGACCCAGTTTGCCTTGTTTTGAACATAAACCCACTATTATAGTTTTGAACGTATGTGTGTGTGTGCGCGTGTTTACTACCGCAGCATAGTGAGGATCTTCCCTCTTACACGAGCTTTCACACTCATCATTGTGTAGTTTTAATAGATGTGTGTGTGTTTGTGTGTGGTTTTATTATCTTATCATTTCGATGGAAAAGATATACATATATATATAAATATCGATGGAAAAGATATACAAATATATAAATAAGATATACAAATATATAAATAAGATATACAAATATATAAATAAATATATTACCTATTTTGGTCAATATACAAACACCCTACACAGAATTCATCATCAAGCACCACACCAGATTAAAATAAAAATTTAATCTTGGAGTGAGGTGCTACAAAACCTATTGGACTCCCGTGAAAACACACACACACACACACACACACACACACACACACACACATCCACCCCCCCCCCCCCACACACACACACACAGTGAATCGCTCTCTATCTCTCTTCTCTCATACACACAACATTAACAGATTCACGAATATAGCATGCACGACTCTCTCTCTCGCTCTCTCTCTCTCTCACACACACAAACACACACACACACACACCCACACACACACTGGGAGGCGCAGTAGCGTAGTGGTTTATGGCAACAGGCTAGAAAAGAAATGTTTCAGGGGTTAAGCAACGTCGGTCAGGGTTAGAACTTGGATGGGTGACCGTTGAAAGTTGAGCTATAAACACGCAGGCACAGGTTCAAAGCTGGATGACGTGCCGAAAATCCGTAGCATGATCCTAAGCAAGCCCCACTTCCCCCTTCATCTTCCTCCTCCCCTATCCCTTCCCCCCCCCCTCTCCCTCTTACGCTTTGGATGAACTTAAATTGATTTCACGTGAGATAATAATTCTACAATAGAAGCACGGGTATGTAGTTTCTACTTCTACATATACCTTATATAGTACTTTAAGACGTAATATTTTTAATGTTGATACCGGACAGATATTCACTCTCCCCCTTTTTTGATGACAAATAGGTATGTAAGTTTCTGATTCTGATCATTTTTAAAGTACTCCCATCTAAACACAGCAGTTTCAGTTTAGTCAGCATTTCTGATCACTTTTGTGGACCTTCCTTTCAACCCTTAAAACGTTGCAACTGTAGTGACAGCCGGCTGTAAAAAAAATTATATCCAGTTATAGGTCGTTTGCTTCTGGGCTATACAATCAGTTGAGGAATTAAAACTTGCTTTTGGTAGCGAAATGTTCTTTAATATAGACTTGACCAGAAATGTTATCATTAGTAAGCCTGTATACCCAGAGGCAATGAGCGTTAACATTACCGTGATACTTAACAATCAGAGAAATTATACAACTAACAAGATGCCTGACAATGTTTTTACACGGGTTTAATGCAGACTTTCATAAATTTTGGATGAGGGGCATGTATATAAAAATCCTCAAGGTGGAAATATAGCTCGAACTCATTACTAAACTATGTCACCACAACATTGTCTTTTGATTTTCACTTCGCACATGCTTACAGATTAGTCAGAAAACTAAATAAATCAATAAATCAAACGATCAAACATGACGTGCAAGTTAATGTAGGCCTATGGCCAGATACGAGCTGTTTGCTCCCCCCTCCTCCCTCCTCCCTCCACCAAATTCCGATGAACAGCAAATGGAATATTATTCATTTCTGGTAAGCAATTAATTGGGCCCGAAAAGATTAGGGAGGCAGTTCAATTTTGTTTCCTGAATCGTTCTAGTATTCGTGCATGAGTTACATACTCCAACCCGACAGTGTACTATGGAACGCTAAAAATGCTCGTGTAATTGCACGCTAAAATGCACACGCAATTGCACGTCCATTTCGTAGCTGATTAGTCGAAACGCGCAATTGCACACGCATTTACCACGAGTCACATTAAAACTAGGAATTGGAAATGTCCGGAAATGCGTTGTATGTACCAAAATAATGTAATGTAAATTGACAACTAATTTTCACTGTAACCCTCGCCACCCTCGACCTCCTCTGCTTCCCACCCCCTAACCCCCACTCCCCTCAAATTAATTTAAAATGTTATAATAATTTATTTTGGTTTGCCTGTAAATAATATAAGAATTACCTCCCAATGCGCGCACTACGGCCTTCAATCTGGTCACAGTGCAAAGCTTATGATAGCTAGCTACACGCGTTTTCCGATGCTTTTTCCGTTCCATGTTTTGTAATTCTTCTTCATTAACATCCGGCGTGCAGTTTGACGTGCAATAGCGCTTGCGCAGTTTGGCGTGTAAGTTTTGACAAATCAGTTAGTAAATGCGCGTGCAATTGCGTGTGCGCAGTTTGGCGTGTAAGTTTTCGACCAATCAGCTATTCAATTCAATTCAATTCAATTCAATTCAATACAACTTTATTTATCCACATATGGCAATTACAAGATTTAGAAGCAGCTCATAATATTAAAATAAATAAAAACATAGAGAAGTTTAAAAAACTTTGAAATTTAAAAGTTTATCACACGATTTCATAAGCACATGTCCTACCATACAAACATAAACCAAACACACACGCACACACACACACACACACACACACACACACACACACACACACCACGCACATCATGAACACTCACAGCCGACAGTTAAATAGTTAAATCAAATAAAAAAAGAAGGTAAGAAAATAAGGTAAGAATATCATCAATGAATCATCAAATCAATCGGTCGATAAACAATCAATCAATCCCTGAATCAGGCCATCGTCGAGCATTTATTTTTTTAACATAAATAAATAAATAAATAAATAAATTTGCATTAGGGCGGTGGGGAAAATGTTAAAGCGGAGATGATCGCATCAAATTTAGCAGTCGAATCGAGCAAGGAATAAAACTGTGGGAGCGGCGATTACCCTTACAGGCCCGGATGGTAGCACTGAGAATTCGCCCGCCAGAACATGCTCTGGTCTACAAATGATTCCGTTCGCCTTCTTGATGATTTGCCGATCGCAGAAAGAACCCAGGTCTCTCTGCCTGACACCGATGATTTTTGAACAGACATTGACAATGCTGGACAAGCTATTCCTATCCCTCACAGTCAGGCTATGGACCCAAAAAAACAAACGAAAAAGTCAGCAAGCTCTCAATGAAATATTGATAAAACAAGTTGAGAATCTTAGAATCCACAGAGAAAGACTACTAGAAAGCTACTAGATGGGCGTGCAATTGCCTGTGCATTTTCGCGTCGCGCATTTGACTCTTTCCGCGTTCCATAGTTTACATGAGTGTTCCAGTAAAAATGAATCAGTTCTAGTAAAAATGAATCACAGATCTGGACACGCGTGCCCCTTTGCTTAATACTGATAACCAAGAGAAGGGAGACGCGTCATAGGCATAGGCGCTCGGATAGGCAGGCACTCGCGTATCCAGATATAAGCGCCTGTGGAATTAATATAGCGTTTAGACAACTCAAAGAGCTGCTCAAAGCGCTGGGCGAGAACAGGATCTAACTAGAGCCTCCCAAGACGCCAACTTGATGCTTGAGGCGCACCATCAAACGCCCCAGGCAAGTGTTTTAGCCTTTCAGTACAGTAATTTGAAGTCCCTAAGCTGGCCATTCAACTTTTAATTTTTAAAAAGACCTCAATATTTTGTAAATATTGTAATACTGATGTATGTCTTACACTTTAAACCTCAAGCGCACACTGATTTTCATTGCTATGTACGTGCATTTGAAGACTCATAACTCTGATGATTAATTTAAAAAAATGTAAAGGATGATGCAATTACTATTTTCTCAATCGATAATGATTAATTGATTTTTCTGTTTTTAAAAAAATTGAGTGCTAAAGTCCTTCAGTCGTCATAATATTGGTGTCTTATAATACACTCGGTACGACAAAACGCAATCCCACAACGTACACGAGTGTTCTCACGAGTGTTCTGGTTTATTATGCATGTGAAAGCCCCAAAAACTGTCTGAAGAGAGAAAGCCAAAAACTCGAATGTTCTAGTGCATTGACGTGTATCTAAAGACTCCCACCCCCAACCCTCCTTCTCATAACTGATGGTTATTCAAAACTTCAATGACGGCGCAGTTACAATTCGCATAAATCCTCCTGGAATTGAATACACTCCTTACTTGCATGCCGCCACCAGTGACATTTCGCAAGAATGCATCTGCGGGATGGTTTCCGATTCTTGTTTCCCATAAAACAATTTCCTTCCGGACCTTCTGCCATTCTTTTTTGACCTTATGACGGAGATCCCCCATTGTTCTGGGGTTGTATGACGAAGGTTTCCTTATTCTTCTGTTGGATTTGGTTAACCACAGGTGTTCCTTTATGGGTTGTCCTTTTTCCAAGCCATTAACTGCGCTGTTGCAATAAGATGACAGGAAGCGGAAATGGGAGCAGAAGATAGGATGTCTTCTTTTAGGCCTACTCTGCCTGACTTGCCTTGGCTGCTTCAGGAGATTGTAAAGGTTATAGTGTCGAAATGTCCATTATTCAAAGGCGTAAATTTCAAACTTGCAAATTTAAACGATTAAAGTGAATCTGAGTTCTTTTTTTTTTGGTCTTAAACTATTACAATTATATATTATGATCATAGAAGGATTAATTAATCAAGGATTAATTAATCAACACTATTGATGTAAAAGTTCTCCGATGGGCGCGTAAGCAGCCTAATAAGTCACTGATGTCCCTGACGTCACTGGTTTCGCAAGCATAGAAGCATTAAGCCCTCGAGCATCACTTCAGACTACAGACACAACATTGTTTCTCTTGGCTAATCAAGAGTAATGCATTAGTGTTTGTTTGCCACGCCCAGCTGCGTGTGTCTGTGGTTCGCCTTTGCTTGTATTCTAAGCGTAATAAATATAAGCCTATAGCAGTAGATCTTTTGAATGCTCGAACAGCTAATTTTCCTTTTTGTTGAAGTAAAGAGCAGGTTATACACAAAGTGCAAGACGAAAAGGTGTACACGTTTGAGGATGATGACGTTCATTTATAATACGCATTTCTCAATCCATTGTCGAATAATCAGTGCAAACCTATCCTATCCTATAGCATCCCGTAACTCGAAGGCCGTTTAAGCAGCGTACTCCATTTTTCTCTGTCCTAAGCATCCCTCGTGGCTTCGCTCAGTGTCAAGGAGTGTCTGTCTAGAATGTTGTCCTCCCACCTCTTTTTCGGTCTCCCTTTTCTTCTGCCTCCTTGACCGTGCCTTGTAGGATTGCTTTTGCAAGGCATAGTGCTCTGGTTACGTGGCCATACCATCGGAGTTTCCGTTTCTTCACCACTGTGAGCAGGTCATCGTGTTGTCCAATGGCTTGTGTGATGGTCTGTCGAACTTCGTCGATGGTGATGTGCTGGGTATAGGAAATGCCCAGAAGTCTTCTGTAGCACCTCATCTCCATACTTTGTATTCTTCGTTGTAGATCTGCCGTGAGGGTCCATGTTTCGCAAGCGTATAGGAAGATGGAGATGACAAGGGCAGTCTTACCTTGGAATGCAGACTGGTGGTCCAAATGGACTTCAACCTTGTCATGGCCTCAGTTGTTTTTGCGATCCTGGATAGGACTTCCTGTCGGGATCCATTGTCTGATACAATGGCTCCTAAATATTTGAAGCTATGCACTGTGTTGAGGAATTGGCCTTGGACTTTGATGTCCATGTTAATGCCATTGGTGTTCCTCTCCAGCCAATCCATCAATGTCATCACAAAACGGAAGTTATGTTTGCTCTTTCCCCTATGCTGACTGTGTTTTCGTGATCTGCAAGGCATCTGACATGATGCGCTCTAGGAAGATGTTGAAGCGTGTTGGAGAGAGTAGGCACACTTGACGCACACCGATTGTTGTTCTGAACCAGTTCCCGATGGTGCTGTTGTGGAGGACTACACTGGTAGTCTTGTCATACAGGCTTTTGAAGACTTCAATAATTTTAGTGCTGATGGTGTACACTTTCATGTTTGCCCACAGAGCTGCATGCCAGATTCTGTCAAACGCTTTCTTGAAGTCTACAAACACATGATATAGATGTAGTTGGTGCTGTAGGTATTTTTCTCGCAAATTATTCTGAAGTTGAAAATCTGTTGAGTGCATGGCGAACTCTACTAACAGGCCTTCTCATTGCGCAACTGGGGGCTTTGACTGGGGGCCTACTGAAAATAAGGAAAGGGACGTAACTCTGCCTAATCAGTTTACTGAAAACACAAACCTGATTCCTAAAGAATATAATACATAGCTTATATTGTTTGTTAGTCATACCTTTACCTATAATGCACGTTTAAACACCAATAATTACCCAAAATGTGCTAATTTATCGACTAGTTATCTCTACGAAAATGTTTTTTTCCTTCTTGGTTTGCCTGCATTTCGGTAAATTTACGCATCAATCGATAACTTCCGTCACGTCGGCGCTTGTTTTTGATTTTCATTGTGGTCGCATTTTCATCATGGGGAAAAAGTGTTGCGTCCATGGATGTAAAACAAACTATTCGTCAGAACGAGGAGGTGGTGTGGAGAGGAAATTATCTGTGTTCAGATTTCCAAAGGATGCAGACGAGAAGAATGCGTGGATTTCTGCAATACCGAATGCCAACTTGGTCGTTTCAAAAGACACTGTTGTGTGTGAACTGCACTGGCCTACTGGGTTTGAAACGATCACTCTGAGAGGGAAGCAAAGACCGAAACATCCACCCTCCGTTTGGCCAAATGTACCAGCTAGCCAAGTGCCGACTCCTGCACCCGCCGCTCGCCCAACCAAGCGTTCGTCGTGCTTTGAGAGAAATAAGGAAGAGGATCAACTTGCAGCTTTTATGAAGGGTGACACCACAACATTTTGTGACATGATGAAGACGTTGTTGGCCAACGAGAGAGATCTGCATGTTCCAGTGATCGCTTACATGGACAGTGGAGTTTTACACGTGCAGTCAACGAAATCTTTAAATGGAGTGCCTTTGTTCCTCATCAAAATATCCCAGGATCAAAGTTTTGAGAATTTCCATTTAGGTGTTAAATGCACTGCTGTCTCCCTCTCCAAAAACAGGATCATGACACTGAACACGTGGTCAGCACTTGAGGAAAATGTGAGGTATTTGAATTCTTTGGATATTAACAACAAACAGCAGATAATCCAGCAACAATCACAAACGATAGGGACGCGGAAAGTTGGCAAGCCATTGTACACGCCCGACATTGTTGTCATAGCTTTCCTACATCCCGGTGTCTGTATGCAAGATTGCGTCAGGACTTTCAACTGCCTTCAGTGCAAACGCTGACCAGGATCACGTCAAAGGTGGCAAAGGTTGATGAGTCAACTTTTAATGAGGCAGTGTTCAGCTCACTAAATGAGAGACAAAGACTGTGTGTGTTGCTGCACGATGAAGTTTATGTGAAGAAAATGATGCTGTATCATGGAGGGCAGGTATTTGGGAGAAGCGCTGACCACCCGCAGTGTCTAGCAAAGACGGTGCTAGGGATCATGATTTCCAGCATGTTTGGAGGGCCCAACTTTCTGTCAAAAATCCTACCTGTTTCGAGGCTCAACTCGACTTTCCTTCATGAGCAAGTCCAACTGTCGCTGCAGACTATTCAACAGGCTGGCGGTGACGTCAAAGCAATCATCTGTGACGGAAACCGCAACAAACAGGCATTCTTTAAGCTGTTAGGGGGAAATGTTCAGAGGCCATGGGAGACACAAGCTGGTATATTTCTTTTGTATGACTTTGTACACTTACTCAAGAACATAAGAAACAATTGGTTAACCGAGGCGACAGGGGAACTGCTGTTTCCCCATGATGGAGTGATGCGCACAGCAAAGTGGAGTCACCTCATTCAACTGTACAAGTTGGAGGCAGAGTCCCTTGTCAAGATGTCTGACCTTGACGAAGTGGCAGCGTTGCCGAAACCAATTGAAAGACAGAAAGTATCAACATGTTTGAAGGTGTTCAGCGAAAAGACCCACCAGGCTTTGCTCAAACATCCAGGTATGAGTAAATTTGAGGGCGTGGAAGACACTGCACTCTTCATCAACAAGGTGCTCACCTGGTGGAAGATTGTGAACGTGAAGTCCAGGTACATGGACGTGAGACACCGGGACGATCTACAAGCTGCAGTTAGCGACCAAGCCGATGATAGGCTCAACACTTTACTTCAGTTTGGTGACATGGCAAAACAGATGGCTGGAAAGCAGGGCAAGAGGCTAAAACAACTGACTGGAGACACCGCTCAGTCCATATTTCACACTTGTAATGGACTTGTCAGTCTGTGCCGTCATCTCCTTTCAACATCTCACCAAAATGTGCTGCTGGGACAGTTCTCCACTGATCCTCCGGAGAAAGAATTCAGCAAGCTTCGGCAAGGGTCAGGGGGTACATACTCTATCAATGTTCAGCAAATTGTAGGGAAAACCAGAATCAACAAGGCCAAGCTGCTGCTCACATTGAAAACGGACATGAATGGTGAAGACGCCGGCCACAAGTGTTCTGATTGTGACTTCACAGTCGAGTCGAACGAAAAGGCGTGTGAAACCGTGGACAGCCTGGAGCAACTTGAAGCAAGTGTTCCACCAGAGACAAAGTCTGCATTGGTGTACATTGCTCGCTATGCGACACGGAAAGACCCAGAGTTAGATGAGGGGACATTGCTGGGCCTAACAACGTTCTACTTTCAGAAGTATGGACATTATACAGACTCACTGGACAGAGACGGTCTTAAGATACCCTCAGACAGAGCGTGCCAGTTCACAATTTTTTGCTTCATTGTTTTCAACATCGTGAAAGACTCAGTATGCAGGAAATCATTCAGCAGGATAGCAATGACAATATCTTACATGTTCGAGTTCGAGATGGAGGAGAGACATGCCAGGATTGTATCCAACATCTTCATCAAGAACTACTGCTTTGCCGCAACCCCCCGGTCAACAAAAGAGCCTGCCCTGAAACAGTTGAAATTATCTGCGTCATAATAGCGAGGTTAGTTTCATGTGATGTTTTGCTTGTGTGATACTTTAAGTGGCCTATTTGGCCTACTTTGTGATATTTTTTCTGTCTTCTTTTTTTATTTGTGGCCTTTGCCATTGTCTTATACTTATTGTCGGCACTGCTACTGCATGCAATCAGTGAGTAATGGCATAATAATCAGTTATTTTTAACCCCTGCTGTGCTAAGTGCGATTATTGCTGCGCCATGGTCTTATACTTTGAATTTAATTAAATCAAATTAATTAATTAATTTTGCGCTATCATGTAAAGATTGTAACGTAAAAGAAACAATAGAGACAATCAATATATGTTCCAATCCTTGAATTGAATGCACACATTTTAACAGAAAGAAGCCATTTGCTGATACTTTGTGAGAAATAGTAAGGATATATAATTATGTGATGCTAAAATAATAACGCATAGCACTGAAGAGGTTAACAAAGTACAACCCAATATATATTTCCATAGGATTTTAGAGCAAGCAAACCAAGTAATATAATTTTAATTTGAGCCAGAGATTGCAAATTAGTTGCACATTGATGTTTTGTAACATTGACACAGTAGGCCCCCAGTCAAAGCCCCCAGTTGCGCTATGAGAAGGCCTGTTAGTAGAGTTCGCTATGGTTCAGTGGCTTATCGCCCTGCCCTGAATCCTGCTTGTTCTTCGGCTATGATTTTGTTCAACATGTTCAACCTGTTGAGTATTAGTATTAGTTCAAGGGACGTGAATATGACGTAACTCACTTCTGAGCACCAGATCCTTTTTCCATGAGTCATTGTTTCAAGAGAATATGTCAGTATATATATGTCAATATGTGATATCAAACACTATTATAGGCTTAATATAAGAGATGTAGTTTAATTTTGTTTTATTCAATATCTGACACTCAGCAGCGTGTGATTTCATAGAAAAAAATTGCAAGAACACTTCCTTGATGATCGTTTAACAAGCGTACTCCATCTTTCTCCGTCCTCAGCAACCCTCACGACTTCGCTCAGTGTCAAGCCAGTCCATTCTCGAATGTTGTCCTCCCGCCTCCTTTTCGGTCTACCTCTTCTTCTGCCTCCTTGCACCGTGTCTTGCAGGGTGGTCTTTGCAAGGCCTTATGCTCTGGTGAAGTGGCCATACCATCGGAGTTTCCGTTTCTACACCACTGTGAGCATGTCATCGTGTTGTCCAATGGCTTGTGGGATGGTCTGCCGGACATCGTCGTTGCCCCAAAGTCTTCTGTAGCACCTCATCTCCATGGGTTGTATTCTGCGTTGATGATCTGCTATGAGGGTCCATGTTTTGCAAGCGTATAGGTAGATAGATAGACAGACAGATAGATAGATAGATAGATAGATAGATAGATAGATAGATAGATAGATAGATAGATAGATAGATAGATAGATAGATAGATAGATAGATAGATAGATAGATAGATAGATAGATAGATAGATAGATAGATAGATAGATAGATAGATAGATAGATAGATAGATAGATAGATAGATAGATAGATAGATAGATAGATAGATAGATAGATAGATAGATAGATAGATAGATAGATAGATAGATAGACATATACTCATTGCTTACAGGGTCAAGGGACTGCCAAGAGCCGAATCAGGATAACAAAAAAATAAAGTAAAATCAAACTAAACTGTAACATTTAAATATGATTAAAGATATAAATAAAATTAGCCTCACCAATAAAATCCTACCAAGAATACAAAACAAGACGATATGATTTATATGCGATAAAACAAACCAACATCATGTAAACATTTAAACAGGTGTTGACTATTGCAAACTTTAAAAATCTCATTAAAAGGTATTGAACCAAAATATCTTTTTCTCTCATCAACCAGATCAGCACATTCAGACATAAAATGGCGAACGGAAAAGGATTTGCCACATTCAAAGCACCATGGTGGTTCCTCTCCTTTTAAAAGGAAACTATGGGTGACATAAATATGCCCAATATGAAGGCGAGCCAAAACAGTTTCTTCTTTGCGGGTGGACGCAAAGTTAGCCAAAAGAAGCAGACAAATCTGGAAGAATTTGAAATAATTTGTTATTGGTTTGATTAGAACATTCGGTCTGCCACAGCAGTTTATAATAAGATCCAGTCATATAACGCAGGTCAGAGTATGGGACAAACTGGAAAATCTCTTATGAGAAACCTAGATGCAGAGCTTCTTTTGCCGCTTTGTCCACTGCCCATTTGACTAGGTACCCACATAAAAACTTACGGGATAGGCCAGGATAGGATAGACCATGCGGCCACAACGCTCGTTAAACAAATTAATAGTTCCTGGTAGAGGGATCGTATTTTCTTCTGTTCAGCTGTTAGCGTTTCTGTCACCTGTATTGGATCATGCTAACGTGCATTGCAAGTTTAGTAAGTTATAATATAAAAAGTCACTGGGGGAACAAAGTCAGTCTGGTCCTGATTTGGCTCGGAAGAGTCCTCTGGACCTAAAGCAATAACCATGTAATGTAATGTAACAAAGCCAGTAAAATCAGTCATAGGAAAAAGATCCCAGCAAAAAACGTCAGGGGGAAAAATAGTAGCCCCATATTATTTAAAATTTGTGAACTTTTATCAGTATTTAAAATTAAATTATTTTGTTTCATTTTATTTAGTTATTTTATAAGTTTTTACATTTTTTAAAATTTAAAATAAATGTATTTTGTCGGTTGTTTGAATATAGTGAGTTTATCTTCAGTCACGATATAAAAGTGGCAACAAAATGCCTGTTTGTATCAGTCCATGGTTTTACATGAAAACGATTGAAAAAAAAATCGAAGCTCTTAAAACAGGTGTTTGTTGGTTTTATTTTTTCATAGTGTTTAAAACAAGATGTGTATCTCGCTCACTGCGTGTAGTGTGTGAGTGCATGTGGTGTGTGAATGTGTGTGTGGTATGCGCTTGAATGTATGTGTGGGAATGTGAGATTGTTTATGAGTGTGTGTATGTGTCTGTGAGTATCTCTCTGTGTCCTTGCGCGAGAAGAGGGGGAAGGAAGGTAAGTCGTATGTGTGTGTGGTGGTACCCTCTGTGATGTGATTAATCTCTCTCTCTCTCTCTCTCTCTCTCTCTCTCTCTCTCTCTCTCTCTCTCTCTTTCTCTCTCTCTCTCCACCCCCACCCCTCCCCGCAGTTGAGACTTTATTTCTAGTTTTTATTTCCACTGACTTCCATTGTTTCCGAGGGACTTTTTTTTTGCCCCAATGACTTTCTGTCCTACAACCATTCAGATACAGACACTGGCATTATATTTCATTTACCTATTGCCACCCATTAACTTCGCATTTGCGTCAATGGTGACAGGACTCAAATCCTTGGCGTTCTATGGCAGCGGATGGGACCATAAAATCACCGCAAAGGTTGGGCAACACACGACTATTGTGGTCGGGTTTTATAGGCTACTTATCAGTTGGTAGCATTAAAGCTGTCCCTTGCTAATTATCTGTCCTGCATGATGAGGTTTAAAGGGCGCTATCTATATATATAAATTGCTTAGCCGGAAGTCCTTCTTCGCCTCTACTGTAAAGTTTGTCCGGTATGGACGCTGATCTGGGCAGGTGCTGGGCGCTGCGGATCGGCCTGTTGTGCGCTCAAAACCTGTGAAATCGTTATAGCCGACATTTCCTTACCGAACGTTTAACCATTTCTGAGATAAATAAATAAACAAAATGTCCACAAACTGCAATAGCCTCATTCCGCGCGCTTCCGATTCAACCCGGCCGTGTCAAGAACGTGCCGTTCTATAATACCGCAAATTTTGTTTTACTTCCATTCAAAACACTTTTGCACTCATGTCACCAATCTTACAAAATTTTGTGTTTAACTAATTAAATTTGATTAATTAAAAATCGATTCGAGGTTTCAGCATGTTTTCCCATAATACCAAAAAATTGACGATCTTTATACGAAGGCTTGGTGGCTGACTTAGTAAGACATTCGCCAATCGTGCAGGAGACCCAAGTTCGAATCTCCCGCGGGCCATAATTTTTTTATGTTTTTTTAACTCTATACAATATGGATATTTTTCTTTTTACTTTAGGCTTTTTACTTTTAACTTATTTATTATTATTATTATTATTATTATTATTATTATTAGTAGTAGTAGTAGTAGTAGTAGTAGTAGTAGTAGTAGTAGTAGTAGTAGTAGTAGTAGTAGTATTTATAAACTAATAATAATAATAATAATAATAAAAATAATAATAATAATAATTATTATTATTATTATTATTATTATTATTATTATTATTATTATTATTATTATTATTATTATTATTATTATTATTATTATATCTTATATCAAATTTTCGTTTAAAACCTTGGTGTGTTTTTTTATGATTTCTATTTGTATTATTCTATATTTACTATTATTATTATTATTATTATTATTATTATTATTATTATTATTATTATTATTATTATTATTATTATTATTATTATTACCAAGGATCGGAATGGGGTGGTACGTGTAGGTAAAAGGGGGCTATGGGTATTTTTAAAGGGGCATGGGTAGGCATAACGGGGATACGGGTATATATAAGAGGGTATGGTGATGGTCTATTCCTGTCATCCATACCGGCGAAACGATCAACGGGGAAGTATCAAGGAGGGTACAGGTAGGTTACAAGGGGGGTACGGAAGGTATCATAGTCTTCGTAAGGTTTAGGGTTAAAGTTTGGGTTAGAGTTAAGAGTTTAGGGTTAGGGTTAGGGTTTGGGTTAGGGTTAGGGTTATGACGCCTAAGAACTTCGTGAAAAAGCCGGCCCGACATGACCTGGCGCATGCGCAAATGCGCTCGGATAAACTAGGAGACCCAGAACTTGAAGGATGTGACACCGGCGAAACGATCAACGGGGAAGAGATATCAAGGGGGGGGGGGTATGGGAACCTGTGTACCCTGGCTTGCCAGGGTACAAAACCACTAGTAACCTATAAAAACAAGATTACGATAAAATTTCTAATGTATGACAGCCAATGAAACAATCCTAATAAGAATTAAGAAAGGTTTGTTGAATTCACTGACAAGATTGAAATGATAATTTATATTTATCTTATCGTTCTTAATATAGCTCTTTTTCAGCTCAAGAGCTGCTCAAGGCGCTGGCCCAAACATGATCCAACTCAAGCCGCCCGAGGCGCCCACTTGCTGCGTTAGGCGCATGCATCGCCTGACATCCCGGACAACTGAGCACAGTCCTCGGAAAACTGGGATGAGAGATAAGGGACATAGTGCTTGCTGGGAGTAGTTTTGTAGCTGGCACTCGCCCGTCTAGCACATGAGCATCAGAATCTTTAATGTCCGTCTGAGAAATACGTGCGTGCACAGACTACACCTCGATTTAGAATCCCCTCGAAAGTTTAGATTTTCAGCTCTGTTAATTTTGCATTTTAACCTTTCAACATTATAAGTTTTTATAATTGTATGGAAAATGAAGTCTGTCACAGCCTCAGCAGTAGGCTCCGTGGCCCCTTGCACTTGGACTAATAATAATATGTTTTGGTGTTAAAAAAAGCATCATTTGCGAGTTCATTCTTGTATCACTATACACAAAGCATCTGAGCTTTGTTCGTTTTTGCACTCGTCAACAGGCTCGGATACTTTGTGGCACTACTTTTTTTTCTTCTAAATTCAGTATATTGGCCTTCATCTCATTCCCTCCCACCCACCCCTCATTCCGACCCCTTTCTCTCCCCGGTGAGGCAACCCTCCCTGTGAAGCTGGAAAATATATGTTTGTTTTGTAGATTATAGTCACACGACACTTTCGCATATAGGTGACTACTGGACCGATTTATACTGACACCAGCGGGCCAGTTGTTGGTAAAGGGGAAAATAATATGATCACACGTTGACCAATCCGGGATTCGAACCAGCGACCTTTCGGTTACTAGCAAGACGCTCTTACCAACTGAGCTACCAGGCCCCTCGTGGAAAATATATGCTCTTGGGACCCCTTTAAATATGTCTGCTTTTTGATGCTACTATACATAGTGTAATGCTGTGGACTGTGAGTCACCACAACCTATATTTTTCCCCTTTGATAATCTCCTGCCAATATATTATACTACAACAGAGCTATTGAGGACACTTTATACCATTTATACCGTACAACCTCTTCCGCCTGACTGAAGAACAACAATAAACCTTGTCACACTTTGTGGCTTATAGAAGATCATTACAGAACACGAAGTGAAAGATACCAATCTTATTTTTGACCTTGTAGTACTGACCACGATCGCTTGGGATTTCCCAGCGGTATTGCATCATGAAGATGACCTCTAGCGTCATAGCAGACGTCAATGGGGTGAAATCACGCTTTCTGATTCAAGTTCTATAGGTTCTAGATTCTAGGGGTCACGTTTGCGCCTACATTAATAATAATAATAATAATAATAATAATAATAATAATAATAATAATAATAATAAAGAAGGCTTATATAGCGCGATACCCCAGCTCAGGGCTGGGCTCACCGCTCTTAACATAGGATATATCTTTAGAACAAACATAAACAATAAAACAGGGTATGCAAGCATTCACACCAACCGTACTCACAAAGGCATACAAGAGAACAACAACATATGCAATACACTACACATGCAAAATAAACAAACAAACAAACAAAAAATATTAATACAATGGGATCGGAGTATCAGAACCCGCGAATACCACACTTAAATATAAGACTAACATTCAAAAAACCTATGAATAGTTGCAAGGAACCCACCACACTTAAGAATCAAACTATTGAGGCCCTATCCTATCCTATCCTGTCCCATAACCCGAAGGTCGTAGGGGCACCACAGATGATCGCTTAACCAGCATACTCCATCTTTCTCTGTCCTCAGCAGCCCTCATGGCTTCGCTCAGTGTCAAACCAGTCCATTCTCGAATGTTGTCCTCCCACCTCTTTTTCGGTCTCCCCCTTCTTCTACCTCCTTGCACTGTGCCTTGCAGAATGGTCTTTGCAAGGCCTGATGATCTGGTGACGTGGCCATACCATCGGAGTTTCCGTTTCTTCACCACTGTGAGCATGTCATCGTGTTGTCCAATGGCTTGTGTGATGGTCTGTCGGACTTCAACGTTGGTGATGTGTTGGGTATAGGAAATGCACAGAAGTCTTCTGTAGCACCTCATCTCCATGCTTTGTATTCTTCGTTGGAGATCTGCTGTGAGGGTCCATGCTTCGCAAGCATATAGGAAGATGGAGATGACCAGAGAGCGCAGCAGTCTTACTTTGGAATGTAGACTGATGGTTCTGTCTTTCCAAATGGGCTTCAACCTTGTCAGGGCAGCAGTTGTTTGTGCGATCCTGGAGAGGACTTCCTGTCGAGACCCATTGTCTGACACAATGGCTCCTAAATATTTGAAGCTGTGCACTGTGTTTAGGGATTGGCCTTGTACTTTGATGTCCGTGTTGATGCCATTGGTGTTGTTGGTCATCATTTTGGTCTTCTCTGCACTTATTTCCATTCATAAGCTCTGGAGGTGGTGTCAAGCCTCTGTACAAGCTGTTCAAGTTCTTGTTCCTCTCCAGCCAATCCATCAATATCATCCGCAAAACGAAGATTGGAGATTGCTCTGCCCCCTATGCTGACTGTGCCTTCGTGATCTGCAAGAGCATCTGACATGATGCGCTCTAGGAAGATGTTGAAGAGTGTTGGAGAGAGTAGGCATCCTTGACGCACACCGATTGTTGTTCTGAACCAGTTCCCGATGACGCTGTTATGGAGGACTGCACTGGTAGCCTTGTCATACAGGCTTTTGATGACTTCTATAATTTTAGGGCTGATGTTGTACACTTTCATGGTTGCCCATAGAGCTGCATGCCAGACTCGGTCAAATGCCTTCTTGAAGTCTATGAACACATGATATAGATGTTGTTGGTGCTGTAGGTATTTCTCACAGATTATTCTGAGGTTGAAAATCTGTTCAGTGGTACTTCGCCCTGCCATGAATCCTGCTTGTTCTTCAGCTATGATTTGTTCAGCTTGTGGTTTCAACCTGTTGAGTATTATTTTCAGGAGGACCTTGCTGGGATGGCTGATGAGGCTGATGGTGCGGTAATTTTCACACTCCTGAAGGTTACCTTTTTTGGGAAGAGTGATGACAAGCGACTGGGTCCATGGTGTAGGCCATTCCCCACTCTGCCAGATCTTGTTACAGGTAATGGTGCTCTCACCATTATCTTTTATTGATTGATTTATTATTGCTTTAGGTCCAGCGGACTCTTCCGAGCCAAATCAGGACCGGTCACCATTATCTGAGGCCCTATAGTTTCATAAGAATTTGATTATTTAGCGTGATGGACACCTAGCGACTACTGTTCATGGGTCTTTCTCATGTTAGTCTTATTAGTAATTGTTAGCTATTGTTTTTGGCTTTGTCCCTCCGTCCGGCGTCCGTCCAGTGTCCGGTGTCCGGCGTCCGTCCTGAGGTGACATTAGCTCACTTTTCTCTGAAACTAATTAATAGACGGATTTCTTTCAAACTTGGTATTTAGGTCTGAAATAGACAACCCGACCAAAGAACAAACAAATACGCATATTGTTTGATGTCATCATAGTGACATCATAATTTGATGCGTTTTTTATAATCCTATTTTCTCCAAGACGACTAGAGGGATTTGGTTCAAGTTTGGTACGTACTTAGACTTCACCTGAGCCTCCAAGGAAAACCAAACTGGCAACAAATGGAGAGACATAGTCATCGTTACGTCATTAAAAAAATTGCTCTTTTTTAAACACTTCGTATGTAAGCTTAATTACAATGTACAGGTGCCTTAGGCGTTAAACAAAACTACCGTATATTGAGTGACGTCATCGTGTGATGTTAGCATGATATGGTATCGCCATAATTTATTGTTGTTTCCTCTAATCCTATTTTCTCCCAAACTATTTGAGGGCAGTCGCGTAGCTAGGGATTTGGAGGCCCGGAGGGCTTGGCCTCTTTGGGGGCCTCTGCATTTTGACATTCGACACCATCACATGAGAAAATGTAGGCTTAC
Organism: Oncomelania hupensis; assembly: GCA_036898135.1. Lineage (NCBI taxonomy): Eukaryota > Metazoa > Mollusca > Gastropoda > Littorinimorpha > Pomatiopsidae > Oncomelania > Oncomelania hupensis. The sequence goes on along the minus strand of CM072511.1, from coordinate 94,060,703 downwards.
TTAATAAATATATAAGTCTAAATTCAAATTGGTACAGTATATAAGATTACATGGCGGTGGCGTAATATTTAATATTTAATGTAAAAAAAATTCAGACACTCCTTTGGGGGCCCCCCTCAAATGGGGGCCCAGGGGCCCTTTCGATTTCGGACCCCTTCTCCCCTTCCCCTACCTACGTCACTGTTTGAGGGGTTTGGTTCAAGTTTGGTATATGCACTTAGACTTTTTTTTATGCCTCCAACGTAAAATCAAACTCATGCAAATGGAGTGAAATAATCATAATGACGTGATCTTTAAAATTTTTGTTTACATTTTTTTTTTTAAATTCGTATGTAAATAAAGTTTTCAGATACCTGGAGCCTTAAACAAAACTATGATCTATTGAGTGACGTCACATCATGGTGACGTCATAATATTATTTTCATTCTATTTTATCCAAAATTAGTTAATTAGTTATTCATTGCTTACAGGGTCCACCGGACTGCAAAGAGCCGAATCAGGACCACAAAATCAAGACCACAACTTCGCTGAAAGAGGACTCGTCCCTGATCCGCATAAAAGATCTGCCGAAACAACCCTAGTGGTAATACTGAAGGCATTCCACCAGACAGTCACTTTACAATAAAGACATCCCACACAGGGGACGCTGAGGCTATACTCTAATTTATCGAACGCCCGTTTACAAAAACAAAATAGATTATAAACATCATTATAACATATGAACAAACCACATACACATATAAAATGCCTACATTGCCAAATAATAACATCATACAGAGCCGGACCTGGGAAAAGTTGAAGGGGGGGTTACAAAGTCAGCGAAGGCGCGTAGCGCCGAGCCTTCTAGAGGGGTCCGGGTGCATGCCCCCCCCCCACCCCCCCACCCCCACCCCGAAATTTTTTTTTTCAAAGATGCAAAATGGTGCAATCTGGTGCAATTTGAACCTTGAAAAAAGCCATTTGTGATGGTCTGGGACTTTGAGCTTTTTGAACAATTGAACTGACAAACTCTGGGGTACAAAAATTATCCTCTGCCACTCCCTTTAAAAAAACCAAACACACACACATTTATTTATCAATAGAGATGTTTTGTATACTATTATTTTTCACTACTTTTTGTTGATCGTTAACGGTATAAAGCTTTACCTTGTAGTTAATGAACATCACCACCCTGCTTTCACTTTCAGTCTTGCTGCACTATATATAGGTTCATCGACATTAGTACCATTTGTGAATTGTATCTTCTGGCAAAACAGTTCACTGCCTCTTTGAAGTCAATATCAACATTCCTGTGTACTTTCAGGTAAGCAAGTCCATTGAGTCTCTGTTGCCCCATTGTAGAGCGCAGATAGTTTTTCAAGTTGCGCAACTGACTGTTTGAACGCTCACACTGGGCAGTAGTGACAGGCAGTGTGCAAAGGTTCTTTAGCATGATGAACAGGTTGGAATAAAAATCCCTGTCACAATGTTTTAGTGCTTCAGATGCCGTGGATGGGAGGACAGCTGTCGCATTCTCAGCAGCACTTTGCCATTTGCAAACCCATCGTTGGTATTCTGCATCAAGGGTAGCGTTGTCTGGTAGGTCAGACTCCCACAACATTGCCAGTGTCTTCACCCCTTCTGGAACATGCATGAAACCATCCTGGTTGTCTATTAAAGTGCTTGGCACCAGACAGATACCATCAACAGCTAGGTCAGCATTTTTGAACCTCGAGTCCAATTCGGTTGACAGGTGTTCCAAGAAAGGAATGGCAATGCTAATCTTGAAATACTCTTCTGGAGTGGCCGCAGGTTGGTTGTCACGGAGAGTCTGTCTGGATGCTTGACGAGGAACAATAACATCAGTTGTCAAAGCATTTGCCATTTTGCTGACTTCACCAAACCAGGCAACAAGCGCTGTGTCGACATCTCTTCTAATAGAAGACATGCAGTTACTGACCTCTTTGATTTCCCTGTAGGCATCGACAACATCTTTTGTTCTTTTCTGCAGCTTCACTGTCAATGGTTTTAAGTAACGCAAACAATTGCGGACGACAACGAATGCAGCGAGGAAAACACTGCTGGTCAAGGTGTGGAGAAAGACAGTTGCCTTGGTCAATGTCTCACTGTCCCAATTGTCACTGTCTTCACACATTTGTCCCAAACAGTCGTGAACAACCAGGAAGAGAGAAGTATAAACCTCCAGTGCTTCATGTTTTTCTACCCATCTCGTTCTGCACAGATCAACAAGCTTTGTCTTTGTCGTATCAGGCTGAGATGCTTCGATGGTATCTTCAAGTTTTCTTTGTCTCTTTGGAGAGTTTGAGAAAAACAGTGACAGTTCCCTCAGTGCTCCCATCATGTTCTTCACTGCAGGCAAGCCGCATGCTTTTACAATGCATTAAATTTTTTTTATTTTTTTTTAGTTTGGAGGGGGGGTTCCGGAACCCAGGTAACCCCCCCCCCCACCTCCTGGGTCCGGCCCTGTCATAGGAAGCCCCAGTGACCACTTGGCAGAAAGCGTTCAATATTCCAAAGCTGATCCAACAGACCTAACACACAAATGAGGAGTTTTGTCCCGGAAGAGTTTTCAAGATAAAAGGTAGGTGACTGGTCTAGCGAAGAAGAAGATAGTATAGTAGATTGATAGAACAGAGTAGGAATGAGAAAGAACAAAGGAGAAAGACAGCGACAGTGGGAATTTAAAGCACTGAATTTCCAGAAAGTGGGGATACTATTTATACTGAAAACCCCGGCACAACTCTGGAGGGATTTGGTTCAAGTTTGGCATATATTTAGACTTTACTCTTTTTTTTTTTTTAAATCAATGCCAACGTGTATTTCTAACCCAACAATAACAATCATCCATTCAAAATATAACCTGATAAAATGACACAAACATAGTAAACATCCAGACACACAGACTGACAAATACATACTGCACCCTACCCTTTTAAATCGCTAACCCCACTAAGCGTCCAATATTCCAAAGAAAATGGACAGCGAGACAGCTGTACAAGATATATATATGGATGACCACAAATGTGACTGTGCAGTATAGTTGGACCTAGACCTAGCCGCAGACGTATAATAATAATAATAATAATAATAATAATAATAATAATAATAATAATAATAATAATAATAATAATAATAATAATAATAGTGGATGCTAAATAGCGCTTTTCCACCAAATAAGCTGAAAGAGCGGCGATCTGTACCAACATACACGCTCACATGCTATGCTAATAAACATGCTCTCACATACACGAAAACACATCTATCACGCACACATGTGGTGTGAAGGAAAAGAGATCGTTATTATAAAAAATAAATTAAATTTTTTTTTTCCTTTTTTTTTGTTGTTGTTGAAATGTCTGATTGACTGCATCCAAGACCATTATTGAAGACATGGAGGAAACGGAGTACATACAGTAAACCTTCAGTGACCTGAAAAGTCCTATACCTGAGCCGCATACGGTCGTCTCCTGCGGAAATCAAACACGCGACCTTCGCGACAAAATGAAACCAGAGCCTCACCGACTGTGCCACGGCAAGAAGGCTTATTCGTGTTCATGACGTTCACCTTGACAAACGTTTATTACTACATGTATCACTTTATGAGAGTAAACTTCCAGCTTACCGGTCAGCACTCTGGATTTCTTTCTTGCATGCTGATCCAGATGGCAAGATGTAAATCTAAAAATAGCAGCGGGGATGTCGTCATCTACTTCCTGCTGGCCTTACGATCAACGCGTGCCTACAGACCCCGTGACGGCCCATTCCGCGCGAGCGTGTCTAATTCAGGTGCTCTGATCGTATTCGTTGCTGATTCAATATTGCAGTTTCAACGTCACTGGGGACTATTCTGGATGTTTATTCTGTGAGTGTGTCCATTTCTGCTGACCTAAAACATTCCCACCACTTCAACTATTTCTGGTTAACGACGAATTAATATTGAAGTTTATTGTCCACACCACTCCATTGGCGATATATGGCAGACGAGAATAACCGTCCACGCAAGAAGAGGGTAATGGGTCAGGTTAAATCAACACTGAGACACCAGAGCAATCATACTGCGAAAATGGACAGCGAAAAATAGCTGCATTTATTTTGCCCACCACGGGAATCGAACCTGGGTGATCGGTGTGCCAAGAGAATTCTCTACTACTGATCTACGGCGGTGGATCAAGACATGCGCCCATTTAGACGCTCTGATAATAGTATATAATAGAATATAATAGTATATATAACACAGGGGCCGGGTAGCTCAGTTGGTAGAGCGTCTTACTAGTAACCGAAAGGTACCTGGTTCGAATCCCGGATTGGCCAATGTGTGACCATATTATTTTCCCATTACCATCAACTGGCTCGCTGGTGTCAGAATAATGTGACCAGTAGTCGCTTATACGCTTCGGTGTCGTGTGACTATAATCTACAGTTACAACATATATATAACAGAATATTTCCACCTGATCCATATGACTGTTGTACGCATGGAAAATTTTATTGTTGTTCATTTACTATTTTATGCGAAGTTCGCGCTCAATGCCAAAGACAATTTTCCGCTTTTATGTGTAATGTGAAAGTTGGAAAATAAAGATGTATTGCATTACATTGTATTGGGTCTGTTGATGTTTCACTCATGGTACATATACTATGCTAGATGCTTATGCTGTGACGACTTTCGTGGTGGTAACTGGCGCCTAGGTACTTGCAAATGAGATGGCGGGGGAGGGAGCGACGGCTCCCATTTGTTCCCCAGAAGAGGAAGGGGAAGGTGCAGAAGAAATAAAAGAAAGAAAGAGAATCGCGACACACACGTACGTCGTGTGTTACTCCTGACCCTTAAAACGTTTCCGCACCTGCGGTAAGGTCGTTTGCAGACAGGTCACAAAGCATAGCTGAGTTATCTCTCCTCTTAGCGGAGAGGGGAACGTATAAGCCTCGGTGAATCTTAGCTACGCAATGTGCAGACTGCAGGTTTGTCTAATGACCTGTCTTATTTGGAAGGTTCGTGGAAGATTCGGGGAAATTCAAAATCTTTCGAGGTTCCCAGATGGCGTACCTACATGTAGATTGCTGAATCCTTTGAACAAAAAAACAACAAAAAAAAAAACCAAAACAAACAATAAAAACGTTCAGGAACCTAGATTCGGAATCTAAGAACCTCGAAAAAAAAAGGATTTGAACCTTCCCGAAAATTCCATGAATCTTCCTATTAAGACAGGCCATTAACAGAAGGCTAGCAATACAAAGCGGACTTCTAATCTATCCTAGATTGTTAGGCTACTGTGGGCAGTTCTTTCATAGCTGACTTGAGTTCGTACTTTCTTATTTCAGGATGAACACAGGATTAAAATATTGCTATAGCTACAGTGATGTAGTAAAGAAAGAAATCATTGAGAAAAAAAAGAAGGAAAATTTTGTTGTTGTGGGGGGGTGGACGGGGGGGGGAAAGAAGCCGATAAAAGTAGATACGAAGAAGAGGAAGGAGAAGGTGCAGAAGAAATAAAAGAAAGAATGAGAACAGGAAAGTTAATTGAAGGAGAACCACCCTACAAACCATTCAAATGTATTTCCAGAGACTCGCAAACATAGCTGAAAAACCAGCCATTTTCAAAAGAGTCATGTTTCATCTAGTTGGCATATTCAATGGGGAACAAAATTAGAGAGAGGAGGTCCCTTCCACCAGTATTGACACCTTAGTGGGCTAAGCTGAGAATTTCAAGACGTTGTGAAATACATTTCGTCAGCACCTTAAGCGACTTTGCATCAGCCACATTTTAAGAACGGCAAAGCTGAAACAAATTGGTTATTAGAACCCATAGAAGGAGTGGACCACGGTCAGAGCAAGGGAAGGGAGGATGGGTGCTGGGGGTTGTGGTGCAGCAACACTTTTTATACGGTATAATTTTCGGTTTCCTGGATGGTCAAACTTCTGAGCTTTGACAGCCAGCGGGCGTCAAAGAATTGTTTTAAAAAACACGTTTGATTCTTCTTCTTTTCTTTTCTTTTTTTTGAAGGGGGGGGGGAGGGATGGTGGGGGGGAGCAGGGGGAAGGGATGTGTACACGTTCATCCAGTGCACCCACTCCCTCACCTCTTGTTCTCCCCTGCAAACTACGATTCATAATAATGCAGATTTTTTTTGGACAATTAAATTCGTCCCTAACATTCGTGCTGGAGAACGTTAAACTGAGTATGCATTTAAAGCCCTAGAAATCCTGTCACATTCAAACAATTGTTTGTTTTTAATCTAGCGTTTTGAGCATGTAAAGCAGCGTGGATATTCGCTGTTTATAATACTTTTTTGGCCCCTCCAAATCTTTGAAGTTGAAGAAAATTATACAAAACTTGGCCAGGTTCGACTCCAATCTGCTGTTCCTTCCTTGAAACTTGGTGCTTTAATAATGCATGCAAGTGCGAAAATGCTGCCGATTTTTTTTCTCCAGATGTCATAGATATGATAATAAAAAAGGATTTCTCCTCAGTGCTATACAATGTTTGTGAAATGAATGTGTTTTTTTTTTATTTACTTCAGCGTCTTGAGCAGCTCTCGAAATGGCAAAGCGCTACACAAAACTAAGGATAATAAAACCTCAGTTGGATTTTAACTCCTGACGATTTTTTTAAAACCGAAAAACCTGTATAAGAGAATCTTCTAATCCGGGTGGTGTTTTATATACTTCAATAACATTTTAACTCGTCTCCCTGATACCCCAAAATTCTATTCATTTATTCGGTAACAACGATCTTGCTTTTTTTTTTAAATGCACAATCGGTTGAATCTGGTAACTGTTCGAATCGGGTGACGTTTCGAATCTCAAGTAGCCTATCGGCAACCCCACTTTTTCCACGTTCTATTTTCAGACTTATTGAAATTTTTGGGAACAAAATAGGGAAAATGCAGAAAAAAAACAACAGAAAAGTCAAAAAAAAAATTATATATATATATATATATATATATATATTATATATATATATATATATATATATATTATATATATATATATATATATATATATATATATATATATATATATATATATAAATGGAGGTGAGGGAGGAAAGGGGAGCGGGGGAGAGGGACAGCTAGCTAAAGACAGAACGAAATTACGTTGAATTTTCAAGTAGCCGCAATAAAACTTTTTGCATCTATTTCTAAATTTGATTAAATTGTGTGGTGGGGGGGGGGGGGGTCGAGGGAAGGGGGAAGAAGAAGAAGAAGAAGAAGAAGAAGAACAACAACAACAACAACAACAAACAACAAAAACAACAACAAACAAGAAAAAAAGATGGATGAATTAATGAATGATTGAATTAAAAATGCGCCAAGTGATGGAAGTAGCTCACGACTCCATCATGAGAGGCCGTCTGGGCATCAAGAAACGTCGGACAGAATCCAGGCAGCGTTCTACTGGTCAGGACTTCAAGCTGACGTCAGCCGATTTTGCCGATCATGTGACATTTTCCAGAATGCCTCACCTCGAGGAGGGTCCATAAAGTGCCTATGCAAAGGATGCCTAATCTTTTCCCGTGCCTCGCCTACTGGGAGATGAATACGAAAGCCCGGCTATTCGTCAGTCTTTGTCATCAATAATGCGCGTGCCACGAGTTCTAGAATGGTCGGACAGTCTTCTAAATATGGCATCAGAAATCCCACCCACGGATGGTAATAGCTTTGTTTGCTTAAGCTACGGAGATTCACGTCTAGGGTTTCCGTGTGATGATAAAATAAAGCAAGTCTTACTTTTATTTTGTCTTCGCACGACCTGCGGTCCCCATTAGAAAGTAGCTTTATCGCAGGAAATAGCCGCAGAGTATAGCTAATCAGTCACTGTTAATGCGTGCGCGCATGTGCTATGCAAGCGATACTCCGGCAAATATTCTGGCCAAGATGGATAGATAGATTGATCTGTTCATCCAGCGATAAATCAGTTAAATTCAATTGCCTAGCGTCCAGCCACACTATATATATTGTAGGTGTTTTCGTTTTGACATATTCCATCCACAGTGGAAAAGATCGGTGAGTAACAAGAGCTAATCTTAAAACAGGTATAACGAGCTATCTTTACCGGTGTCAGATTAGATAGATCTAGGTCTTCTTGTCGGAATGACTAGCTTAAACCATTCCGATACAACTTGAAAAAAATAAAAAGACCTACTTCGCACCTTCGTTCCATCCTTGATCATTAGTAGGGCTGGACAGTTTTACCGATACGTAACTGTATTCAGGTTCGGAAGCGCGACGGTACGGTATACCGGCGTGGGTGTTCAAGGTCCAGTTTACTGGGAAATCTAGACAACACATAACGCGACAGTGGGTGACATCTTGTCCGCCCAGAGAGCGAGCCTAAAGCCCAAACACGTGGATAGGCAGCTGTCCTTGAAGAAGAACTTATAAGAACAGCACGTGTTTGAGCATGCCAATCCTTCTGAACTCTTAAAGTTCTTAACTTAAAGACCTTTCCCGTTGAATGTTTTTGTTTTATTTTAATTTTGCGGTTTCTAAACAGTGATTTATCGTAATTTGTTTTGAAGGCGTTCAAGCAAAACTAAAGCTTCAGCTTTTATGGAAATGTGGTTCTTTTAAACTGTTTTGAAGTGTATGACACTTTCTTTTGCCTCGGTCACTATTGTCAATGCCATATCCCATTTGATTGTAACACTTAAAATCGCGGTATACCGGTACAAAATACCGATACACCTGAAAATACCGCGGTAATACCGGTACGACTTTGACCCACGGTACCCAGCTCTAATCATTAGGACAAACGCTGCAAGCATAAAGAAGGATTTTTAATATTTAATTTTGGGGTGAGGTAGCGGGGAGAAGGGAGAGGGGGGGAGGCATTTTACATGCGGAAGAACTTCGAACTGCTTTCTCAGCAAAAACGCGGCAGCCGCAAGAACATCGCCTCCCATACAGAAAGCCAGTCTAATTTTTATTATAACAGTCTCCCCGGAGATCAATTCTACAAAGGAGTTTTTTGTTTGTTTTGTTGGGTTTTTTTTTGGAGTTTTTGTTTGTTTGTTATATATCATATCAAGAACCTAATGGTCTTTTTTTTTGTATCAGTTTATAGTCCCCTCTCTTCCCGATAAGGATTTTCAGAGAGGAGACTGTTTTTTTTTGTATCAGTTTATAGTCCCCTCTCTTCCCGATAAGGATTTTCAGAGAGGTCATCATTGATCCCTTAAGATCTAGTCTGAAGGGGACATAGTCTTAGCACATTTTACATAATAATAATAATAATAATAATAATAATAATAATCATCATCATCATCATCATCATCATCATCATCATCATCATCATCATCATCATCATCATCATCGTTTATATAGCGCGATTCTCCAATAAACCTGGGCTTTAAACGCATATCTCGCAACCTGGAAAAAAAAAGAAGTGAAAACAATGTTATACTTAAAGTAATGCTCATCACTGCTCTGGACGTCTTCGTGACATCCGGTCTGAAAGGGATCAAGGGGACGTCTTTGTTTGTGGCATGATACGCGCGCGAAACATTGTAAAAAGTGACAAGATCAGATTTAAAAAAGAAAAAAGAAAAAAAAAGGTCATTTTAGCGTTTTACATTAAGAATCTTGCGGATAAAAACTAAATCTCCGGAGATCGAATTTTATTGTCTTTCTTGTAGCCTTCTTTTACTACAGGAATAGTGGTCATAACTGACCCCTGTGGTCGCATTTTAAAGGGACATCTTCGTAGCACGTAACACCAGCAGTTATTTTGACCTCCGAGGATGGGGCCAGATTGGGACGTACGTGTACGGTGATGATAACAGATAAAGGCTATTTTTAACTTTTAGCTTCGTCGTTACGTACGACGTATGGTCTTTGTATATAATAAATGCACTCCCACGCTGTCCTGCGATCAATATTCAACAAACTTGGCCAGTTTTGATTGACGGTACCGGCATAGCGAGCGTTGTAGCCAAGTGGGCTAAGGCTACGTTCATGCTAAGCCCGACAAGTTGCCGTCAGCCAGTTGCCGTCTGCAAATTGCCGTCACCAGTGTTCACGGTAGAGCCCGAAGTTGCTGTCCGGCTAATTGCTGCCACACTACTTTGTATACAAAGATCGCGCTTTCCAGGCGGAAGAGGCGCATACTCCTGTGATGTATCGATTATTAAAACGGAATTCTCGCAAATATAATGTGCACCCAATTCACCGCAATCGTAGTGTGCATGGAGAATACCGTCATTTGATTCCGCAAGTGATGAAGGATACCCAGAAATGCGAACATAGACTTTTCAAGATCTGCTTAGCCAATGCCGTGAAGATTTGACAAAACAGTCTACAATTTTTCAAATGCCTATTTCGCCAGCGGAGCGCTTGATTGTAACACTGAGGTAAAGTATTTAGCTGTATAAAACAGTTACATGAATGCGAGAAAGACATATCTGACTAAATCATCTAAAACTGTTTAGACTGACTAGATCTAAACTGTTTAGACTCAGACAAGATCTAAAATGGTTAGATCTGGGAACATTGCAATGAGAGAGAGAGAGAGAGAAGAGAGAGAGAGGAGAGAGAGGAGAGGGGGGGGGGGTGTAAAAGAAAGAGAGAGAGAGAAGGGTTATATGTCAATCCAACCCATGCATGAACATACACACACACACACACGCACACATTTTGCCGCGAATCAAGTGCATTCACTCTGTCGGTATGGTGAAAAATTCCTTCCCTTCGACCAGCCAGCCGTTTTTTTTTGTGACAAGCGACAAAGCATTTTGCTGGCTGACGGCAGCCGACGGCAACTGGCTGGCAGCGTGAATGTGCATCGCCGGCTTTTATGGTGGGAAAGAAGAAAAGGGCATTACCACAGATTCCAACCAGTTGCCGGCGGCAGCCGACGTCAAATTGCCGGGTTTAGCATGAACGTAACCTAAGGCGGGACTAACTTGCCTTGTCCACAAGCCAGAAACCAATGGTGCCTGACAGGTGTGGGTTCGAGCCAGCATCTGGGCGTTATGTTTCTCCGAATATTATTTACTTTCGACTCGGGCAACGTCTCGGGGGTTTTCTCCGGGTACTGGTTTGCTCCCCCAGTAAAAATTTCAAAAATTCACAAAATGTTAGGTAGGTAGGGTTTGGGCGCGCCACTGGCTGCGACTACGCCTTCCGGGGGAGGCGGCCAGTAGTCACCTATATGCGAAAGGGGATAATAATGCAAACAAAAAAAAAAAAAATTCTATTGAAGCAAATGCCGACTTTTCTTTTGGCCATGCATACTGACCATGTACTATCATATTGTCAGCAAATATTATTGCCTCACCGTCGTGAAATATACCACAAAAATTCATACAAGTGCTGGAACCCAAATGGTGCAGAGTTCCATCGTGTGTACTTCACAACGACGACTATGATGATGATAATTTTAATAATCATAATAATAATAATAATGATAATAATGATAATAATAATGATGATAATAATAATAATAATAATAATAATAATAATAATAATAATAATAATAATAATAATAATAATAAACAATAAAAATAGAAATCTTTTTTCAATTGTGTTTTGTGAATTTATTTATTTTGAATTTCAGTCATTATTTTCCTTTTTTTGAAATGGGTAGGGCCGTTGGTGATGTGTGTGTGTGTGTATGTGTTTGAATAATGGTGTCCTATACTCTAGTTCATTGAGTTGCACTGCATGTGTTGTAGGTACAGCAAATACGCTGTATGTTTATTGTTATCTTACATGCAAATTCAATCTCTGACATTCTGATGGAGGTTTTATGTGTAGCCGAAATCAACAGTTCAACCCCGAACCTAATTGTAAAAATCCATCAGTTTGAGAAAGAGAGAGAGAGAGAGAGAGAGAGAGAGAGAGAGAGAGAGAGAGAGAGAGAGAGAGAGAGAGAGAGACAGAGGGGTTAGTTAAACTTACAAAGAGCAATCCAAATCTGACCCGCACCATAACTTTATTTCATTCAAATAATTTTGTAAGTCAAAAGTCATAAATAAGACAGTCACACATCAACTGAACACAGTCCAAACGTAAACAATAATAACTAATTTACATTGATCTCATTACAACAGCACACTATATTCAGTTTCAACAGCATGTTCTCACCATCACCACATCAAAATTAAAGCGTCAACATTGGAGACATCAAAAAACAATTATTTATATTTATCGAAAGTCAAAGGTTTACTGATGAACTGAACATGCACGAGCAACTCAAGTTATACACTTCACTATCACATTTCTGTAACTGTTGGAACTATATTACTGTTTTATTTATTATTATTTTATTATTTAATCGTTCTTGTATAGCGCTTTTCCAGCTCAAGAGCTGCTCAAGGCGCTGACCGATACAGGATCTAACTCAAGCCGCCTGAGGCGCATCGTAATAACGCTCCAGACAACTGAGCACAATCCTGGGGAGCCAGGGATGAGGGAGAAGGACCTAGGTGCATGCTGGGTGTATTCTTGTCACTGGCACTCACCTGTCTAGGACATGAGCGTCAGGATCTTTAAAGTCCGTTATGATGGAATGTATGCGACACAGACTAGACCTCGGTTTATACTCTCATCCGAACGAGTAGGAAACGGGAGTAAAGTGTCTTTCCCAAGGAAACAACACAATGCCCCGGCCTGGGCTCGAACCCGGGACCTTCAGATCCGCAAGCCAAAGCTCTACCTTTAGGCCACCGTGCCAAACTACTTGGATGGACACAGTTTGTATGATTTTAATTGGTAAGTAGAACTAAACAAGCCGGTAGCAAACACTCGAAGCTTTTTAGTTGGGTGTTTAAGAGTGTAGTGTAGTTTAAAGAAGTGTAGTTTACAGATAACCAATGTAGTGACATTTACAGACACTTTACCACTGCACTGAGGATTTTGGATCCAATATCGTGTTAGATTTAAAATGACGGAATTTATTTCTAAATACGCATGTTTAATTTGTTCAGAAACCCTTTGACTGCAACATAAAGTGGCGATGCATAATAATAGCCAGAAAACACTACAGTAGCCAAGCGAATTGAACACAAAAATTAATGCAGGGAGATTTTCATCAGAATGATGGGCTGAGGACAGAGAAAGATGGAGTATGCTGGTTAAACGACCATCTGTGGTGCCCCAACGACCTCACTGTTACGGGATAGGATAGGATAGGATAGGATAGGATAGGATAGGATAGGATAGGATAGGATAGGATGGGCGTCCACGATTATAAAGACGGGGGTAAACAGGGTAGGAGGAAGTAAGTGGCAAAATAGAGCTGGAAGGTGGAAACAGAACAACATATGAATTGGAAAGTGATTAGTGGACTTTCAACACATTAATAAGAGGATTATATTTAAATTAGCGTTGACAATAATGTGGTTTTTTAAAAGATATTTTCAATACGCCACAACATGTACGCTTAAAGTGAGATTATCCTCGAAAAATAAATCAAGCTAAATTAGACTGCCTGTGGTTAAATCAGAAACCTCGTAGTTAGAGAATTTCCGAAACTGATGACTTAGGTGTGATATTAGTTAGAAAGTTAGTCCCTGCTTATAGGGTCCAGCTTACTGCAAAGAGCCAAATCAGGACCACAACTTGGTTGAAAGAGGACTCACCCCCGATCCGTATAAAAGATTGTCTGAAACAACTCTAACGGTAACACTGAAGGCCCTCCACCAGCCGGTCACTTTACAGGCATCCCATGCAAGGAACGCTGAGGCTTTACTCTATCGAACCCTCATTTACAAAAACAAAATAGAATATAAACATCATTATAATATTTTTACAAAACACATACTTAGAAAATGCCTACATTGCTAAATGTGACCATTTGGCAGAAAGCGTCCAATAGCCCCAAAGTTGACCCAACAGATAGGGCTGGACGGTTTTACCGGTACGTAACTGTTTGTCAGGTTCATCTGACGGTATACCGGTGCGGGTGTCCGAGGTCCGGTTTACTGGGAAATCTCGACAACACATACCGCGACAGTGGGCGACATCTTATCCGCCCAGAGAGCGAGGCTAAAGCCCAAACACGTGGACAGGCAGCTGTTCTTGAAGAAAAACTTATAAGAGCAGCAGATTATCCACGTGTTAGAGCATGGTACCAGTCGCCAATCCTTCTGAACTCTTTAAGTTCTTAAAGACTTTTCCCGTTGAATGTTTTTGCTTTATTTAGATTTTGTGGTTTAAAGTTTGCTGATGTTCTAAACAGTGATTTATCATAATTTGTTTTGAAGGCGTTCAAGCAAAAATAAAGCTTCAGTTTCTATAGAAATGTGGTTCTTTGAAACTGTTTTGAAGTGTATGACAATCTTTCTTTTGCGTCGGTCACTACTGTCAGTGCCATATCCCATTTGATTATAACACTTAAAATCGCAGTATACCGGTACGAAATACCGATTCGACCTAAAAATACCGCGGTATTGCCGGTACGACTTTGACCCACGGTACTCAGCTCTACCAACAGACCCCATACACAAATGCGGAGTATTGTAAGAGTTTTCAAGAAAAAGGTAAGTGACTTTTCTAGCGAAGATAGTAGTTTGATAGGACAGATTAGGAACGCGAAAGAACAAATGAGAATGACAGAGACAATGCTAGTTTAAAGCACTAAATTTCCATGAAGTGGGGATACTATTTATACAGAAACTCCCGGCACCCCCACGGGGAGGGGTGGTGTGATATGAAAGGAGTTGTTTTCATGTTATTTAAGACAGTAAATTAATGCTCACCAAACCTGAAAACCCGCAATACTGAATGAGGCAGTTAAACATGCGTTGTACAATGTAACGAAGATAAACAAAATTATTCATTATGCTGGTTCATTGACCATTAAAACCCTCAATCGGTTAGGTCAATGCTCAACGGTCGTTTTGAACATTAGGGCATACGGATTTTCAATACTGCTCATCTTCTGATTTGTCAATAAATCTATCAGTGATCAAATGCATAATTATGCAGTTTACTGAAGATGTGAACAACAACACACGAGGAAAATACTTTACATCACAAGTGACTGTTGAAATGCATCTGATTTTTCTCAGATCTAACACTTCTCAAACATTTAAGGTGTCCAACTAGGTTATAATTCTCCAAAGAAGAACTTACATCTTCCGGAAGAGAAAACAAAACATGAAGTGTTATAAACCGCAAATATACAGTCATTAGCAATTTCAACAGCAACCTAATTGAGCACAGAAAACCAACAATAACGAGCATCTCAGCTGCAAAGGACAACAGCGTCATAATGAACAATTATAAGCAACAAAACAATTTGTAACAGCGCCATGACTACCTCCCTCGTGAAGGAAATGACTGCACTGTTATTCAATATTTTTTACGCAATAATAATCTGACTTCCCCTTTCACTAGCTATAATAAATATAAGTGGATTTTCTATATTGATTATAAAGATGTGTTTTAATACATTTTCACTAAGAAAAGAAGATTATATCCAATTAGATTTTCAAAGTTCTGTTTGTTGACACTGAGATTTTCAAGGTACTGGGCTCACAATAATACAATTAAAGTCATTTCATGCCCTATATCTTAGTATCTCAGACACACCACCGAAAGTATTCAAACATTGGAGTTTATCAGGTAAGTTATATGTATCTCATAAATTATGGCAAAACAATGAATGTGCTTATCAATATGAGGTAAAACAAACTGCAAATGATGCACAAGATGTTCGTGCATCTTTTCTATGGACTAATAATATAAACACACTGACTAGGGACTAAAGCGTCACGCACACGCATTATATACTGAATAATCACATCATATAGATAACAAACAGGTGTACAACTAGATGGGGAAAGAGAATATTTGAAATTACGTACGAAATACCCCTAAGAACTTTGCACTTGCAAAATTTAAAATCCGGGAGGAAAAGGTAGAGAAGGCTTATTTATGTATCTGACTAGATCCGTAAAATCCGTCTATCTTATCTCATTCAAAATAGGTCTTTAAAATCCACCAATTTAACATCATTGAAACATTTCTACGCCTGTAAATATAACCTTAGTAATTTAATACTTACCTTGCGAATCAAACTCTAGAATTGTGGAGAACACCTGCCATCTAAATTGACCATTAACTTCCAAATAATTAGATCTAAAGTGTGAGGGGATAGGGTGAACGCTTTCTTGGTTTCACTCATATAATACACACACACACACTCTCCCTCATTTTCGCATAATGATCACATCCTTCATAAACAATTTTAGTGCATCAACATTTTCTTGTAATAAATAACATGAACTCAATCAAGAAAACAATAACTTGTCAACATTTCAACTAGCAGATACCAGTGTCCATCGGGAAAAGGCATTAAATAACAAACTCTCGAGACCAAACTCTCGAAAAGACCGATTCCCAACAATGTCACATCAAATTTCAAATAAATAAATACATCAATGAATGAATAAATAAATACAACAACGTGTTATACATAGGCTTATTACAAATCTCATGCACATTGGTCTAGAAGACTAAGGAGCCTACTTTTTGAAAAACCTAAACATGTGCGGCCGCGGGGCTTTGCCCTCTACATTCACACATAAGTATTGGTTCAGCCTACACTTCCACAAAATTAAAAGTGTAAGTTTGGGCTCAAGATATTTACCGGCAACACGTCTGTTTGTTTATATCGTCAGAGGCAACAGTTTCCACCCAGTCCCATCTTCTAAAGGATTTTGTCAAGCTACAGTAAGGTTCATTCAACAGATATTAGAGCATTTGAAACTGCAAGTATAAATGACCATGATTTTGTCTCAAATCACGTTCTTTATTTACAAAACAACTATTATAATGATCAGAATTCAAGGCCTCTATGACAGCAAAGAACGCACAACTATGCAGCTTCATCTTCTTTGATGACAGACATCTCAATAAACACCGCCATCCAGAACCATGAATAGCAGTATGTGCATCTATAGTTTTTTAGATTGATGCCTGGACCACTATCTGTAGTCTGCACCAACCCGTACGTTTGGTACATTCTTAGCACAAGGCATACCTCAGCACCCTGTTCAACATTTCATTTGTATCAGCCCACTGTTCTAAAAAAATAGTGGTGCTTTTTTTTTTTTTTACGCAGCCACAATCTCAAAACCTAACAAAAAAATTAAGGGTGGTGAGGTGACGACGTGAGATACATCAAACTAATATAAATCCGTCCACCCAATATGCGCGGATATATGATCCCAGTATAAACCCCCAAACCCACCAACCCCAAACTACGGGCCTAAACATTTAATCCAGAAGATGGTCGCCCCTCAAAAAAAAAAATTCAGAAAAAGGAAAATCTCGTACGAAAAGTGTCGACAAAAAAGGTCAAAACGGTGACAAAGGTCATGTTGTGACGACGGTCAAGGGTGATAAACGTCAATGGCACTATGACAATTTGCACTGGTCCAGGCCGGAAGCAGAGAGGCAACCGAAGAAGAGTTGTCGCTTTCATTTACACCTTATGGACTCGTCTGAAACATACAAAGCAAAACGCAATTTAAAAATAATTCACACTTCAACTGGTGGACTGGACTGATTCAAATTATTTGGATAATGGAAAACGACATGTACAAATTATTTGAAAAAATAGATGGGAATCAGAACGACCCATATATTATCAGGAAATGCAAACATTCTCTAATCAGTACTAGATCTAAATCTTTCATCCAGGAAAGCAAAGTTCACTAACTCTGTACAATAAACACACAGGGTATTATGAAGACAGGAAACATGTCCACGCACAAACACACACACACATACACACACATACTCTCTCTCTATCACATACACATACACGTACGCACACACACACACACACACAAACACATTTCTTGGAGCTTCTTTGTGAGGGACAAGCAAGCATTTTAAATTGAATTAAATCAAGAATTTACCATATCAGAATGAACGCTACATAGGATGGCCCCTTACCGGATAAAGGAAGGTCCTCACACTGTCGACTCCGAACGCGTTTTCTGCTTGGCATCTGTACTCGCCCATGTGGAGATCCCATGAAAGGTCAGTGATTACCAAATCTCCATTTCTCGCAAACTGCGCAAGCAATAGACACAAAAGTTTCAACTTTTAGGTCAAAAACCTTTCTTAAAACATTACATAAATAAACCGTAGACGAAGTCACATTTAGGTCAAACGGCATTTTTTCACAGCATAGACTTGAAGATTGCATGATTAATGAACAACTATAGGCAATTTCAAGAAAAGTTTTAATTTTTTGGACAAAATGGGTGTCCGCCTGTATGAACAAATTTATTCATTAGGTCAATACCATCAGAAAAGCACAGGTTGTACAATAGTACTTGCAACGAAGCATGAAATCAAATCTCAATTCTTTGTAATGGACGCTTATCTCATGAATACACTTTCAGAATCTCCAGATCTCCAGTAACTGTAGGCCTGTTTCAAAGGATACTCACACGAAAGTGGCCGTTGTCTTGAATGGTGTTGTTATACCAATCGAACCAGGTGATGGTGGGTATAGGGTAACCAGATGCTCGGCAGTAAAGCTGAGCAGTGTTTTCTACATATTCAAGTTTGGTAGCAGTGTACATGTACACACGAGCGGATTCACCACGAGCAGCTAAAGATCCACGAGCATAGCCCTTTTCAACGCATTCTCTGCTAGAGTGATGGTGTCCCACTGCAAACACACATTGAAAATATTTCAGTACTATATGACAACTGCGCTGCGATTATGTGTGTGTGTGTGTGTGTGTGTGTGTGAGTGTGTGTGTGTGTGTGTGTGTGTGTGTGTGGGTGTGTGTGTGTGTGTGTGTGTGGGTGTGGGTGGGTGTGTGGGTGTGTGTTTATGTGTGTGTGGATTAGATTTTATCCATCACCGAAACCAACAGTTCGAAGTGTTCACTTACCAACTCTCACGACCGTCGACAAGGACATTTCTGAGAAGCGGTTTTCAGCCACACAAGTGTACGCTCCCTCAGTATCCTCAGTGGGGCAGTCAAGGTACAGAGTGGAGTGGGTCAGGGAGAGTCCCCATTTCCCGAAACGTCCTGCCTCAGCCTCCTCCTCGTAGATAGGAAAGCTGTCAGACTCGGTTTCAAAGCTTCCCTGTGGGCATAAAGCATGGATGATGATGATGCAGTAATCTGTCATTACCAAGCTCGTGACAAATTAGCTCAAGAACCAAATTTCGAACCGTGCTTGGAGAGGCACGGTGGTCTAATGGCAGTGCTTTGGCTTGCGAATCTGAAGGTGCCGGGTTCGAGCCCTGTCCGGGCCATTGTGTTGTGTCCCTGGGAAAGACACTTTACTCCCGTTTCCTACTCCTTCGGCTGGCCAGGATGGTGCTCAGTTGTCCGGGCGTCAGACAATGCGCCCAAAGGCTGCGGGTGGGCGTCTCGGGCGGTTTGAGTTAGTTCCTGTATCAGCCAGCGCCTAGAGTCTGGTCGAGTACGCCGAGATAAGTGCGCTATAAAAATCATCAATAATAAATAAATAATGAAAATGCAAACTGGATAGGGTATAATTAATCTTGCTCACTTGTAACTTTTACCGGCGCTGAAAGAATTTTAACTCGATATTTTATACGCTATTTGCGCTTCTGCAAGGACTTGCTCAGTTTACCAACATTAAATTTTTCTGTACCATCTTTTCATCCTCTCTCTGTGTGTGTGTGTGTGTGCGTGTGTGTGTGTGTGTGTGCGCGCGCATGTTTACACGGCGTTATTTGGACAACCTAGTGCACATATACACACGTTCTTTGGACAGACCTCCTTGTTTGGACGTCCATTTAATGATCCGTTAGAGTTAGGGCTAGGGCTAGGGTTAGGGTTAGAGTTAGAACACTTAAAAGTACTTAAAAAGGGGGTCGTAGCACGACCCATTGTCCACACAACGTATGTGGCGTTTGAGGAAAGTCCAAATAACGGTGTCTGTGCAAGTATGTGTGTGTGTGTATGTGTGTGTGAGTTTGTGTGTGTGTGTGTGTGTATTTTATTTATTTATTTATATAAAAATGTCTGTGTGTACTTAAATGTATTTTCAAGTTAATTTCCCCTCCCCCCCACCTCATTCCCCCCCCCCTCCCTTCCACTTTTTCTTTCTTTGTCTTTACAATTACCTGAGAGATCCTTTGCCGTTCTTGAGCCAGTGGATGGTTGGTGAGGGTTTTCCTCGGGCCTCGCACTCGAGAACGGCCCTTTCGTGTTTGTTGACTGTGGTCACTGTCTGGAAGTCAGTGGTGATGTTCACATATTTTCTAGACTGGTTCACCGAACCACCGCTGACGCCGGTCCTTTTCGTGTGTCGAGACTGAACAAACGGGAAAAATAAAAGAACATGTCAAAACAGAAAGCATACGCGTGCGCGCATACATACATACATACACTCGCGCGCGTTATTTGTATTCTTATTTAATAGGAAGTAGAGAGAAAGAGAGACAGCGAGAGAGCGGGGGAGAGGTGAGTGAAGGGGGCGGAAGAAGGGACAGGGGGAGCGGTGGAAGAAAAGCAAGGAAGGAAAGTAGGAAGGAAAGAACGACAACGACGACGACGACGAAGACGACGACGACGACGACGACGAAGAAGAAGAAGAAGAAGAAGAAGAAGAAGAAGAAGAAGAAGAAGAAGAAGAAGAAGAAGAAGAAACAATAAAACGATGAACAAGATCGAAAACATAACGAGGAATGAAATCAGTTGTTTTCCCCAGCCACACAAGGGCCTAACACAGGGAAACGAAATCATACTAGTCACAGAGCAACCCTTAAGCCCCCAAACGCGTGATTATGAGAATGATGCAATCATACTATGTGGAAGTCCAAAAACTCCCACCTCTCCCTCCTCCTATTCCTCCTCCTCCTTCTCCTTCTCCTGAGGCATTCGTAACGTCTGCGACTGCGAGCAGGAATGCTAAATATTTAAAATGCCCAGTTTTGTGCGCACGTGACACAACTTAACCCTTGTTATCAACGATACTTAACTATCTCCCTTGACCTGTAGGGTAAAGGTGAGTGAAGGGAGGGATGGAGTGTTGGAGAGGGTTAAGCCTTAAGGAGTAAGCGTGGGAGGGCTGTAAAGAAGGGAGAGAATGATAACGGCAACTGTCGCGCTAAAAATAAATAAATAAATAAAATGGTAAGACATTCAAATGTATTTTTCAGACACTCAAACGCATAGATAAAAAAAATCAGAAATTTAAAAATATGAAAATATCGTGGTCTCCGTTTATTCTACAGAAGCAAAAGGAAAACGTGGAACTTTTATTGACCACTACTTCAACTATTTACATGCTAAAATGTATCTAATCGGTTGTTGTTGATAGATCACAAAACTTGTTTAGAAAATTATGAGCCTCAGTGATCTCGGCCTTTGAGAAAGCGCTAATATGAATTACATAAAAGGCTGGGCAGTAGTAAAATAATAAAAATCGGGCAAGTAGTTGCTGAGATAATACTAAGCGCGCGTTTTGAACAGAAAAATGAAATTCGGACAAACGCTGCGGCGAACGTACCGACTGGCGGACCGATTATACTGGCAAATAGTTTGTGACTTTCCAGACAAAAATAAAAGTTATACTACATACTCCCTTGTATTTCAAAGTATTTTCAAATAAGTCGGAAGAGAGAGGGTTAGGGGGGGGGGGAGAGATGGCGGCGGAGAGGGGGGTGGGGAGAAGTCGGTAGAGCATTGTGCAAATAACTGACTACATAGCAGGAGTGAATCGGTGTTGATTAGTAATGAAAATGATGACCAGACGAGTGATGACTGTCTTCAACTTTGGGATGCTTTTAGGTTAGTGCTAACAGTCATGGCTGCTGCTGACACCATACCACACTCGAAGTGTTGAAAACTCCGAAGGCAAAATTAGATGCGGACCCCAAAACGTCTCGTCTAGGGAGTCTTTTTGTTTGTAAAATCTCCATAATGTATTTTTTTTAATAATGTTAGTTTACTGAGTGCTGACTGTCATTCTGAGCTCCGAGAGAGGTAAACAAATGAACATGCTTAGATAAAATGCTGATAATTAAGACGACTGATTGCAAAAAGGCATAGTTTATAAACGCAGCTATAATTCTTTTTGTATTCCTTCGGCTTTAAATTACAGCTTTGATTGCTGTTCCGTAGAAAATTATAATCGCACATGTTCTACTGAAAGCATCTATATTACTTATACATTATACTACGAAAGTTCAAATTTGCAAATGTAAAGATATCTAGTGGTTGTTTATAAGCGTTTAAAAATGTAGCTCATTAACGAGCGTTTTGGGGATGAACGGGGAGAAAGGCTGAAAGGTAGGAGTCTTTGTATAGTCCCCAAAGAAATGAAACCTACCCTCTACTGTATTTAAAAAAAAAAAAAAAAAAAAAAAAAAAAAAGGCGCGTGGGACGGAAAAAGAGGATGGGGATGAGGTAGGGATGAAAAGCAGGAGTGACAAGGGAGTATGGGGAAGAGAGAAGGCTAGAATTTGCACACGTCACATTAAGATTAGGACTCAGACCGGGGGAAACCCCCATGCAGCATCATGGGACATGTGAAGACCTTCATTCTGTTAACAGAAGATAATCTAGCCTTCTCTAGGACACTCAGTATACGGAGTGCCCAGACAGCGTCTGAGCTACTGAGTGTTTATGGGAAGGGAAGGAAGAGGGCGAGGGGGGGGGGTGGGGGCCAGGGTAGAGAAAGAAAGAAGGACACTAAAGCTTGCCATTGATAAACGCACAATGTAGAACGTGCCTTTTTAAGTAGTAGGGCCCATTTTCGAAATGCGTGGAATTCCTGTTGCGGTCTGGAGCATGCATGGTTAATGACACACGCTGGGTCCTCGAGTCCCACCCCTTAGCCTGCCTTTTCCATTGAGGGTTGACCCACTGACACAGAGACACAGTTTTGTATAACGATCTCTTTTCACCAGAAAACAGGGCACTCCCACTCCTACTCCGACTTTTGGGTTGGCCACAGTGTAACATTGGCGAAAGCCGGAGACGCTACAATGAGACTACACCTTAATGCTCACCTATTCATCCCGGATGAACAGAAGGGTATTAAGACCTTAAGACGGAACATATTTCCATTTGTCATTACTGTATGTCTTTAACGGTCTTAGAAAAGGGGGCAACATCTCTACATTAAGCTTGCTAAAATCATAAGTGGACGTAATTGGAGATTTCAATTCAAACGCTTGAGATTGCCACGCGGTGCTAAACTGGATTAATTTGCAATATATATCTAAATCATTGTAAACCTGTTACTCGATTTCCACAGTAAAAACTTCTTACACATTTGTTAGACTTTCCATGAAAGATTTATTTTGAAAACGGAGACACGGATCACGCATGTATGCATTATATTCCATACTCATTATCCTGCTTTCAGACCTTGCTACCACTAGTTTAGTCTTAGAAAAATGTATAGTCCGGCTGATAAACATTTATCAAAACTGATAACCGAAGCGTGTCCTTTTTCTCTTACATACGCCTCTTGATAAAACCGAGGACTACGCGTGATGTGTTACTGATAACCTATAGTGGCTCGTTTGAACCAGCTTCCACACTAACGTATTTCTGTTCTTAAAGCTCACGTTGGGTTATTGTTTTTTTTTATTTTTTTTATTTGTTTGTTTGTTTTGGTTTTTTGCGAGGAGGGGGGAGGGGGGATTTATGTGAGTGTGAGTGTCAAGAATATAGCTCCTATCGACATTGAGTCCATCGATATACGAGCTTGAGAGGCCCGATAAGTAAATCGCCCCGGCATTGCCACAACTGATATCGGGATACTGATAACGATAGGGCTTTACGTGTTTCTCGTTCAGGAGTTCAAGTTTGTTGCTGCCGTCTGGGGGGTGTCAAACGTGTCCTTGGCGTTTGGCACAGTATCAACTATGTTCTTTCACGTGTTAAGAATGTTTTACACTGTTAGGACGCCGTCCCGTTTGTTTACTAATCTGATTACTGATTTGTACATTGGTTCCTTAACACAGACTCTAACGATGTCCGCTATGAGTTCACTTCGTAAGGCATACTACTACCAATGTACTGAGGTAGATGATGAAATAGGCGATGACCTAAATACAATATTAGGTCTACAAGTGTTGATAAAACAAACAAACAAACAAACAAACAAATAAACAAACAACGCGTGGCTCATTAACGCTATTTTATCGACAAGAAGCAACATACTATAAAAATAATAATAATGTTATTTAAAAAAAATCAGCGTTCGCTAAAGGTACTCGTATTCTATTTTAAGTACAGTAGTATTTTAGGCCATTGGAGATAAAAACAGTGACAGTTATTAGAGGATGAATTTGCTGCTTCTGTCGGTTGTAAATATTGACAGATTATAACCGCGTTACTGCTTAACAGTACTTTATCTCCAAGAAGCAACATGCTATACAAAATAATAATTACATGTGGCGGAATGGGAGGCGACCGATCACGCTTGGGAGAGATTGTCTCCCTAAAGGTTGCCCTTTTGATGGGTTCTCGTCTGGCCTTGCAGAATCCTTTGTTGTGGACCTTGGATTAAGCAAAACAAGGCGACTCGACATATGTTCTCCCCCATTCGTCTCCTGCTTTTGGTAGTGAGCAGTACTACATTCAAACCCTTTCTGCTCAGAACAGAGAAGGATGGAGTACCTGATAAACGATCATCTGTGGTGCCCCAACAACCTTTGAGTTACGGGATAGGATAGAACTACATTGTCGATTGGCATTTTAAGCAGGTTTGTGGCAGTGACCTGCAGAGAGTGTCGTGGCACTAGTAGCCTGCAATCCGGTTTACTATTAACACGCTTCATCGCCTTGCAAAGCCAAAATTTGTTACGTCCATCTTCGAATGATAAGGAAAAAAACACAGTTTAGATTGGGCCGTGTTCTCAAGGGCTTGGCCCAGAAGCGTAAGTCAAATACTCTGCTCGGCTTAATATAAAAATTTTAAAAAATAAAAATATTGTGCATTCGCCAAAGGTACTCGCATTCTATTTTAAGTATTATTATAAGCTTTAGGGGAGAAAAAAACAATTGACATTTATTAGAGCACTAATTTGCTGCTTCTGTCGGCTATAAATATTGAAAGATTATAGTCTTCCAAAGTAAGACTGCTGCGCTCCCTTGTCATCTTCATCTTCCTATATGCTTGCGAACCATGGACCCTCACAGCAGATCTACAACTAAGAATACAAAGCATGGAGATGAGGTGCTACAGAAGACTTCTGGGCATTTCCTAAACCCAACACATCACCAACGACGAAGTCCGACAGACCAGCACACAAGCCATTGGATAACATGAGGACCTGCTCACATTGGTGAAGAAACGGAAACTCCGATGGTATGGCCACGTCACCAGATCATCAGGCCTTGCAAAGACCATTCTGCAAGGCACAGTGCAAGGAGGTAGAAGAAGAGAAAGACCGAAAAAGAGGTGGGAGGACAACATTCGAGAATAGACTGGTTTGACATTGAGCGAAGCCATCAGGGCTGCTGAGGACAGAGAAAGAAGGAGTATGCTGGTTAAACGATCATCTGTGGTGCCCCTACGACATCCGTGTTACGGAACCTGGATATGGATAGGATAGTCTTCGCAGAATAAACCTTTACACATGGCTTCCCATACAACAACAACAACAACAACAACAACAACAACAACTACTACTACTACTACTACTACTACTACTACTACTACTACTACTACTACTACTACTACTACTACTACTACTACTACTACTACTACTACTACTACTACTACATAATTGAGGAAATAAAATTACAGGATCGCTTGATTGTTGCTAAACGGTTTCAATCGTTTCAGTTTAATTCAGGTGGTTCCTACGCGTGGCTGTATGGACGATTCACAGAAAAGAATAGAGATCGGCACAACGCGTAGCTGAGACTTAACCGAGGCTTACGTTCGCCTTTCCACACCGCGTAGCTGACTAGTTCAGTTCAGTTCAGTACGTAGATTACCGTCCCCGGACACAGGTGCGTATAGGGGACATAGATGTAAGAGGGCCGATGTATTAAGATGTCGTGTGGCGGAAGGAAGTCGTGTGAAGATGGAGCGCGAGACGCAGCTACGACGTCCAGGTAGAGAGTAGGATGAATCGGATTGGTGCTATGGCGGATGACGTCGGTGAGGTACGATGGCGTGGTAGGGTAGGGTAGCCAACTGGGCAGGGCACGGGCGTGAGGACGGGGGTGGGGGGTGGGGGTGGCTAAAGGATGATATAGTGGAGTAGTTTTTTATAATGAAGGACCGGGTTCTACAGGCTATGGTGGAGATGGTACTGGTCTATCGTATAGAAAACTACGGAATGGTAAGGTTGAGGGTTGAATGGTCTGCACAGCAGAAGCCAAGGGGAGCTGAGGCCTGACAAGCAGGCACTGGCAAACGGGCAATATCTAGAGTCGCTGACTAGTCAAGCTCGAATGATTTTTGTAGGCGGGCGATGGACAGAAAGGCGGGAAAAGGAGTGATGGGTGTGGAAGGAAGGGGGAGATAAACAAGGCTGTGGACAGATATGGGCAGTTTGTGCGTATGCGGGATTTCGCCTTCTCAAAGTCACTTATAGTCTGCTCATTCCATAACCAATCGCGCCTCGTCGCATTTAAAAAGTACAGGACGGACTAATGATCAAGGAAGGCAAGGAGGCAAAATGTTGGGATTGGGGAAATTCGAATTATAGCTTCGTATCAATATCGCTGCGAGGTCTGGACCAGTTTTTGTCAACGCCCGTGACGTCTATATGCCACGCTCCTAGGATGATGCAAGGTAGGTTTTTAATGTACTTATATTCTCAAAATTTCCTAATTGTGCTTTAATATTCACGTCCTTTATATTCCGCATGCGTCAATGGACGTCAAATTTATCCAACAACAACAAAATGATGCAAGACGCATTCTATTAGCGTGCTTTGCTGCATTGAGAATCAGGTATCAACCGAACTTGTTCCCACCAACGTTAGAGTGTTGGCAGAATCACTTGGCAATCTACTCCTTATGGTAATACCAACCCAACAATAGCCTCCACTATGGCCAGAAATTCCCGCTGTGGTGAGTAATCTTCCCACGCAGTGCATGGGCAAATCAGTCCGCCAGTATTGTCAGAAGTTGCAAATTGACCCAAATGATCGGAATGCAGATTGATACGTATCATTAATTGTAACCACGGCGTTAATCACATTGCTAGATGGCAACGGGAAGGAATATAAAACTGCCCACTACTTAATTTGGGAACCATTTCGGGTCTGATTAAGACTAGAAGTTCTCCGACAATGCGTAATAAATACAGCTAGCAATTGAATACCTCTTCTCGACTGTTCCGCGGAGCAGACCTATCCTGTCCTATCCTATCCTATCCCGTAACTCTGAGGTCGTTGGGGCACCACAGATAATCGTTTAACCAGCATACTCTATCTATCTCTGTCCTCAGCAACCCTCATGGCTTCGCTCAATGTCAAGCCAGTCCATTCTCGAATGTTGTCCTCCCACATCTTTTTAGGTCTCCCTCTTCTTCTACCTCCTTGCACTGTGCCTTGCAAGATGGTCTTTGCAAGGTCTAATGATCTGGTGAGGTGGCCATACCATCGGAGTTTCCGTTTCTTCACCACTGTGAACAGGTCATCGTGTTGTCCAATGGCTTGTGTGATGGTCTGTCGGACTTCGTCGTTAGTGATGTGTTGGGTATAGGAAATGCCCCAAAGTCTTCTGTAGCACCTCATCTCCATGCTTTGCATTATTCGTTATAGATCTGCTGTGAGGGTCCATGTTTCGAAAGATTGTAGGAAGATAGAGGTGACAAGTGAGCGCAGCAGCCTTACTTTGGAATGTTTACTGTCTTTCCAAATGGGCTTCAACCTTGCCAGGGCAGCAGATGTTTGTGCGATCCTGGAGAGGACTTCCTGTCGGGACCCATTATCTAATACAATGGCTTCTATATATTTGAAGCTATGCACTGTGTTGAGGGATTGGCCTTGGACTTTGATGCCCGTGTTGATGCCATTGGTGCTGTTGGTCGTCATTTTGGTCTTCTCTGCACTTATTTCCATTCCATAGGCTCTGGAGGTGGTGTCAAGCCCCGGTACCAGCTGTTTAAATTCTTGTTCCTCTCTAGCCAATCCATCAATGTCATCCGCAAAACGAAGGCTGGAGATTGCTCTAACCCCTATGCTGACTGTGCCTTCGTGATCTGTAAGAGCATCTGACATGATGCGTTCTAGTAATTCTAGGAAGAGGTTGAAGAGGGTTGAAGAGAGTAGGCATCCTTGACGCACACTGATTGTTGCTCTGAACCAGTTTACGATGGCGCTGTTATGGAGGACTGCACTGGTGGCCTTGTCATACAGGCTTTTGATGACTTCAACAATTTTAGGGCTGATGTTGAACACTTTCATGGTTGCCCACAGAGCTGCATGCCAGACTCGATCAAACGCCTTCTTGAGGTCTATGAACACATCATAAAGATGTTGTTGGTGCTGTAGATATTTCTCGCAGATTATTCTGAGGTTGAAAATCTGTTCAGTGGTACTTCGCCCCGCCCTGAATCCTGCTTGTTCTTCAGCTATGATTTGATCAGCTCGGGGTTTCAACCTGTTGAGTATTATTTTCAGGAGGACCTTGCTGGGATGGCTCATGAGGCTGATGGTGCGGTAATTTTCACACTCCTGAAGTTTACCTTTTATTTGGGAAGAGTAATGACAAGCGACTGGGTCCATGGTGTAGGCCACTCCCCACTCTGCCAGATCTTGGTGAGGGCTTCAATCATCGCTTCTCCTCCTGCTTGAAGCAGTTCCGCGGGTATGTTGTCCACTCCCGCAGACTTCCCTTTCTTCAGCGACTGCACTGCTGCCTCAACTTCTTCTCGCAGAATTGGGAGGGTTTCTTCTTCTTATCCGTTCTCTGGACATGCTAGAACTGATGGGTTTCCGTTTGGTGTGTGGTTGTAAAGTTCAGAGCAGTACTCTGTCCATCTATCCAAGATTTCTTGTTCTTCTGTAAGGCATATGCCAGACTTGCTTTGGATCGTGGAGACCTTGGGCTGTTTAACACTTGTCAGCCGCTTCACAGTCTGGTAGGCCATCTTGCTGTTGTTCTTGTTCAGACTGTTCTCTATTTCCTGGCATTGATCTTCTATCCAGTTAATTCTCCTTTGCTGTGCGCATGCCTTTTCGGATGTCACTGTTGATTTTTCGGTAGGTATCAGACGGAGCAGTACGCGTGGTGAGTGATGCGCATGCTCAGAAATCCAACAAACGGCGGTCACTGCAGAAAAGGGATTGGCCGGTCGGTGGGACTTTCCCATGGCCTGTTGGTCAAATATTTGACATTAACGAGCGGTGGCTTTGATGAATGAAAGACGTCACCCTTCATTTTATTTTTGCCTTCTTGTTTTACACGTTCTTTTCTTTGAGTTTGGCATCGATGTTTTTTTGAAGTCTCCTTTTTTGACTTTCACATACCATTTGATCGGGTCAGGAAGTTTCGTTCACGAAAGTGTTCGATCACTGACTTTTAATGCTTGTACGAACGCTGTTTTATATTGTATACTGTTTTATACCTTTTATATAGCGTTTTTCTAGCTCAAGAGCTGCTCAAGATGCTGGCCGATAGATGATCTAACTCAAGCTGTCCGAAAAATATTCGATATCCGTGGTTAGAGACTTTCGTTTAAATTAATATAAATAAATAAATAACGAACCCTGTTTGATAGAGACATGAATTATCTAAGGGAACCCGTGACGCTATTAATATATCACTTTGAAGTTAACCTTTTAACTATCAACATGAAGGAGTTGTCTCCGTAGTGCAGGTTTTATCTACTTTCATCCAGGCGTGTTACCACATCACAACCTGTTCAAGGTACCCATTTTATTCCTTAACAGCGTATGTGTCACAGACATTCTGTACGCCTGGAGCAGGGAAGTTGAGGCCGAGTACGCTATTTTATCTGATGGAGATGGACATCACAGACGACTCCTAGTCATTAAGGTGCTAATTCTCTTTTGACAATCTTTTTTTATGTATGGAACCGCGTTGTGATGCGAGTGGTATAATAATAATAATAATAATAATAATAATAATAATAATAATAATAATAATAATAATAATAATAATAATAATATTGGATGCTATATACGCGCCTTTCCCCATATCAATCAGGCTCAAAGAGCGGCGATCTGTACCAACATACACGCTCACCTATCTCATCCATGATCCACCCTCTCTCACACAAAAACACAAGAAATACGCATCCATCACTCAAACAGGTGGTGTAAAGGCAGGGAAAACGCTGTTGGAAAACGCAAAGAAATTCGAAGTTTTATTTTTGAAATTTTTATATAGTGCCATTATTGAAAGGATAAAGGGAGTTAGGCTACTATTGGATGCCTTCCTTAGGCCAGAACGAGATTGTATCATCAAATTTCCACGTGAAAACCACGTGATTATTTCTATCGACCTGCGTCTGCAGATTGTCCACGTAAAAACCACGTGATTTCTACCTGCTGATGCAATTCCTGCTACATTGTTCTATCATTCGAGTCAAATTCTTCTGACATTAGTCATAGGCATTAGTCAGTTAGAACTGCAATTTAATCTATCACACATGGAGTGTTTGAGGGCGGGCAGGAATTCCGAGTTTCTTGCCACACATTGACTAAAGAAATGTCACGACAAGAATTCGATGATAACGAGATAGAGAAGAAGCAGAAGAGTAGTTTAATGATACTTTCCTATTTTGTAATCTAAACAGTTTTCTTTCAAATTATTATTTTTTTTTAAAGAGAAGAAAAGAGAAAAGTGGGAGAGGGTAACACAGCCGAATTTAAGGCTACGATTTAATATGACATTTAATTTAATTTTTTTTTTTTTTTAACATAACCTGTGTTCGTTTTTATAATCACTGGCTTTATCCAATGTGACGACATGCCAGATTTCGGTCAAAGTTTCTAGAGTTATCACGGAAAATGTCTACAAAATTTCCTAACTTTAGTTAATCTGATCAACTGCACAACTACAGTACATATTTGTGGACACAAAATCAACAGACATAGACACCGCATCATCTTATAGTTCTGCTTCGTTCTGCAGAAAGGAGTTTAGAGTTTAAGTAACAGAGCTATCCTATAATTTATTTAAACCTTTCTTTAAACAGAATATACTATACTGCTTATTAAAAACAAATATTTATTTATTTAATCACTTCTTATATAGTGCTTTTCTAGCTCAAGAGCTGTTCAAGACGCTGGCCAATGCAGGATCTAACGCAAGCTATAAAAATATTGGGAAAAAAAGAAGATTCTCTCGCGTTTGCCTTTTTTGTAGGCAAGAAAAATGCACAAAAAAACCCCCCACAAAACAAAAACGCATGATTAAAACGGTCTTCTCATGCAATATTATTTGAAGAATCCCTATCAGGAAAAACTGTATCTCAGATACTTAAGTCCCCCTAATGTGGCATCGCAAACATTTGGGTTAACTTGCCAAGGCAAGCAAAACCCGTATGCACGCACACAATGCGGAACCGTTAAAATAAAGAAGAATTCCCCTTGAGGGGAGTGAGGGTGAGAAAAGGGGGGTGACGAGGGGAAGAGAGAGAGAAAGCAACTGAACGCAAGCTGAATTTGGAAAATGCTTGTCACTCAGGTAGGTGCAATAATTTCGGAAGAATCGGAACATTGAATCACAACTTCTTCACAGATTCTTGTCCTTCCTACCTTGCTGATCTACTGTCTGTCTACTCCCCGTCACGCACTTTAAGATCTGCTGACACTCGCACACTCAAGGTTCCCGTCACCCGCACTAAGACATACGGCCAACGTGCATTCGCTTACTCCGCACCCAAGCAGTGGAATTCCCTTCCCTCCCATATCCGCAACATACAATCAACACAAGCATTCAAAAAAGCCCTCAAAACACACCTCTTCAAACTGCACTATTCAGACTGATTTGTATCCAGCTGCCATTCTCTCCTCTTTTGTCTCTGTCTGATCCTTAAGTGTATAAACGGCTGTAAATATTTATACTGTTTTTCTTCCTGGGTCTAACCGGGCATATAAATAGCTGTGAATAAGTTTTTGCTGTTCTATTTTTGTCTTTTGTGTCATTTATGTACATAGGTGTAAATAGTCTATTTCTGTCTTTTTTGTCTTTTGTGTACATAGTTTTAAATAGTTTTTACCTTTACTGTTCCGTCTTTTGGTGTATCGTAGCAAAAGTGATGTTTGATCGAGTGCATGCATTTTTATGTAATGACTATGTAAAGCGTGGTGAGTCTAGTCATAGGCTGGAGTACCCGCTATATAAAAACCCGTTATTATTATTATTATTATTATTATTATTATTATTATTATTATTATTATTATTATTATTATTATTATTATTATTATTATTATTATTATTATTAAGACGAGAAATTCGCTACACAAGATTTGTGAGAAATTCGACAGAAAAAGAGCATTTGAGAGGAACTGAAACTGGCCGTTAATTATGTTCATTCTTATTGGACATTTGGACTGGATATTTTTTCATTCTTGCTTGTGGTTTGTGATGAGAATGTGTGAAGAAGAAAGATCTGAATACATGATGGAAAAGGCAAATCTTGTATCGCTTCCTTGCAGGTTTCAAGATGCTTTTACTTTTTAGTTACCAAAAGAGACTACGAGAGATGAGCAGTCATATTTCTTCGGTAAAACAGTGCAGAGTGGGAAGAGACTGTTGGCATATGACAAAGGCTGTGAAACTGTCCACAATCAAGCTGCTCAGATTCCTACAACATGCAATACTATACAGGAGCCAAGTTTCAGCACATAAAGTGCCAAGAAACAAACTATCACCTCAGGGAAGTGACACGCACGTTGACATGAAAATTTTGTACGACCTTAGGTTTAGTATAATTATATAATAAATGCGTTCATTAGATTCAGTAGCCTCGTGGATTTATTAATTCTCGCTTTATTAGTGCCACCCTACCCAAATCTCTAAGCGGTAAAAGCGTCATCTGTCTTTTAAAATTAAAAAAAAACCTACTTTGGCTTCGTTGTAAAATATGAGCAGCTAAGTTTTAATTTATGTATCGAACACAGACGATCATATGATTACCTGAAATTAAATGTACTATCACTTTAATGAATCTTACAATTATTCTTTCTATAGTTTTGTTCTTTTTTCCTTCTCTCTTTCTTGACGATATTTGTGTTGTTTTTGGCTTCTTTTCTTTATTTTCTTCCATTTTCTTCAGCCTTATTCTTTCTTTCCTTTCGTCAGATTTCATTTTTATCGCTTCTGTCTTTATTTGTTTCTGTTATCAGTCGCTTTAAAATTCAACCCAAACTGTACTATGAGACGTGTGTGCAGGCCTAATTGGACGCCCCTGCCTATTTGGACGCTGGCTTCCAATTGGGTCTGACAATCACATAGAGGTCTAATTGGACGCCCCTGCCTATTTGGACGCCGGCGTCCAATTGGGTCTGACATAGAGGCTTAATTGGACGCCCCCTACCTAATTGGACGCCGGGGCGTCCAATTGGGCATTGAGTGCACATATTTCATTTGACATATAATAACGTGTACGTATGTATATATGTATGTATGTATGTATGTTTATATGTATGTATGTATAAGAGGAATGACATTCTGTATTGAATATAAAATTTATAAATAAATAAAAGAAAACATACTTAGGATAAATTATACCAAAGGAGACTAATTCAGGTAATTAAATTGTAAATGTCTGACCTTAGCAAAGAACTGTAAGAAGGTTCCGGCATGTGTATGCTCTAGAACAGAGGCATGGTGGTCTAATGGTAGTGCTTTGGCTTGCGGATCTGAAGGTCCGGGTTCGAGCCCTGTCCGGGCATTGTGTTGTGTCCCTGGGAAAGACACTTTACTCCCGTTTCCTACTCCTTCGGATGAGAGTATAAACCGAGGTCTAGTCTGTGTGTCGCATACATTCCATCATAACGGACTTTAAAGATCCTGCATGCCTATGGAGAGTGTAACAAGAACCACAGCATGCACTTGGTCCTTAACCTGGCTGGAAGATAGTGCTCAGTTGTGTAGACCATGCGCCAAAGATGCGGGTGGGCGTCTCGATTTGATTAATGTATCGGACCTAATTGGTCAAGTACGGCGCATAATTGGTATAAAAAATCCTAATAATGGTAACTTAATAAACAGGGGTTAATTCGATGGATTATCGATCGGGCAAGGTACTGTGAGGTAGATCGCATAAAATCAAGCATTGAAATAATTGAATAGTTATTCTCTTATGTTTTGTCTTTCTGTGTAGTCTTTTGGCTTGTCTGATATTAAAGATGTCTGACTATTTGTCTTTAGCAATTATCTTTCTTTCGCTTTGCATCCCGAAGATCTTTCTCTCGCCCTCCGGTGTCCCCCCCTGACTGTTCAGTCCATTCGCACCCCAATACTCCTGGCACGGCCAGGCCACACCAACGGCCAAGCCCCCTACACTCCAGGCCCCCACCTCCTCCCCACAATACCCCCCCCACTTGCCCCCCCCCCCCCCCCCCCCCCCCCCCCCCCCCCCCCCCCCCCCCCACCGCCCCCCCCCCCCCCCCCCCTCCCCCCCCCCCCCCCCCCCCCCTCCCCCCCGAAGTTTCCCCCCCCCCCCCCCCCCTTGTCGTCTTATATGATAACATTACGTAATGGTGGTGTAATTTAATATCAACTGAATACATATATGCGTGTGACTGTTTCACTGTGTATATGCATATGTCTTGGTGTTATAGTTTTTAGCAAAAAGTAATATGTGTTTTGGGCTAGATCCATATTCTCTGCACCTTTCCGTAGGCTAATAATACAAGATCAGTCCTATACAGGTCTAACACATCGAAGGATTTTAAACAACAGCTCATCTTCATCATCATCATCATATTGCTGCATGCTTTTTTTTTTTTTTTTAAATCCTACAGACTGGCACAGAGACTCCAAGATTGAAGTGAAGATGTTGCAGATGAATGTAAAAATAATAATAATAATAATAATAATAATAATAATAATAATAATAATAATAATAATAATAATAATAATAATAATAATTCATCTACCAATGTGTCAGTGGCAACTGTTAGCACGTTACCGTCGAAGGCAGCAGCGTATTTTACAGGCAAGTTCATTTGTGTACTAAAGGTAATGTTGAAGAGCTTTAAAGTCATTATTGCATGTCTGCTTGGAGGAATATCATCAAATAGCCTCATCTCTATTGGTTCGAATCAATTACATTACAGAACATTAGCATTTGAGCGCCATTTCCCAGTTGTTTATTATATAGGTATAATATTACATCCATCCATCCATCCATCCATCCATCATCCATACATACATACATACATACATAGGGATAACATTACATAAAAAAAAACAACGGTTTATAGTTGGGGCGTCCACTTAGGCAGGGGGCGTCCAATTAGGCTTCTATGTCAGACCCAATTGGACGCCGGCGTCCAAATAGGCAGGGGCGTCCAATTAGGCTTCTATGTCAGACCCAGTTGGACGCCGGCGTCCAAATAGGCAGGGGCGTCCAATTAGGCTTCTATGTCAGACCCAGTTGGACGCCGGCGTCCAAATAGGCAGGGGCGTCCAATTAGGCCTGCACAGACGTGACAGTGGTAGGCGGGAAAGTGCGTTACGTCGAACTACAGAAGGACAAAAGTATAGGGAAGATTTGTTCCGTTACATATGCCTTTAGTGCATTCCAGTCAAACATTCAACCTACTCGCCTTGGCCGACTGACATCATTTTGCAGAAGAGTGCAGGGGTGAAGTGGGAAGGTAGGTGGTGAAAAAGGAGGTAAGGGAGTAAAGGAGGGGAGATCAGTTTGGACTGGAGGAAAAGAAGAGGGGGAAATTCTGAAAAATACCCCAACAAAACTTGTTTCTAGGAAATCAGGACTCGTTTCAATGTAATCTGCGTTCCTTCCTCTTACCTCTTTTTTCTTCTCTACTCGACTGGTCCTACAACTATTTCTGAAGTTCTGACTCGAAACGGTTGAAGATTTTTAAAATTAAAGACGTTTCTTTCGTTCGTTCAGTCATTCATGCATTCTTCCTATTTTTATTTTTTTAATTTTTTTAAAGCGGGTGTATAGATCTATTTAACTCTAGATGTTTCCTCCTCAACAGTATCCACGATGATACTTAGCGCAGCAACGCACGAGAGCAAGAACTAATAGGCCTACAGTTGTGATTCTCAGCAGCCCCGACTTGGTGGATCGATATATCCTTGGCGCCTTTCGGTGAAATGCAGGCGTGACCCGCACCTTGTAACGCTTCTTCGGTCACTGGCGCTTGACCTTACGCACGTGACACTGCTCACGAGTGCCTACGTGGTAACAGTCACAACATAACCCTGGAGTAACAGTCACAACAGTATCCTACATAGCTGTCGTGAATGGAATTTTTCCAGTAATATGAAACGAGAAAACCGTGCCAATCACGTTGTATGTTCCTGTTACGTTGAACGTACAACGGCAACGAGGAAGGAAAAAGCATTAACGTTACATCTTTAACATTTTAATTTCAAGGGCACGTGCCAAATAATTAAGTGGCACAGCGAGCCCACCTAAAACACTTTATTTTAAAACATTGTAATTATGTGAGCCAAATAGTCTATCCTCATTCACAACATGTGAAAACAAGATTAATTATTGGAGTCAGAACGCGTGAAAAGGAACAGAGACTGAAATTATCATAAAAATTAGGTAACAGAAAAGATCAAATAACACGGACATGAAAGAAAAACCGAAGGATGTGTTTCCATTTCAACATTTGATTACATAGGATGGATATCTATGTAAGGAGTACAATATCGTTAGACTTCCGAAAGGAAAAAATAGGCGTGGAACTTGTAGGACTAACTGTAAAACACAAAAGCGAAGAACATAAGAGTAAGCGGGTAAAACAAAATAAAATGAAAGAAAAGAAAAGAAACCAAAAGGAAAAATAAATATATAAAGGGGAACAAAAAGGAACAAAACAAAACAACAAAGTTAAAAAACAACATCAGAAAAAAAAAGGCAAACAGCGAAAAATAAGAATAGAAAGAACAAAGGAAAGAAAGAAAGAAAGAAAGAAGGAAAAAAAGAAAAGCAGGAAGAATAAAAAAAAGAATTTAAAAAAAGAAATTAATAAAATTAAAGACTAAAGATTCTCAACGAAAGAAAGAACCTGGATAGAAACATCCAAGAACATGCATGTTCCTCAAAAATAAAAACCAGCAAGAAAAAAACAAACAGAACAATACGATACACACTAAACACGAAACGGAAAGCCCGAACAAACACACAACAACCCTGAATATTTAAGGCTTACCTTCATAAAAGCTGACGAGAAGATTGGAAGACAAACGAGGAGGACAAAACAGCTGATCTTTGGCAGTGGAATCATTTTTGCTAGTTTCTGGAAGAGTTTAGTCTTTGGTTTTTAGCTGTAGCAACTCAGTTAGCAAATTATGCACGCTGCAAAACAAACAAACAAAAAAAGTAGGTAAATACAAAAAATTTAAAAAAAAGGATAGACAAGTCTTTGAAATCTTTGTAAGTGACCAGTGCACGGATAAACGCGAAATCAGAGAGAAAATAGAATGATGAATGGAAAATCATTTCTCATAGAAACAACAAACCTGGGTAAAATTGAAGCAGAAAGAAGAAGAAGAAGAAGAAGAAGAAGAAGAAGAAGAAGAAGAAGAAGAAGAAGAAAAAGAAAAAGAAGAAGAAGAAGAAGAAGAAGATTTTTTTTTTAATGGAAAGAATGGAAAGAGACATAAAAAGCAAGAGTAAAAATATACATTAAGACGTTAGTCCGTTCAAAATTGATTTGACGTGCCAAGTAAAAAAAAAAAAAAGCATAAAGAGAAAAAAAAAACCAAGGCGGTTTATATTTAAATTCCTTTGAAATACAAAATTAACCAACTGTTTTATATAAAAAAGACTCAGACTCACTTTTCTTCTTAAATGTTCAAAGTCGTTATCGATCAAGAATGGAATAAAATCCCAGAACTTGTAGATGTTCTTTTTTTTTTCTGTAAAACAAAAATCCCAATAAACTGTGCAGCGTGTGTTTCTTTTCAAGCGATCACATGCAGTGTTTTTCTTTTTCGTTCTTAAAACAATTTTCGATCTACTGCAGCAAAGTCGAAGTGTTGAGTCAAAAATTTGAAGTTGTTCGACAATAGTGTTGTCGGCTCACTCAGCAAAGTCAGGTAAACTAATGTTTGAAAGTGAGGAACTGCAAAACGGTGTTAATAGAACCAAATATTGGTGAAACAAGCGCGTGTTTCACTGTGATCCGTCTGTCTCGTCTCCGAACACCCGCTAGCCGTTTATAGTTTTCTATGGACGGGTGACGTCACGTAGGCCCCACCCACGAGGCCAGTCCCCAGTGATCCTTTCCATTGCAGCGTTCGCCGTGGTCCATGAATGAACCTGGAGTGTAGTACTATTACAAACACCACCGCCACGCCAACTCCTTTGATCTTACCTCGATCGCGTGGCGAGGGAGGGTGATAAAGGTAGAGTTGGACGAGGAGCGGTGTTTGTGTGTGTGTGTGTGTGTAGGTGTGTGTGTGTGTGTGTGTGGAGTGAGTCAAGAGGTGGTGGAGGGGATGGAGTCTCTCTCTCTCTCTCTCTCTCTCTCTCTCTCTCTCTCTCTCTCTCTCTCTCTCTCTCTCTCTCTCCCTCTCCAAATATCAATATAAATAATATTCTCTGTCTCATTTATATTAAGGAGAAGCGCATGGAATTGACAAGCCAGTATGTCGCACTATTTGTATATAATTATTATTTATTTCCTACTCGGTCTAGAAATAAAAAGTAAATAAATAAAAAATAATATCTTTAAAAAAAAATATTACAGGAAACTAGTCGCGTGTGAACCCAGAGAGAGAGAGAGATAGAGAGAGAGAGAGAGAGAGAGAGAGAGAGAGAGAGAGAGAGAGAGAGAGAGAGAGAGAGAGAGAGATTTGGGCAGAAGGAGCTACAGTAGGGTGGGTTGGATGATGTTGAAGGCAGTGGTGTGGAAGGCGTTGAAGAGGTTAGTGTAGTGTAGTGTAGTGTAGTGTAGAGCAGTGTGGTGCTCACCGTTTTAACGTAATTTCCTGTCTACCTGTCCTATCCCGTAATTCCGAAGTCGTTGGGGCACAACAGATGATCGTTTAACCAGCGTACTCCATCTTTCTCTATACTCAGTACCCCTGATGGCTTCGCTCAGTGTCAAGCCAGTCCATTCTCGAATGTTGTCCTCCTACCTCTTTTTATGTCTCCATCTTCTTCTGCCTCCTTGCACCGTGCCGTGCAGGATGGTCTTTGCAAGGCCTGATGCTTTGGTGACGTGGCCATACCATCGGAATTTGCGTTTCTTCATCACTGTTACCATGTCATCGTGTTGTCCAATGGCTTGTGTGATGGTCTGTCGGACATCGTCGTTGATGATTTGCTGGGTACAGAAAATGCCCAAAAGTCTTCTGTAGCATCTCATCTCCATGATTTGTATTCTTCGTTGTAGGTTTGCTCGGAGGGTCCATGTTTTCCAAGCATATAGAATATGGAGATGACAAGGGAGCGCATCAGCCTTACCTTGGAATGTAGACTGATGGTCCTGTCTTTCCAAATGTGCTTCAACCTTGTTAGGGCAGCAGTTGTTTGTGCGATTCTGGAGAGGACTTCTTGTCGGGACCCACTGTCTGATACAATGGCTCCTAAATATTTGAAGCCATGCACTGTGTTGAGGGATTGGCCTTGGATTTTGATGTCCGTATTGATGCTATTGGTGTTGTTGGTCATCATTTTGGTCTTCTCTGCATTTATTTTCATCACAAAGGCTCTAGAGGTGGTGTCAAGCCTCTGTTCCAGTTGTTTAAGTTCTTGTTCCTCCACAGCCAATCTATGAATGTCATCCGCAAAAAGGAGGTGGAGATTGCTCGACCCCCTATGCTGACTGCGCCTTCGTGATCTGCAAAGACATCTGACACGATGCGCTTTAGGAAGATGTTGAAGAGTGTTGGAGAGAGTAGGCATCCTTGACGCACGCCGATTGTTTTTCTGAACCAGTTCCTGATGGCGCTGTTGTGGAGGACTGCACTGGTAGCCTAGTCATACAGGCTTTTGATGACTTCAATAATGTCAGTGCTGATGTTGTACACTTTCATGGTTGCCCACAGAGCTGCGTGCCAGACGCGATCAAAGGCTTTCTTGAAGTCTACAAACACATGATATAGATGTTGTTAGTGCTGTAGGTATTTCTGGCACATTATTCTGAGGTTGAAAATCTGTTCAGTGGTACTTCACCTTGCCCCGAATCCTGCTTGATCTTCGGCTATGATTTGTTCAGCTTGGAGTTTCAACTTGTTGAGTATTATTTTCAGGAGGACCTTGCTGGGATGGCTGATGAGACTTATGGTGCGGTAATTTTAACACTCCTGAAGGTTACCCTTTTTGGGAAGAGTGATGACAAGCGACAGGGTCCACGGTGTAGGCCACTCTCCATTCTGCCAGATCTTGTTACAGATAATGGTGAAATCAATCTTCTAACTCTTTACAGGTGAGAGACGGGTTTTAATAGCAACAGCAACAACAACAACCAAAATATATAAAATGAATAACGTAAGAGCAAAAAAATAACATAAATAAATTCTCTCCTTCTCCCTTCTTTCTCTCCCTCCCCTAAAACGCGTGTCCAATGCTCTGCATATGTTATGTGTGCAGGCTTGTCCGTGTGACAGAACGAGAGAGAGAGAGAGAGAGAGAGAGAGAGAGAGAGAGAGAGAGAGAGAGAGAGGCGTAAGTATGACGGAGTTCGTTTTTGCGAGTTGAACATTTGGATTGATCTTTAAAGTTAAAATAGAGTTAAAACAAAACAGAAGTTAGTTAGTTTTGTTGTTGTTGTATGTTTAAAAAAAAAACAAAAACAAAACAAAGGATAACTGACTGCATCTT
Organism: Oncomelania hupensis; assembly: GCA_036898135.1. Classification (NCBI taxonomy): domain Eukaryota; kingdom Metazoa; phylum Mollusca; class Gastropoda; order Littorinimorpha; family Pomatiopsidae; genus Oncomelania; species Oncomelania hupensis. Next base: position 94,019,806 of record CM072511.1, on the reverse strand, counting down.
TCACTTTGTAATCTTTGGCCCAGCGACTGAAGCTGAGCAAGGGCCGGGGAATGGAACTGACCAGAGGTGACGAAATTCGGTCGGGCTTTACCGCAGCGCCAGTCTGAGCGGAAATGCGTCCCGCAGTTTAACGCCTACTCACCTCCTCCCTCTCTCACACCCCATTATCATTCCCATTCTCATGCACTCCATATTCTAATCTTCGAGATTCCGGATGGTGCTGCTTCTGGAGTGAATGAAAGAGAATACAAAAGGCTAAAAGAGGCTCTCTCTCTCTCTCCCCCTCTCTCTCTCTCCTCCCACCCCTTCCCCTCAAATCCATTGAACTGTCATAGAATTACCATAGCAGTTCCTCTGTCTCCGAATCCCAGAACAGCTCAACAGCCGGCACTAGTTCACTCTGTACGTGTTACTATTTCGTCAAATCTGACGCAACCTCTGAGGGCCTATGATTCCCGGTGTGTCTGAGAGCTCTTGTCGATGTCAGGAATCCTAAAATACCCAATGGTTGGTTCTTTCGGACGTAATGGCTATAGGATGGGCTGCGTTATGGAACTCCCGTGAAAACATGCAGGGAGGGTGCTTTCACGCCGGTACATTTATACATTCACTGATGTGATCGATATTGAAAGTTTCACAGAATAAAAGTCAGTCAGCAGTACTTCTCTACACGTGAGAAACAGTCATTCACTGAACCGCGAGATATCCAACGGAGATTTTGACCGATTATCAACCTCTATTAAGGGGCGGATTATGCTCATCATGAGGGGGGCGGGGGATGTTTTATTACATTATGCGATACTATTAGACTAGTAATAATTACGTACCACTGCTTATTGATACAGCCGATTTTTGTTGTCCACTAAACTGCAAACTAGGACAGCCGTTAGTTGGCGCCCCCCCCCCCCCCCCCTCTCCTCTCTCTTTCTCATTTTTATTTTAGTTTTAGTTATCGTTTAGCCGGAGTTTGAAGTAACAAACTATTACATCAAAACTCCTTGAAAAGATTATCCTGAAACAGTTAAATGAACATCTTATTTTCAACAGCCTTCTCTGCCCATTTCAGTCTGCCTACCGTTCTGATCATTTTTACTGAAACTGCTCCTCGTCCATATTTTAAATGACCTCTTGCTTGCCACTGACTCAGAGACACTTTCCCTTCTCCCTCTTCGAAAAATAAAAAAATTAAAAAGAACAAACTATATTTTTAAAATTAATATAATTACAGGCAGCTTGTGGCGTGGATTTGCAACTAAACAAGACGTCATTATCTTTATAGGTGATCTGTGATAGACTAAATTTAAATGATGGACGTAAGGTGAGGAGGAGGAGGAGATCTATCTATCTATCTATCTCTCTCTCTCTCTCTCTCTCTCTCTCTCTCTCTCTCTAACCTTGACCTCCTCCTCACCCTACATGCATCATATTACACATTGATCCAACCCTGAGTCCACTGAAATTACAAGTATTACATAAATGTAAAAATATATATATACATGTAATCATTATTGTTTGTAGCGAATGCTGATAAAATTGCCTTTTCAAATCAGACCCATATATTTGTAGTAAAAATATAGACCAACTTGAAAGGTTTCTATGAATGGAAGAAACACAGACATAACTATAAAGAATGGGAATTGAAAATGTGAATGTTGTGGCAAAACCAGGTCATTCACTCACGCATACAATAATTTTATATTTATCACAGATCTAATAAAGGCTCGAAGGCGTACTGCAAGGACCTACAGAGGGATAAATTTAGATTATCTACGATAGCACCCACAGCTGAAGTCAGTCTGAAATAACAGCGTGTGCTAAGCTGTTTGGAACCTGAACCTCGACAAGGGTTATTACACATAATGCCCTTGTGTGAACTTATTTTGTGCTTACCATTATTTGTGCATTATACTTTCGATGATAGGTGTGGAAATGTATCTGTTTTTATTGTTATTGGATTTTTTTTCATTAATTTTTGCAATATTCGTAAGTGTACTTTTCCAATTTATTGGAATAAAGAATTGTTGACCTGACTTTACTAAACTCATTGCCATACAATATAATTATAAACACACATCCATGATGCCCTAGCTGGCCCTGTAACAATTTGAGTCAAGTCACTGAGACAAATTCATTATTCGTCTTGTTGGAACTGGGAAGCTCGCGTCCGCACTTTTGCCCGCTCCTACCACACCCCGAGAAAAATTACTAAATAGGCAACAATTTTTCTGAATGAGAAAAAAAAATCAAGATGAGGAAGAAGGAAAGAAAGGAAAAATGTATACAGATGTAGGAGCTTCAGGATCTTTGCATGCGTGCACAGACTAGACTTTGGTTTATACTCATCCGAAGGAGTAGATAATTGCGCTGCTTGCGCATCAGCATCATATTATCGGTTTTCTAAGTATGATACGAACCACTGTCAACACGCATGTTTTGTTCTCCCCACCCCCCACCCCTTCTCTCTCCCTCTCTCTCTCTCTTTCTCTCTCTCTCTCTGTTCGCATGAACAAGGAATTTCATACTATGGATGGGTGGCACGAGTCTGTCCTTCCATGAGTTATAGCTTACAGTTTATTAGGAGTCGTCCTCTTCCTTCCTTTCCTAATTATTATTATTATTATTATTATTATTATTATTATTATTATTATTATATTATTATTATTATTATTATTATCCTATCCCGTAACTCGGAGGTCGTAGGGGCATCACAGATGATCGTTTAATCAGCGTACTCCATTTTTCTCTGTCCTCAGCAACAATGATCGCTTCGCTCAGTGTCGAACCAGTCCATTCTCGAATGTTGTCCTCCCACCTCTTTTTCGGTCTCCCTCTTCTTCTCGGAGGTCGTAGGGGCATCACAGATGATCGTTTAATCAGCGTACTCCATTTTTCTCTGTCCTCAGCAACAATGATCGCTTCGCTCAGTGTCTAACCAGTCCATTCTCGAATGTTGTACTCCCACCTCTTTTTCGGTCTCCCTCTTCTTCTACCTCCTTGCACTGTGCCTTGCAGGATGGTCTTTGCAAGGCCTGATGATCTGGTGACGTGGCCATGCCATCGGAGTTTCCGTTTCTTCAGCTCTGAGAGCAGGTCATCGTTTTGTCCAATGGCTTGTGTGATGGTCTGTCGGACTTAGTCGTTGGTGTTGTGCTGGGTATAGGAAATGCCCAGAAGTCTTCTGTAGCATCTCATCTCCATGCTTTGTATTCTTCGTTGTAGATCTGTGTTGAGGCTCCATGTTTCGCAAGCGTATAGGAAGATGGAGATGACAAGGGAGCGCAGCATTTTTATCTTGGAATGTAGGCTGATGGTCCTGTGTTTCCAAATTGGCTTCAACCTTGCTAGGACAGCAATCGTTTGTGCGATCCTGGAGGGGACTTCCTGTTGGGACCCACTGTCTGCTGTGAGGGTCCATGTTTCGCAAGCGTATAGAGAAGATGGAGATGACAAGGGAGATGGTCCTGATTTGGCTCGGAAGAGTCCGCTGGACCTAAAGCAATAACCTTGTATTGTATTGTATTGACAAGGGAGCGCATCAGTCTTACCTTGGAACTAGAGTGATGGTCCTGTCTTTCCCAATGGGCTTCAACCTTGCCAGGGCAGTATTATTATTATTATTATTATTATTATTATTATTATTATTATTATTATTATTATTATTATTATTATTATATGCACTGCATATTGATGACCAGATCCTCACCCGAGCCCCACTCTGCCACTCCCGTTCCCCCAGGCCTGGTCTGAATATCTTTCGTCGCCACTGTGCAACATAAAACATGTACAAGATTGGCAGATCTACAACAACAACAAAATACAACAAGGTAACAATGTATACTAACCAAAACGAATACAAAGCATTAACAATAACAATGTCGACTATATTTTAAAAAAAATCTGTTAAATATTTGTTCTTAAAAAATGTCACATACGTTACGTTTATCTATTTCTCTCCAGGAGGCGGTGCATTCTGTCACCTGCAGCTGCTTCGCTAAATATAAAATTCAGAAAAAACAGAACATTGCATCAACTGGACAGACAGTGACGTATGAGTTTGTGGCGCATATAGGAAGGCATGCAGTTTTTCGTTGAAAATGACGTCAAATCACTGTTAACGACAGACAACGTGAATGTATGTTTTTATTTATTTATTTATTTATTTCATTATTTTATTTTAGGGGGTAATGCTGTGTTAATGGTTTTCACAGATGTGTCATAAATAGGCCATTTGACTGAAACACGTCTGGCAGGAGCTAAATGCTAAATGTAATGAGCAAACTTATTACACTTGCCAGCGTTTATTTTTACACATATTATTGATGACTCTAACTTTCATTACAAACTTCCGCCATTGATCCATTCGCTTTCATATCCAGTGGATAATAACTGATAAGTACTACTGATAGCAAAGAAAGTTTAGTTTCACAAAGAAAGAGCATAACTCCCGGACACGCGAAACCGAAATTTGCCAGCGCCACCAAGCGGTCATCGTGATAAAAAAAAATGGCATATGGCATGGAACAAGACACTGTTCTAGCGGAATTTCTACGAAAAGACATGTGGGAGTGATCACTGCAGTGCTATTAACTGCACAAATGGTCGTTACAAGTGCCCTGAACGTTAATTCTTCAGATTCCCGAAGGATGAAACAAGTTGAGTATCACAAATGATAGAAAATAATGCTTACTGGTAGATGAGCCGGCCGCCTTGCCATCAAACTGTATAGGCCTACGTGATTATAATGTTAGGAATAATAATAATAATAATAATAATAATAATAATAATAATAATAATAATAATAATAATAATACTGTGTTTGTTTTCGCTTTTTGTTATCTGGCAACCAATGTACACGGTAGTGTCGATAACATTAAAGCTAGATCTATACTGTTTTTTGAGCTCAACCATAACATAGGCCCTACATCTACTGCACTGCTGCTTTACATCTTGTTAAACTCTGGTCAGATCAAATTTTGTCTTGTATAGCCTTTCTGGAATAACAAACAATAGCATGCTCATCGGCAATCTTTCTTATATCGGACTTGAGCTAGGGCTTTTAGGGATAGGAAATGAGCACAGGCGCTTGTATCTGGACATACGATAACCAAAGGGAGACGCGTCACAGGCATAGGCGCTCGCGTGTCCAGATACAAGCGCCTGTGGACATGAGTACCAACGGCGTGCGGGATCAATACGCCGTCAGTGCCGCCAGGCCATTGATAGAAAACAGTGTTCAGCGCATATCAGGATAATTATGCAGTGACTTCACATCGATGAATTTGGCATGATTTTGATTATCAATTAGCATAGCAATAGTGCATTTTTTCGCTGGTAATTTAGCCCTCGGGATGAACTTTTTGAGTGCTAGACTGTCGGTTTTTGGTCACCAAATTTGGTCTCGTGCTTCATCATTCTGAAACACTTGGTGTTTGTTATCAATCTGTTAATTAAAAAAAAAAAAACATTAAAACCATTGTGTTCTTTCTTGTTGATGTAGATCTAGTTTTACGCTGGGTGAACTTTTTGGAGTGCCAGACTATCGATTTTTGATCACCATTTTGGTCTCATGTCATGATTCGTCATTCTAAAATACATCTACATACATCTGATCTAGATATACAAACCATTTTGTTGCACTTATATTCTTGTACATAATTCAATACGCAAAAGGATTCTTTACTTATTGTTTCACAAGCATTTATGAGTATTTACTGCACATTCTGAGTCGTTTAATTTAAAAAGCGAAGGATTAGCAGCATTCGACACTCGAGGTTTGTTTACTTGTCGCTATCACAGACTATACCTGTATATTGGCTCCCCAGAGTGGTCTATCACGATGACCGCGTGGGACGCTTCGCGCGGAATGTCTTCATTAGGTATATTTATATAGCAGTCTTCGGAATGATCCTTCTTTGTGTTAACTGAATATTCTTTGCTGACAGTAAGTAACAAAGATCCCTTTTATAACATTGAAATAGTTTTTGATGATGCTAAAGATTCATAGTTCCTATATGAAATTTGGTTAAAAAAAATTGTTCAGTGGTTCTTGAGATATGGCGTCAATTGGACTAACAGACCGACACTTGTTTCGTTCTCATTACTTTATTTCAAAGTATTTCCAGATAAGTCTGCTGGGAATACAAAAATAAAAATACGTGTCAGTACGCGAGACCAGGTGCAAGGGAGGTAATAAACTTATTGGGACGCTATTGATGAAAGGTTCGGTTAGTTCCCATACAAAAAAAAAAAAATAAAAAAATCTATATTTATCTATATAATCTCTCTCTCTCTCTCTCTCTCTCTCTCTCTCTCTCTCTCTCTCTCTCTCTCTCTCTCTCTCTCTCTCTCTCTCTCTCCAAACTGGTAATATATATATCCAAGATAATAAGATGACATAGTACATTAATCTTAATACTCATTGTCTTTCTCATCTACATAGCATCAACCAGGTGCACATTAAACGGTTAGAAACCGTTCATTAAAGAGCCGTAAAAATACTATTCAACGCTACTGTTCCTAATGTTGATAAATACCCGCTGTTGATAAATACAAGCATCTACATATTCTTCATCGACATAAACAATAAAAATTTCCACTGGACTTGGTTGTAAAGTGTTTTCAACTTTTATAACAAGGCATGCAACAAATAAATACAACAAATGTACATAACAATGCACTATATTTCAATAATAGGCTATTTCCATCATGGTGGTACCAGAGAAAGCAGTAAATATAATTATGTTCTATAGTTTATTTTTGTGGCAAAACAACGAATATTTGTGTAATTTCATTGAATGATAAGCTTTGCACCCACGCCAAAGATAATTTTCTCTTTTTATATCATGAGTACACAAAATGAAGCCCCCGTTGGGGTGCCGGGGGTTTCAGTATAAATAGTATCCCCACTTTCTGGAAATTTAGTGCTTTAAATTCCCACTGTAATGATGTTTGTATTCTATTTTGTTTTTGTAAATGGGGATTCGATAAGTTGGGGTGAAGCCTCAGCCGTCCCCTGCGTGGGATGTCTTTATTGTAAAGTGACTGGCTGGTGGAGAGCTTTCGGTTTTACCACTAGGGTTGTTTCAGCAGATCTTTTATGCGGATCGGGGGTTGTCCGGTCCTGATTTGGCTCGAAAGAGTCTGCTGGACCTAAAGCAATAATAATGTAATGTAATGTAACACAAAATGAAAGTTGGACAATAAGGATGTATTATATTGTATTGTATCGTATAGTGTTGATGTTTTATGAAGAACAAGTCTGAATCTGACATATGAGAGAGAGAGAGAGAGAGAGAGAGAGAGAGAGAGAGAGAGAGAGAGAGAGAGAGAGAAAGAGAGAGAGAGAAAGAAAGGGAGAGGGGAGGGGCATGAAAAGATGAGAAAATATGACCACCGGCACAACATCATATTTTTATTTTTTGCAAAAACAACAACAGAATATTTCATCACATTCTGTCATAAGAAAAAAATGTAAGGTGATGTGGTATAGATGTACATACTATTTTTAAGCAATGACGTGTCATATGCAAACTAGTATCACAGAATATATATCAAATTCATGGTGATGTGGTCCAAATTTTCATCCTGTTTAGTCAATGACATGTCATAGTCAACCAAGTATCACAGAACAGAGTAATTACTTCTGACAAAAGGCAAAACATGTTGAGAAAAGTATTAATAAAATAAAAAAAAGAAGAACAAAAAAAGTTGAAGATAATACTCTGTAACAAACACATCCTGCATTTTTAATTAAAACACCACAGTTACAGTAAAAATAGAATTTATTAATCAGCAGTAATAGTCTTGATATGAGCTAAATATTCATAGAAGACAATAATATATATTACCAATAAATAACATCATAATTTGCACAAATAAACTGTAATTAACAAGGGTGGAAACGCTTTGGTTTCAACTTCATTTTTCTTTTCGCACACGCACGCTCTCACTCACACACTTACCCAACCGGCAGCCAGTCTTTCTCTCTCATTCAAATTATCTTTTTTTGCCTTTTCTCTCTTTACTAATGATATTTTTGTACCATAAAATAAATATCCAGCAGAAAATGCTCCTAGGCCACAAAGAAGGGCACGTAGGCCAAACTGTTAAAAGATTTGACTAATTCAGTCCAAATATACTACAAAACACACTCACAACGCAGCAGCTGCAACAACATTTGTGAAAATGTAAATACCTCTCCCCTCCTCCTACCCCCCCCCCACCCCCCCCCCCCAAAAAAAAAAAAAAAAACAAAAAAAAAACGCCTTTTATGAATGATGTATATAGCATTTCCTCTTCCCCTCCCCTATCACTAGCACTCACATGATGAGTTGTAATACTTCGAAAATACATCTAATAGACACACACGTGCTTTTTTCAAATATCAATAACAAAACATGCATTTCCCCTAAACATATAAGATAAAACGTAATGAAAATACTACACACAGGTAATGCATCAGTATGTGTACCATTAAAAAGATGTACGTATTGCCTTTATTAACTGTATTAATTATTTTGACTAAATGATAAATAGTATCTTAATACACAAAAAGGGCGAACTTTTTTTTATTCACTGAGTTATATAACATTGAAATACCATCCAAAATGTGCCTGTATATGTTCACACCCAGTTCGGCTGACACCAGTTGAATGTTGAAACACAAAATTAGCAAAACTGCAGGTAAAACGTCATCAACTATCTATATTTGGAGGGGGAAAAAAAATCAACAAAAACCCAAGGCAAAACAGTAATAACAATAACTTTTCAAATATTTCTGAGTACATCATTTTAGTTGTCCGTTTTAGACAGCTGCAGTTGTAGGCAAGACGACAACATGAGAGCGTGTTGATGGTCTACTGTTAGGTGCACTATCCTGTGGATTCCTATAAAATCAAATCATAAGTATGTATGTAGTAAGCCAAAATCACTGCCTGTATCATTGTGATCTTATGATGCTGGTAAACAAATAAAGGAACGGAGGGGTGGAAGGATGCAGGGGTGGGCAATGGAGAGGGGGGGGGGGGGGGGGGGGGGAGAGAGAGAAAGGAGGGGGAGAGACAATTCAATCAGATTCACAACATCCCTTAAGTAATGTTAACCACAGTCACCTTATTTGTGTTTTGAAATTATCAATATCAAAATACCAACTGATGATTGAGTTATCCTACAGATAAATTGCTAATAAGCATGTTACACTGGATGTTGGTTTTGTTTTTATCAGTAGTTGATTCAGCTCCAATGCTTGAATCCTCCTGATAAGTGTAACTCGGATTCGTTTATCCACGCAACCCGTCCACTCAACAACAAGGCAGAGAATCGTCGTATGTAGTTTTCCAGCTTTATTCAGCGAACATCAACAACTGCATACCATCGCTTTTTCCACTCTCAACTTTTCACTTTACAATTCTCTCTACTATCAACCACCTTTTGAAACAGTGCGGCACTATATATATAGTCTCGCTACACTCTAGAAAAGGTGAGAATACCCCCACATCACACACCACAACCAATCAGAACAAATTTCATCATCACTGTCTCATGTCATACAACCTTATTTGAGATAGAAGCTTCTTTCGTTACCACTAGAATTATCCATACGCTTCGATCGATAGTAAACAACCAACTCTAGAAAATTCTCAAATAATATCGACCAACTAAACTTACCAACGTTATACAAACCTTCTTCTAATAACAACGCAAAATCAAATCAATGATAAATACACTCTGTTATTGCATGCTTAGCAAAACAAAACGATCGCATCTATCATGCGCATCACACACGAACTATCGTGCGCGTTTCAACGTAACAAAGCAATATCCATTCAATTTACGCATGCTCAGCGCATTTCTTTTAACCACTGTAGTTGTTATCTCACTATCAAGCAAGTGTCATGTGGCTACACATTATACGCTAAGACAGTTGATGTAATTCTAATACCTGGAAGGAGGTTCTGGAATTGGCATGTAATCACTGGGCAAATCCTGCTCATTATCAGACATCACCTGGTTTTCTGTACACAAAACACAATAATTTAAACTATTACAATAGCTTCATTAGTTATGTATTATTCTTAGGTGAAAGGTTGACAGCTGTTTCTTGAGCAATCTATATAATTATGGACAGGTTACATGGACCATGATTTTAGTAAAGCACTATTCACACTAAACATAAGACACCTGTATTTATGTATGCAAAACTAATTTAGTAAAATAAACACCATAGTTTATGAACTATCATCAATTGATGCACTGTCTCCAAGTTAGTTAATTATTCTGTTAAAACTGAAAATAGGACACTATACATTTTTTCATTTTTATCTTTACAAGCGTGCTTGCACGAGTTTTACAGAGCAGAATGTGAACCACTTACCCTCCACAGAGATTGCAGCTGTTCCGCGGCCACTTGGAGCTGATATGGTGTACGAGATGTAGTCTTTGTCATTGCGACTCATAGTCTTGCTATTACGACGAATTTCAGGCTATGCACAAAAAAAACAACAAAGACAATCGCTGCTGTTATAATATTAGGACGAAGCAAAAGTTAATGTTAAGACTGATTTGAACTTATGGAAAAAAATTGAGGATGATAATGCCTAGAAGGCATAATGTTCAGTTTATACAAACAACAGAGAACAAGAATTAGCTTGGAAAACAAGCAGAAACTTGAAGGAAATATAGCCGAGGAAGACTATTTAAGTAAAATATGATTGTGTATGTGTTATACGCATGAATCATCGTCATCACTGTTACCCTCATAAATAACATCATCATGCTGATTAAACAGCAATTTATTCACACTTACAAGTGCCTTTTTTGGTGGAGTGTTCCTATCTGAAGGCGCAAGAGGTGTGTCAGCCTGCAGATCAGAAAACAAAGTATAAGAGACCATTTTCTGCTAGGTTACTTATCATGCTGAGTGCATTGCTGGCCTACATATTTATTTAAAATGTATATGCGCGTGCCTTGTTATTACAGAAGCTTGCTTATAGTAGGTAGTCCAAGCCCTTCATCGGCTCTTGTCCGCTCAGAAGTTTTGACTCAGTTTTCACTTCACTTTCAACACTTATTATTAATGTAAAACTGCATCAAAACGAACAGTGGCTGTATTCAAATAAAAATTGAAAGCTTTATCTTTACATCTGTGTTGTTTTTAATGCATGTTTATGCGAAAGATTCCGAGAAAACAGCTTTTGAATACGCTTCTATCCGAGCGCTGAACGCCGCTCTGAAACAAAATGTAAGTGCGTCTGCTGCGAGGTTGGTCGTTTCAATCTCAAAGCGCTTCGCGATATTTCATTGGATGGCTTAAAAATAAGAACCAATGAGAAGTTCGGATACTTAGCTTCATTTACATATAAGTATGGTGGGCTCTCGTGTGTAAACGTTTTGTTACGAGCCGAACAAAGTGGATAAAGCGGTTTTGATGTAAGTTTGATTTTAACTAGAAGTTTAAAACTTAGCAAGAAATAAAGAGCAGACTTTCCTTTATAAAACTAGGGTATTTATTAATTTGTGCATTACTGTATCGCGGAGCGCTTTGCCGTAGAAAAGTCTACCCAAACGGTGTTCGGGTTTTCTTCCGGCCATGGCCAACTCGTAGGCCTATTCAGCGACACGAGTGCTGAGCGTAGTAGCACACCAGTAGGCCTATAATTTGCCGGCGCGCACTGCGAATTTGATGATTTCCCAACTTTGAAGCACCAAAACGGCTGAACATTACATGGGATAGGCCTGAAGAAAATTGGGCTTGGAGTATAACATATGAAGGGGTTACCTGTCAAAAATCAGCTTTCTGGTATCAATATTGGCTTCACTTTGAGACTCCAAAGTTGTCAATTTCTTCAATTCCAAAACGTTGCCAAAAAAACACCAACATTCGGCATTTTCAAACATTATTAACTTTTTACCTATTTGTCCTATGGGGAAAAAAATATACCACTGTGTTCAGAATGAAAAGCTCTTTAAATCTATGTCAGTTTTGTGATGAGGAAATCATTTTTTAAAAATGGCTTTTGACTACCTACTTATAGTGTCATATTCACTAATAATGTTAGATGAAAGACCTTTTTAACAAACAAGTACTGTGCTGTTGATTTTTAAGTGACTTGTTAGTTATTGTTGTATATAAAGAGTCTATTAATGTGTGCGTTGTTGCTTGTATGCGTAACCTACTTTGGACACAGGCAAGCACTATTAAAAGTAACGCACTTCAATGATCATTAGCCTACATGTTGACTTGAAAACAAATCGATTGGAGAGAGGATGGGAGGGGAGAGGTGATGGGATGGGGAAGAGGGAGGGGGGCAATAAAGAGAGCGAGATGGATAGGGGGGTGGGAGGTGGGAAATGTATAATAAACTCAGATTCAACAAAGGAATAGAAGAGAGGCAATCTCCTTCATAAAGAGTAACACGCAATGTGGACTCAGTTGTTTCCCATTTTATCCATGAACTACAATGAAAACACACTGCTGAGATTACAACAAACAAAGAAACAAATACTGAGGTTACAATAACCCCCCACCCCCACCCCCGCGCCCCCCCCCAAAAAAAAAATTTCTATATAAATAAAACTAAATAAAATAGCTGTTCATAACACAAAAGCAGATAAAACTCTACTAACTGCATAGCTAACGGAAGCATGATGCAGAGTAGCTGCCTGACGCTGAAGAGTCTGCCTCAGGTAACTCTCATCCTTCAGAGCATGCATACTCGCTTGCAAGATGGAGAACTTCTTCTCCCACATTCGATGCACCCTTTCCACTTCCTCTTTCAGCCTGTTGAGAGGACACAAAACAAAAGACATGCAAATTAATGAATACTTAAGACTCACAATGCTGCACACATCCAGTCAAAAGTCATGCTACTTTACAATAAAAAATAATATTGCCCCTGTTTTAAAAAATATCATTTTTGTATTCCAAGCAAAAGATAACATTTTTTCTAGATCTACCTTTCGTAACTGCAATAAGCTGTATGTTTTAAAACCTCTTTCACAAAAATAGGAATACATTTGAATAGCTTGCCACTGGCACCCTTTCTGTGCAAATGATTGTACATGTACGAATGGTTTCTGTATTTCATCGGTAGCATACTATCTTACAACAGTGAACACACCTTCGGTAGCATTCTATCTTACAACAGTGAACACACCTCTTGATCTCATTCTTGAGTCGAAGGTCAGTCATTTTCAAGGATTCGTTCTCTGCATCTCCCTTTGCACTCTTCTCTGAGGCTTTGGAACGTTCCTGCCAATCACACCGACATAATATTACCATTCATACTGAAATTTTACTCTATTTCAATTAAATATTCATAGTTTTTGAATGTCCTACATGTGTAAAAACAACAATAACAGCAACAAAATATGAACAAAAATCAACAGCAACAACAACCAATGAACACAAAAAATTACTTACCAGTACTAAAATAACCTCCAGGTGCTATAGATAATCAGTAAATATATTATATAAAATTTCATCTGTGTTAAACATAATTTCGTGACCTTCATTTTGGTGAGTGAACTTTGAAAGAAAACAATCTGATAACATCATCATATATTCTGTCCTATCCTGTAACTACTTCACCAGTTCCCAAAATGAGCTGTGGTGCAAATTTTCCCCCAATTGTGGCTTGGAATATTTCTGCCACCTCAGTCTTGCAGTATGTCCAGGTCGAACATCAGTGTGGTGCATTTTGCTGTGTTTATTCTCTTCAAGTGGAGACGGAAGGATATCATCACAAGATCATGGTCACTTCCGATGTCTGCCCCTGGAAAAGTGCGTGTCCTGCCAATGTTGATGCTTGATCTGAAGCATATCTTGACCATGATGTAGTCAATCCGGTTGTGATGCTCCCCGCTGGGACTGAGCCATGTCCATCGTCTGGATTTTTTGTGGAGACCAAGCATGTTTGCCAGTATCAGATTGTGGCATCTGGCAAACTCCAAGAGTCTCAGATCCCTGTCATTTGTCTCGTTGTTGCAGTTGGGTCCACATGTGTCTTCCTAGTTGTGGTGCGCATCCTGGCCAACCTTGCATTCCAGTTGCCTTGCACTATGACTATGTCCTTCCTTGGGACTTGGTCAAGGACAGCCTGTAGATGTTCATAGAAATCCTCGACTTCGCTGTTGTCATAATCTGATGTTGGGGCATAGGCCTGGATTATGGTGATGTTGAAAGGGGCTGCTCTCAGACAGATGGTAATGAGTCTACTGGAGACTGGGCTGTAACCCATGACAGGGGCTAAAATGTCTTTGTGGACCAAAAATCCAACGCCGTGTTTGTGCCTGTCATCTCTCCCAATGAAATAAAGCTTGTGGCCTTTGTTGGTCGTTGTTTCACCTAAGCCTTTGCAGCGCAGTTCGCTGATACCTAAAATGTTCCATCAATAGTAGTCCAGCTCATGGGCCAGTTCTTCTAATTTTCCCTCCGCAGTTAGGGTCCTGACATTCCAGGTTCCTGTGACGATGTTGTCTCTCATGCGGATCCTGCTAAGTTGTCCATCAGTAGCATACTTATCACCTCCATCCTGGTGGCCAACGGAAGGCGCGGTACTTGGGCAAGAAAGACCTGGCAGGGCCAATCCTCTCCAGGTTGTTGGCCACAGCCGATATCCATGAGTACAGTTTGGCTCGCCTTGGTCCCGAGTACGCGGTAGTTGAACCTGTTGTAACGTGAAGTTCCTCCATCCTGGCCGGTGTCTTCTGTGTAGAAGACTTTCACCCAGTGATGCTGTGCTGACATCACCCCTGTTAGTTGCCTCTTACGACACGCCGGGAAACGTCTATTATATTCAGTGCCCGAACCAACAGGGCATATATACAATGAACTAACAGATCTATATGTAAATGTTAAAACAAAATAATGATAATTAATCTGAAACAAATTCTGATGTGGTTTCTTTGCACCAACCCTTACAATGAACACTTACATTGCTACAATTCCCCTGTCTCTCCATTCAAGTCCACCTGTAACTTCACTGGGATAAAGCATATTTTACAGGATTCGACATTCGTTTAACCTCATAATTTTTTCATGCCACTGCTAAAGTTGAATGATAAATTTCACCCTGTTTAAGTGATCGGATAATTTTTTGAGGGGGTAAATAAAGTTGCTTTTTCTGAATGTTTGCCATATATGCAGACGAACACCTGTATCAGAGCTTACTGGCAAGCACATTCATCCTCTAGTGTTTCTGATCATATGAGTATGCAACAAGATAAAAATAAACAAAATGCATGGGCATACTGAACTGTGGATAACTAGCTGCTCGGTTTAATCACACGTACTTTAAGTAAGTATTACATCTTATACAACCACTCTTACAATAGCTAGCTGTCTTTCCAGCTCTTTCTTCTGGTCCATGAGTTCCTTCAGCTTGCCCTGGTCCTGAGCCTGAAGCTTGGCTGCTTCTGTCTTTGCTTTATTCAATGCCTGCACAACAAAACCATCGCAACTGTTGAGGGAGAAAAAGATTATTACAAAAGAGAAAAGGTCAGTAACAGTTTGTTTGAACTCCTTACACTTAAAAGGTTTCAAAGTGAAGATCCTAGGGTTCATACAACCGGTACCAGTAAACATTTTCTGGTAGATGCCAAATCCACCCCCCAGTTACACGTTTTTTTCTGAAAACTAATGTAGAGGAACAGTATGACGCATTCTGAAGAATTAAATTTGCTTTTCCTTGTTAAAATAGTCAGCATGTTAATAAGTCCTGTATCAAGTCTACCAGTCCTTAATAACATTAGCTGGATTTTTTCGGGTAGTTTACAGTTTCAAACAGTATTTTACTGGCTGTGGTCTGTTATTGCAATCACGGAGAGAGAGAGAGAGAGAGAGAGAGAGAGAGAGAGAGAGAGAGAGAGAGAGAGAGAGAGAGAGAGAGAGAGAGAGAGAGAGAGAGAGAGAGAGAGGAGAGAGAGAGAGAGTTTACAGTTTCAAACAGTATTTTACCGGCTGTGGTCAGTTATTGCAGTCAAGGAGAGAGAGAGGGAGAGAGAAAGAGACAGAGAGAGAGGGAGAGGAGAAACTACTATCCTGTCATAGACTGATAGAGATAGTGCAGCTTAACGAGCTGTAAATAAGCTTGCTACGTAACAACATAAAGAACTACATTTTGTATCATTCAAATGACCCTTCTTGAAAGAAAATAAGTACGCCCAATTACAGCTCAATCATGATAATTTCAGTAAATAATCACCTCTTCTTTTGCCTGTCGTATCTGCTCACTGTTCATATGCTCCAACTCCAACTTCTGTTTCATGAGCTGTAAGAGGAAGAAGAAATAATTCATAAAATATCCAAAGAGAGCTAATAATTATACTCAATTTAATGTATTACTATCATCAAAGAATGAGTTCAAATTAGCCATGAAAAATTAGACTTCAGATACTGAAAATGTAGGTACACGTTGAAAATAAAAACATCATTCTAAGCAGAATTGATTGTACAGACAGAAAATAAAAATCTAACAAAAATTGAATAATCATAATATAAAGTGTCATGGGCACATTACTCAAGTCATAAAGATTCACACCCACCAATCAAACACACACACACACACACACACACACACACACACAAACAGATGCACACACACAGACACACACACACATGGGCGCACACATACATACACACACACAAACAAGCGCGCGTGCCTCTGCTCCCACACATTCACAATGAGCCACACATGGAAACGCCTAGAGACATAATTATACCACCTAGCGATGAGTGTGCAATACATGTTTGATATTATTCAAGGATTAATTGTAGTCACTGTAATCATTGGGGTTCAATAATCAAAAAACACTTGGTTACAATTGTATTTATTAATTGCAAGTAGAAGAGAGAATATTGCGAAAAACACACACCATCAACCCATTTGTTATGTTATAATATAACTGCAAATCAAAATGACAACAAAAATACATCTTTAGTTTCAAAATGAATCAGTGTCTTAAAAATAAAAACTAGAAGGGCAAAACCCATATGCTTCTTATGGAACTCAATATTTAACATGAAAAATTAGTGCCCAGGAAAAACAAAATGAAATGGTGGCATTAAAATGCAAAGTAATACCGACTTTGATCTTTCTATACTCCAGACCTTGAGAATATATTGATCCCTGGCTCCAAATACACTCATGTAATATCAACTAAACTACAGTAAAAGTTGTATTATGCCCCCCAAAAACAGTGACCTTGGGATGGCCTTGACCCTCAGGTGATCTCTCATGCATGTCTGATCAAATAACCCAATGTTGTTGCATATTATGGGTTAAATAGCAATTAACGGCGTGGGAAAAAACAAACAAACAACAACAAAACTGACACACTGCACTTCTGCTCCTTTGGATGAGAAATAAACTGAGGTCTAGTCTGTGCACGCATGCATTCCATCGCATGGACTCTAAAGATCCTGACACTCATGACCTAGACGGGGGAGTGCCAGGTACACAAATACACCCAGTACGCACAAGGTCCCTTTACCCCACCACCGGTCGCACAGGATTGTGCTAAGTCGTCTGGGCATCAGACTATGCACTTAAAGGCTGCAAATTAGCGCCTCAGGCGGCCTGAGTTAGATCCTGTATTAGCCAGCGCACTGAGCATTCAACAATGGATGGAGACATGCGCGTTACAAATGAATATCATCATCATAAATAAACAGAGATTCCACTGTATGATCACCTCTTTTTTGTAGGTTTTTGCAAGGTCTAAAATGACCTTGACCTTCAAGATAAACGCAAAAACTGAAAATATATGAAAGATCAATCTGTCATCTCTAAATGAAAAAAGTTGGGACTTTTTTAATCTCTCATAGTTTAAGATTAAGGTCACTTCAAAGTACCTATACAAACTGGCTTTGAACAGCTCCAGTGACCTTGGCCTTGGAGGGAGGTTGACCAAATTGGCACAGTATGTGTGTCTCACTGATATCTATTATGCATCAAAGAATCACTGGTTCAATATTAATAACCTAGAAAAAAAAGAGAAGCTTTGTGAAAATTTGTAATTGTTTGACTAACATTTGATGACCCTGTGACCTTGACGTGAAGTAATTCATTCATTGATCATTTTCGAGGTCTCATGGGTATACACCATCTTAAAAAGTTTGGTTGTGATATTTAAAATAGGCTCTTAGTACTTAGCCACTTAAAATGTTTTTGGCACAGGTAGATGATGGATGGCAAACGGCGGACAGACAGATGGACGGACTTTTTTTTTTCCCGATATTATTTTTGACCTACTTAGGATTAACCTTGCACAGATTTGCAAAAATCTGAATGTTCTTTTTTGGCAGGTGAGTACACAGACTTACACTGCTATATATGTGAGTCAAAAATCAAATTCTTTTCTCGCTTTTTATAAACGGCCAAAAAAAAGAATTGATGGAAATGAAGAAATGGTAATGAATAAAAAGAAGAAAAAAGTTATTATTATATTTATTCATAGACATTTTTTCAAGTAAATATGAGTGAAGAGATCACACCTTTTCAACAACAGCTAATGGACAGCGGTGCACGCATTATCACATACACGTACTGAAGATTGTACACAATGTAGTATTTACATCAGTGAAAGTGAGAAAGGGAGAGTGGAATGAGATAGAAAAAAAAGTTATATTAAGTCAACATATGAAGAGTACAAATTCAGATAAATGACAAAGGATAAATAAGGGAGAATAAGAAAAGATGTGACAATGAAAAAAAAAAATAATAATCATGACTTTTTTCCACCACCTGATAAAATATTTATAAGGTTCCACACAATGCAAATCACATCAACTGCAATGGAAAGAGATAACAGCAGAGCGTGACGTTCAAAGTGATATAAGCTTAAGTATAGCAAACCAATAACGTCATGTTAGGATGTGAAAACAACTCTTTTTACCATTTCGTCCACCTGGAATCCACACCGAAACAAAATTCAGCAAGTGTGTGCATAAAGTACTAGACTATTATAGGCATAACTAATACACAATTGTAAAATGAAACATTTCAAAGAAACTTCACACACACCTATCTGTGTTGAAAGCTGGATTAACAGTGTGCGTAAGAACAACTAAATTATTTAAAATAAAAAAAACACCTTAATTTAACAACTAACTTAACTACAAAGACCTTTAAAATAAAAAAGAACTAGTATGCACCTAACCTGGCAATAAAAGCACTTGCAATTAATTGCAACTATTAATTATTGCTTGAGCATCATCATGCACATTTACATGCAAATTTAAGTGTCACAACCTATGCATTCAGCATTAGTGTCAATGCTTAGCTGTTAGAAATTTCAGTTTTTGATGAAAGGGAAGTAATCTAAGTTCAACCCATTTAAGTGCATAATGTTATTTAAAAATTAAAAATAAAATAAAATATACCATTTTCTTGGAAGAATGGAGTTCCTTCTCTGCTTCCTGTTTGATTTCTTCCTTTTCATGCTGGAGCTGGAAAAAAACACACCCACCTTTGTAAAGGTTTTCTAAACTGGATGCTAAAGAAAATTGCCTTATTTAGGGCTTATGAAATCAATTATCAATGAACACAAAAAATATGACTCGTGAAAAGCAAATCAATAGAAAGAAAATGGTAAAATGTATTTTGCTGTACTAAAAATTACATACCTGCTCATTAAGAATCTTTTCCTTCTCCAGGCGTCTTCGCAGCTCTTCAATAGTTTTATCTAAAATAGAGACACAATTTAAATGATTGTTTCATTGCTATATCAAATGCCAGAAAATCACAAGACTTATATAGTAAACAAGGAATGAGCAGAATGCACCCATGCCCATACCAGATCAAATGCTGAAGACAGAACTGAAGGAGGAGAGTTTTCTGCTGCATTCCTAATATTTCAATTCCTACTGGCTGGTTGTGGGACTAAGTTAGTTAGTTATTAATTGCTTACAGGGTCCAGCGGACTGCAAAGAGCCGAATCAGGACCACAAGATCAAGACCACAACTTTGCTGAAAGAGGACTCACCCCTGATCCACATAAAAGATCTGCCGAAACAACCTTAGTGGTAACACTGAAGACATTCACAAGCTGGTCACTTTACAATAAAGACATCCCATGCAGGGGACGCTGAGGCTATACTCTAATTACAAAAACAAAATATAATAAAAACATCATTATAAAATATCAACAAAACACATACATATAAAATGCCTACACTGCCAAATAATAACATCATAGGAAGCCCTAGTGACCATTTGGCAGAAAGCGTCCAATATTCCCAAGATGATACAACAGACCTCACACACAAATGAGGAGTTTTGTCCCAGAAGTGTTTTCAAGAAAAATGGTAGGTGACTGGTCTAGTGAAGAAGAAGAGAGTATAGTAGATTGATCGAGCAGAGTAGGAATGAGAAAGAACAAAGAAGAAAGACAGCTACAGTGGGAATTTAAAGCACTAAATTTCCAGAAAGTGGGAATACTATTTATACTCATAAGTGCCAACCCCCTAATCCTCTTGTCAGTATTTCCGGACCCGTTTGTCAGTATTTTTTAACACTTGTCAGTATTTTTTTTTCTCGCAAAACCTAGCCTATGACACTATAAAGTAACGACAGGCTTCCCTCTGAAACAGAAGGCTATTTTCAATCCTCTAAAATCACGATAAAAATCAGCTTGTTGAACACCACACTTGTTTTACTCTAAAATCACCATGAAAATCAGCTTGTTGAACACAGCGACGTTCAGTGAGTGCAGGAGTACTATTATGAGACCAGAAACCGGTACAGAAGCACCGCTGGCAAAGATAACCGATCGGCAACTTTTCCTCCATATTTTTATAAAAGCTACCGTATTTCCGTATTTAATTTACTTCGCCGGAATTAAATACGGTCAATCCGTACTGGTTGGCACCTCTGTATACTGAAACCCCTGGCACCCCCACGGGGGGTGTGGGATAAAGATAGACAGCATGAAATTGTCACAAGAGCCCCGTTTCCACTGCCTTTGAGATTCCCTTGTTTAGTCAGTGTAGATTAGTAGGTTACTGTTAGTCTATAGCAGATGACAGAAGTGATCATGCGTAACACAGTTGTAGCTTAATGCAAGCACGGTGAGTGACATCATCGCAGCCTACGATCCAGCTTTGAATTTTACAGCCACTCAGAGTTATTTCAGCCAATCTGGACACCGCTAGGTTAGGTAGAACCAGTTCTGGGTGATTCAAGCAAAGATATAGAACGTCAGTCGAGTTTGAAACTCTGAGCAGTACACAGTACACTCAAGCAGAAATCTCTCCTGAGAAGATTAGACAGCAGCACTTGTTGAATATTTGAATTCAATCAAGTAGCCACGGCCTGACTTTGTCAAACAGATAAATGAACATACTTTTGTTTCATCGTGATGTATTTATATTATTGTTGAAATTATGTTTGTGGAATTTGCTATGCATAGAATTGAATTGTTAGTCCGACTTTGCGTGACCACGTGGAAGAATCCGACCACGAGGCAAGCATGACCGGCCGACGCCATGTTGTATTATGCACGGACCCACGGTTGTTTAACCTATATGTATTCTTGCAGACCAGTGACTGTACCCGAGAATGTTTATAATATTATTATTTCTTTATGTGTATAGTTAGCCACAATTTATATTTATATATGTATAGGAAATTAGAGTGGAGATTCCATTGGACCACAAACTTAGCAGAATGTTCGTCGCTTATGTATAGAGATGTGGAGCTATCACTGAGGGCTACTTTGGCCTTCAGTGAGACGCTCTGCACAGACCTATTATACAGGGTTGTGCAGAATTTCATCTCATATGTTACGGACGAGCAGGCGTTATATTGTGAGCCCAACTCATCAAAAGACGAAACCAAGTCGACGCGTACAGTTGGCTGCCGAGGCATCTCCAGCATTGTGCGAAGATAGCCCAACCGACGAACCACAAAGTCAAAGACTCCAAGACAACACAGTTTGTCCCAGAAGCGACCTCAACACAGCGCTTCAACCACGCAATTAAGTGCCACAAGAAACAGTGCACTAAAACTCTGTATAAACAGGACCACAGTAATCCACTCTTCAAGAACGCTGACCCTTAAGGCAGAAAGTATCCAGTGCCCTATGATGAAAAAGTAGCTGCCTAGATTATCAGCGAGCGAACCATTCGCATTGACAATTGAACTTTTAAGTTAGTTCGTACTTCGAATATCGTGTATAAAGTAGAAGAAATAAATGTGTGATTTTTACTGTTATCAAGTGGCTGGACTACATATGATTCATAGCCGTGTGAAAGCTAGTGTGACAGTGATCTTTTACCATTTTTCTATCTATCTCTGTCCTATCCTATCCTAACCTGTCCCGTAAACCTGAGGTCGTAGGGGCACCACAGATGATCGTTTAACCAGCATACTCCATCTTTCTCTGTCCTCAGCAGCACTGATGGCTTCGCTCAGTGTCAAACCAGTCCATTCTCGAATGTTGTCCTCCCACCTCTTTTTCGGTCTCCCTCTTCTTCTAACTCCTTGCACTGTGCCTTGCAGAATAGTCTTTGCAAGGCCTGATGATCTGGTGACGTGGCTATACCATCGGAGTTTCCGTTTCTTCACCACTGTGAGCAGGTCATCGTGTTGTCCAATGGCTTGTGTGATGGTCTGTCGGACTTCGTCGTTGGAAATGCCCAGAAGTCTTCTGTAGCACCTCATCTCCATGCTTTGTATTCTTCGTTGGAGATCTGCTGGGAGGGTCCATGCTTCGCAAGCATATAGGAAGATGGAGATGACAAGGGAGCGCAGCAGTCTTACTTTGGAATGTAGACTGATGGTCCTGTCTTTCCAAATGGGCTTCAACCTTGTCAGGGCAGCAGTTGTTTGTGCGATCCTGGAGAGGACTTCCTGTCGGGACCCATTGTCTGATACAATGGCTCCTAAATATTTGAAGCTAAGCACTGTGTTGAGGGATTGGCCTTGGACTTTGATGTCCGTGTTGATGCCATTGGTGTTGTTGGTCATCATTTTGGTCTTCTCTGCACTTATTTCCATTCCATAAGCTCTGGAGGTGGTGTCAAGCCTCTGTACCAGCTGTTCAAGTTCTTGTTCCTCTCCAGCCAATCCATCAATGTTATCCGCAAAACGAAGATTGGAGATTGCTCTACCCCCTATGCTGACTGTGCCTTCATGATCTGCAAGAGCATCTGACATGATGCGCTCTAGGAAGATGTTGAAGAGTGTTGGAGAGAGTAGGCATCCTTGACGCACACCGATTGTTGTTCTGAACCAGTTCCCGATGGCGCTGTTGTGGAGGACTGCACTGGTAGCCTTGTCATACAGGCTTTTGATGACTTCAATAATTTTAGGGTTGACAATTGAACTTTTAAGTTAGTTTCGTACTTCGAATATCGTGTATAGAGTAGAAGAAATAAATGTGTGATTTTTACTGTTATCAAGTGGCTGGACTACATATGATTCATAGCCGTGTGAAAGCTAGTGTGACGGTGATCTTTTACCATTTTTCTATCTATCTCTGTACCCCAGCCTAAACAAAGACCGAGCTAAACAAATAAATGTATTAAGTGAAGTCAAAGGGAGATAACTAGCTATCCCCATAGACTAAGACGAGGAGGTAATAGCAGTCCATTGTGCAGAGCCCAGCAACAATAAAACCCCCGTCACAGAAATAAGGAAGGCAAGGGAAGACAGAAAATAGAGACTATACTTTACATACTCAGAGAGCCGACTTCTTCTTCTTTGATATCCAGGGCTTCCTCAAGTCGCTGATTCTTCTTGTCTGCCTTTTCCTGCAGGCTCCTCATCTCTTCCACCTCCTCTTCTAGTGCCTGTATGCGAGAGTTCAGCCCTGGGCTCTCAGAAATCTGTAAAACCACATGTTATAATTATTTTCATTCATTGCATGGAGACTCTGCTGCTACTGTGCATACTAATAAGAACATATTACCACATACTCACCTCTAAAACAAATTGTTAACAACATATTTTTAAACAGGAACATAAATTATCTACAGTGAAAAGACTCTTGAACACACCATATAATGCATACTTCCATGATTTCAAAGTAAAATCATCAGCAAACAAACATATTATTTGTGTATACTTTTTCAGAAAAGAAACAAAAATGAAACACATATTGCTTTTGTGGTATATATCCCAACACAAGTTGTAATATTGATGCAACCCTACAATAACATAATACACATGTATAATAATTATTGAATTATCTATGTTTGTCTTGTTATACTGGCAAGCACAAAACTAATTTATAAGTTTCCATCTGTCATGACTGAGTCACATATTTCCATACCCCTCTCTTTAAATGTTTCCCCTTTCCTAAAACAAGATGAACTGGGACAACTGGAAATTTCATTAGAATAAAGTTGTCAGCTGTGCAGCACATCATATCATGTTTAAATAGTGATAAATATAATCTGTTGTGCAAATTTAATTACAAAGCAGCACCGCAAATCTGGCCTTTATACATTGGAAAAAACCAACAACACAGCAATATAAAACAACCAAGAAACATCCACACAATATATGTAATTTGATTTTTTTTAAAATCACATTAATTTTCAGTGCATAATAATTACTGAAATTCTGACCAGCAAAGTGCCAACAAAAAAATTAACATGGATACTGTAGTAAAAAAAAAAAAAGACAAATACAACAACTTCAAACCCACATATGAACATAAAAGAGGTGTGAAAATAAATTAAACATGAATTTATTTTTAACATAATGTTGTTATTAAATTCTCATTTTTAGAATACAAAGCACAGTTGTAGTGCAGTGTCATTCTCGATGCATTATCTGTGTGAGATTTAAGGAAAAACCACATAATTAAGTATTCACCACAAATGACCATAAGGGCTGTGTGATTCAAAGTGTGTAATTATATTATACCTCGATCATGTGTAAGGCTTAAGAAATACTCATGAAAGTGCCCCAAAACAAAACAAACCTTACAATAATAAAAATTAGCATGTGTAGTAAATAAGGACATGCTGTCATAACTGGTGCAGGTGTATATTAATTTGAAATCAAGATGTATAGATTATTATTATTATTATTATCATTATTATTATTATTATTATTATTATTATTATTATTATTATTATTATTATTATTATTATTACAAAAGCTTTAATACAATCACCAATGTACATGTTTCAGCGAATAATTACCGCTGGTGTTGCAGAATCAGACAGCTGTGTTGATTTACTCTTGACTGACTGATTCAAACACAAAAGTAATGGATCATGGAAGAGATTTGATATATATCACAAAACAGATGTGAAATGTGTATATAAGTTTAAAAATATAAAAATGTAATAATTAAAAATGTAAAATAAATATTAAATTAAAAAAAAGGAAAAAAAACAAACAACGAATAAGAATATAGGAAAATGACAAAAAAGAAAATGTTCTAAAAAAGTTCATCATAGCATGATGCACATACTCTTCCCTCCTAAACAAGTACACAAAACGTTTTTGCACCATAGCATTATCACCTCAGCATCTCAATAACAACACACACTCCTAAAAACAAACTAGCCACACTATGAACTACAGATCTATTGAAGTCTTTGCAAATGTGTAACAACAATTCGACAACCTTACCGTTGCTAAATTGGGATGACTTCCACCATTTTCCACACTCTGCATCTTTACATAAACATTATACAAGAAAGCTGTAAAACTACAATTTACCAAGACTGCCTGTAAAAATTATAAATTCTCTGCATTGTTACTGCATATGTAGATTAGGTTGTTAACATCCAGGTATTTGACCTGCTGCAAAAGTGGGAAGGAGTAGGGGAGGGATGCACAGCGAGACTATAGGTCATTGGCCACTGGCACCTGCCAGGCTGACTTAAAACTCTCAGTATATACTAAGCTGACAGTAGACGGCATTGATTCTGTTGTTGACTACCTAGTAATTTGTCAAAACAAATATTATTCTGCAAAGCATGTAATAAAACTATAAGATTTCCAACTTAGATCTATAAACTAGAAAAAATACAAAAGTAGACTTTATTAAGACAATTAAGCAGTTTCCAAGAAAACATCTACATTATACATAAATAAATAAACAAATAATTAAATAAAATAAATAAATAACTGTCACTATTCTATAACTCATAATGGGCAACAATGAAAGTGTACAACATCAGCCCTAAAATTATTGAAGTCATCAAAAGCCTGTATGACAAGGCTACCAGTGCAATCCTCCATAACAGTGCCATCGGGAACTGGTTCAAAACAATCGGTGTGCGTCAAGGATGCCTACTCTCTCCAACACTTTTCAGCATCTTCCTAGAGCACATCATGTCAGATGCCCTTGCAGATCACGAAGGCACAATCAGCATAGGGGGTAGAGCAATCTCCAATCTTCGTTTTGCGGATGACATTGATGGATTGGCTGGAGAGGAACAAGAACTTGAACAACTGGTACAGAGGCTTGACCCCCTCCAGAGCTTAAATATGGAATGGAAATAAGTGCAGAGAAGACCAAAATGATGACCAACAACACCAATGGCATCAACACAGACATCAAAGTCCAAGGCCAATCCCTCAACACAGTGCATAGCTTCAAATATTTAGGAGCCATTATATCAGACAATGGGTCCCGACAGGAAGTCCTCTCCAGGATTGCACAAACAACTGCTGCCCTGACAAGGTTGAAGCCCATTTGGAAAGACAGGACCATCAGCCTACATTCCAAAGTAAGACTGCTGCGCTCCCTTGTCATCTCCATCTTCCTATATGCCTGCGAAGCATGGACCCTCACAGCAGATCTCCAACAAAGAATACAAAGCATGGAGATGAGGTGCTACAGAAGACTTCTGGGCATTTCCTATACCCAACACATCACCAACGACGAAGTCCGACAGACCATCACACAAGCCATTGGACAACACGATGACCTGCTCACAGTGGTGAAGAAACGGAAACTCCGATGGTATGGCCACGTCACCAGATCATCAGGCCTTGCAAAGACCATTCTGCAAGGCACAGTGCAAGGAGGTAGAAGAAGAGGGAGACCGAAAAAGAGGTGGGAGGACAACATTCGAGAATGGACTGGTTTGACACTGAGCGAAGCCATCAGGGCTGCTGAGGACAGGGAAAGATGGAGTATGCTGGTTAAACGATCATCTGTGGTGCCCCTACGACCTCCGAGTTACGGGACAGGATAGGATAGGATAGGATTCTATAACTCAGATATTAATCTCAAAGTTTATGTTTTAACTAGAAACAGCAGCTCTGCTACAGAAGTAGATGTAAATTAACTATGTACAACACAAACTTACGCTGATATCATCCATGAAGAACTGCCGCTCATGATGCTCTGATTGTTGCTGGTGCTGGTGCTGCTGAAGTTGAAGCTGCAGCATCTGGATGATAGACTCGTTGCGAGCGATGGTATTTTTGAGCTCCTGAATGCGAACATCCTGCCCTTTGAGGTCACTCTGCTGGCGAGTGCGCTCGCGCATTAAATCTTTCTCCATGTTTTTCTTGGTTGGAGAGATAGGAAGAAAATGCACAGGTGAGGCATGCAGTGCACATTAACATGCAAGACAAACATTGATAATTACAAGACCTAAAAAAAAGTTTTGTAATGTATAAATTCAATGCAGTATTAGTTTAAGTTTTATCGGGCAGTTTGAGGTGCATATGCTTGCATACCTCTAAAGCACCTTTATCTACCCTCGTTTACCCATTTAACCCAATATATTTTAAAAAATTATTTTGTTCCATCAAATTCCAATATAATTATAAAAAGTACCTTTTTAAATAGTTAAGTGTACCAGTGTGCAGAATGCAATAAAAATGAATGGTTAATCATGCTATAGAATAGATAGATGTGTAGATAAAATAGAACAGGTTGTATGTGCAGGTAACAATGTATTTGTATTAATTACATGCTAAAACAGGTGATGGAAAAGATGTGAAGGGAAAGACCAGAAAGCCTTGAAAAATCCAACTTCATTCTGAGCTTGATTTAAAGAACATTTATTCCATCTGCTCCTTAAGTGGCTTAACAATGCCATAGACAGAAAGGCAAGTTAGGATTTTTACATATTTCACTTGTAACAAAGAACTCATGCATAGAAAAAGGATCAAAGCAGCCCAAACACTTTTGAAATCTATTAAACTAAAGCCAAAATGACATGATGTATTACCTTGTATAAGACAGAAAGGCGAGACACAGCATCTGCAAGCTGTTGTCTGAATGCTTTTCTCAGGGAACTCACTCTCTGTTGAAAACAAACGTAATTCAAAATTGGTAAAACAGCTATTGGTTATATAAACACAATTTCCTGATTATATGATCATTAATGCACAAAACAATTATATCTATTTGCTACCCCATTCTACCCTATCCTATCCCATAACTCGAAAGTCGTCGGGGCACCACAGATGGTCTTTTAACCAGCAACACAATCTTTCTCTGTCCTCAGCAACCATCATGACTTCGCTCAATGTCAAGCCAGTCCATTTCGAATGTTGTCCTCCCACCTCTTTTTCTGTCTCCCTCTTCTTCTACCTCTTTGCATCGTGCCTTGCAGGATGGTCTTTGGGCGAAATACCACTGAACAGATTTTCAACCTCAGAATAATCTGCCAGAAATACCTACAGCACAAACAACATCTATATCATGTGTTCGTAGACTTCAAAAAAGCGTTTGACCCAGTCTGGCATGCAGCTCTGTGGGCAACCATGAGGATGTACAACATCAGCCCTAAAATTATTGAAGTCATCAAAAGCCTGTATGACAAGGCTACCAGTGCAGTCCTCCATAACAGTGCCATCGGAAACTGGTTCAGAACAACAACTGGTGTGCGTCAAGGATGCCCACTCTCTCCAACACTCTTCAACATCTTCCTAGAGCTCATCATGTCAGATGTCCTTGCAGATCATGAAGGCACAGTCAGCATAGGGGGTAGAGCAATCTACAACCTTCGTTTTGTGGATGACATTGATGGATTGGCTGGAGAGGAACAAGAACTTAAACAGCTAGTACAGAAGCTTGACACCACCTCCAGAGCTTATGAAATGGAAATAATAGCTACAGAAGACTTCTGGGCATTTCCTAAACCCAGCACATCACCGACGACGAAGTCCGACAGACCATCACATAAGCCATTGGACAACATGATGATCTGCTCATAGTGGTGAAGAAACGGAAACTCTGATGGTACGGCCACGTCACCAGATCATCAGGCCTCGTAAAGACCATCCTGCAAGGCACAGTGCAAGGAGGCAGAAGAAGAGGGAGACAGTAAAAGAGGTGGGAGGACACAATCGAGAATGGACTGGCTTGACACTGAGTGAAGCCATCAGGGTTGCTGAGGACAGAGAAAGCTGGAGTGAGCTGGTTAAATGATCATCTGTGGTGCCCCAACGACTTCCGAGTTACAGGATAGGATAGGATAGGAAAACTGAGGCAGTAAAGACTACAATACTCACATCCAGATGAATTTTCTCCAATTCACTGACTCGCTCATTGATGCGGCAATATCTGCAGACATTATGAACAGTTTGAACATAAGTTGCAATAAAGACTGAGTGAATTGAACAGCAGGAAAATGCACAACTTTCTCCTTCAATCTCCTTCTTATTAACACACACACACACACACACACACACACACATATATATATATATATATATATATATATATATATATATATATATATATATATATATATATATATATATATATATATATATATATATATATATATATATATATATATATATATAAATTAGTATATCATCAACCCAGCTGCTTGCGCCACACCACCATAAAGTCGTATGTTTGTCTTCTAATTTAAAGAGGAATAGCACATAACATAAAACACTTTTAACATTGTAACACTGACATTGTAATGCCCTGAAGAAGGTAATTAAAAACCGAAAATTTGGCAATTCAAATTGAGTGGATAACATATTGTCGTTTTAAAAGTGTTTTATGTCATATATATATATATATATATATATATGTATATAGTAAATATTTGTCCTTTCAGTTTTGAACACATAATAAAACATTACACAATTATAAGCAAATGGTTAGGCCCTATATGCCCAGAGGGGGGTTTTAGACAAAAAGGAGGGATAAGTGGGGTGGGAAGGTGGGGGGTATACATATATAAATGTACATGCAAAATCGAACAGCATACAATTAGTTATTTATCACACCACAACAGGCATTCACAATGAAGGAAAACAACAATAATAACAACAACTATAATTTACAAACACACAAACAAAAAACAACAACACACATTTAACAATTTGCTAAAAAAAAAATTATATAATGTCAATAAATATAATTTACTAAAGTAAGTTCATTCATACAAAGAGATGGCTATGCTTGTGTACTAAAGTAACAATAAAGAACAGCAATATTGTGATGCAACAATTCAACATGCACTCATACAGAAGAATACACACATTATAATTATTAACAGATTAACATAAATACTATAGATTTAAAAAAAAAAGAAAAAAAATGCTGACTTACAATTCAAGAGACTTGCTCTGAAGCTTGGACTCATGATCTGCCTGCATGACATGCTTGGTGAAATTAATGTCTCGACGCAAGTTAGCAACATCCTGAAAATATTCATTCGATTTTATTATTGTCTAATTTTAATATGATGACGTTAATAATTTATAAATCACTTACTTATAGCAGATTTTTGCCAGACAAATGACATGTACAGCAAAACAATTATTCATTTCGATGAAACACAATGGTCTATGAACCACACTGTCCTCTAATTTAAAGCCTGTTCTTGTTTGTTAACTGTGCAATGTAGATATCCTGATCCATGTGACCAGACTGGTCCACAACCTTTTGATATATATAAAATATGACGAATGCTCTCTGCATAATTTGAATACTGATAATCAGAGCTATGGTTTGAATTAAGTATAAGTTTACCTAAGCTAAAAATTTCAGAGCATCACACAAACAAATGAAAACAACCGTCTTTACTAACCTGCAAAAGGACTTGCAGCACTTCAGTCATTTCTTTCAGGTCTACCACTTCAGTAACTTCTGTCTGTGATGCCCGATCAAGGCTGAAGAAGCCAATCTTCTGAACATCGGCCAAGGTTGGCCTGGAAAATGTAGATGACAGT
This sequence comes from Oncomelania hupensis, assembly GCA_036898135.1. Taxonomy (NCBI): domain Eukaryota; kingdom Metazoa; phylum Mollusca; class Gastropoda; order Littorinimorpha; family Pomatiopsidae; genus Oncomelania; species Oncomelania hupensis. Next base: position 93,988,682 of record CM072511.1, on the reverse strand, counting down.
TATAAAATAAGACATGTTACCATTGAATACATTATTTATACAGAAATTCAAATTTACATTTTCATATATATATATATATATATATATATATATATATATATATATATATATATATATATATATATATATATATATATATATATATATGATTAATTAGATTATTACTATGTTTGTGTGCACAAACTGCAGCCATGCCATATAGTCATAAATGAAGACTTTGTTCTGTGTTTGAGCTTCATTGATTAATTGAATGTGTGTGTGTGTGTGTTCGTGTGTGCGTGTGTGTGTCTGCATATGTCTCTGCATGAGTGAGTGTGTGTGTGTGCGTGTGTGGGTGTGTGTGCATGGGTGTGTGTGTGTGTGTATGTGCACAGCTAACTATAGTAACATCCATGCTTATTGATATTGATCTTGAGTAGTACTTCCCTGAAGCCAATCTTGTCTACTTTGCAAAGGGTTTCCAAAGCATTTGGATTTGGATTTAGTACAATACATTGCTACATCCATATACTAGCATACATGCAACAGTAGGAGTGTGGTGGTTCAATTTTAAAGTCTTCTCAATGATGCTTGGGCAGTTTTGTAGCTCTGAATGGATGCTGAGCCATGATGGCCTGAATTGTCCAGGTTATTCCAGGCAATGATGGTGCATGGAAAAATGGTTGTTCATATTGGTCTGTATTACCCTGTGCTATAGGTAACATTCACTATTCTTTCGAAAATAGTTGTCAATAGGTCGATGTAAGAATGCAGCTAGTAGATGAGGAGCGTCTGGGCCTGCAATATTCTGTAACAACTTTATTCTGTTTCTTTTAGCTAAGCCTGTTTGCATTTGATAAAAAAATGAATTAAAAAAAAAAGACAGGTCCACTGATAATTCGATTCGGTCAACAAAACTTGTTTTCGTGCTTCAAGAACTGAACATTGACATGAACAATGCGGTGGCAAATGGGAAACTATAGCCATGAACTAGGATAAACGAACAAATACACACCTAAACATATCTTCTTCATTGTCTCTTGTTCCATAAACGGCAAGAATGTGATCCTGAAGCTCTTGCTCAGCCACAGTATAATCATTTTGATCCAAAGTGGAGGGAAGAAGGGCAAGCGTCGCCATGTTGTTTTGGCAACGTGCTAATTTACGCGCTTTCGTTACGGAAGAGTTTGGGCAAGGGAAAGCACCCTTGTAGCAGATGTTATTTTTGCTGGGAAGAAAGGTAAGTTGTTTATTTTCCAAAGAATTGTATTATTTGTTTTTCATCGTAACTAAACTTTTGCAGCCCTAGGCACGTTTAAAATATAGTTCACTCTACGAGTGAAAAAAGGTACACGTAAAATCCCACCTCCAATTGTGGATTTAAAGTATAATGAAACACTCATTATGTAGGCTATTGTAGCAAAAAGTACACTATCACTTATCAGTGCCAGTGTCTTTTATAAATTATAGTCACTTGTAGATGCCCATAATCATTTGTTTGCGCACGTTTCACTCACAGTATAGTGAGATGTACTGTAGTCAGTTAGTTAGCTCACTGACACCGTCTACAATTGTTTTACTAAAATTATGATTTCATATCTTCTCTTCGTAGTATTTCTTATTAGACATAGAATTGTTGTTGCCCAGTGTCCATGCATGTCATTGATTATATAAGAAGTACTGTAACTTCAAGTACATGTAAGGCTTATTCTGAGGTCGATGACTCCGATGATAATTCCAAAATAAAGCTCCAAGAGAGCATTGTTAAGTTGGTAGAGTGGACAGATAAGAGGTTCTTCAATTTAATGGCCAAAAATGTAAAGTTATGTTCTTGGGAAGAAATAACCACCACCACTTATTTCAAGGGATGTGACAAGAAGCGTTGGCTTGGTTCTTGGCATCCTGGTTGATTCTGATTTGAACTTTGAGGTTCATGCGAATGAAATAGTCAAAAAGATAAATACTAATAAGTTAGGACTGCTCATATGTGCCATTAAAACAAGTCAAGGGATATAATACTTTTAATAGTCCCAAGCTTTACTTAGTTTCATTAAGAAAATAGCTGGAATTGATGATCTTGAATATTGTGAGCGATTGAGACCTTTTACTAGTTTAGACTTCCAAGTTTGGAATATGACTGAGGTTTTTAAGATTGTTCATTTTTGTTTAAACTGTCTGATGTTGAGATTACTAGAGGCCATAACTTTAAGCTTCCTAAGTCCCGTAACAACACTCCTCAATTCCACAATATATATATATTTTTTTTAACTAACAACAACATAATCATAACAACCTGGAATAACGTACCGACTGAGGCTGTGACTGTGAGTTCAAATTAACTGCATGTATATAAAAATCGTCTGGATCTTAGTAATCTTTAATCCACAAATTTGGAGGCTTGACACAAAAAAAGTATACAAAATTGATAGAACAGTAACCACTGGGCGTGGGTTACTGACCATCATTAAGAGATAAAAGAGGGCTAAAGGTTTTAAGCCTGTGTGAAATACTATACTATGCTCTGTTATGCTTCAATAATGGTATTGGATGCAGTCATTCTAACATTTCAAAAATATAAAAAAGTGTTTTCCTTTCTGTCTTCTAATAGTGATCTTCCTGCCTTTATGCCACATGTTTGAATGATGTATGTGTGTGTTGTATGTGTGAGAGTGGGTGAAATGTGATCGTTTATGCTGGTATAGATCGCTAAGCTTTGAGCCTGATTATTGATTTGGGAAAAAGCACGTAAATATCATCCATTAATATTATTATTATTATTATTATTATTATATTATTATTATTATTATTATTATCATCATCATCATCATCATCATCATCATCATCATCATCATCATCATCATCATCATCATCATCATTATTATTATTATTATTATTATTATTATTATTATTATTATGCTGTTTGGATGCCACCCTTTGTAACATACTGCGCATTCCACAAGGAAATTATACATTTACAAACTTCAGCTCTGTGTGCAGGAGCTGCAGTTTCTAGGTACAGGTACTGTAGTTGGGACTTCTAATAGGTCTTGCAGCCATTACATGTCCCCTCCTTTTAAAACAATATTAGGTCATTGTCGTATTGCTCTACAATTTTGCCTACTATTAATTACAGTCATACATTTACTATCCATGTCTATAAGATTATTGAAGGTATTTAGGCCAAGTGCAGATTTTGTTACATTAGATAATTTGTTCCATTCTTTAATTTGCTCTATTGGTAAAATTAAATTTTCTGGTGTTAGTAGAACTTTGGTTAATGAAAACAACAAACTTTGGTTAAGATTTTGTTGATATTTTAGATGAGTTCTTAAAAAAAAGTCTTCTTTAAATGCTTTCTAATATGGAGAATCATGTATGAGTAAAACTTTTTCACACACAAAATTAGTTTGAACTACTTGCATGGAGCACATACATAGCTTGTGAGTTTCTTGGCAACATGTTTTATTTATTTATTTTATTTTATTAATTTATTTTATTTTATTTATTTATTTGTTTTATTACTTTATTATATTAGGAGGGATTTTTTGTGGTATTCACATACAAAATGATGCTAGACAGAGGATACATATTTCCATCTTAGGTTTATAGATTTCACAATGTTCTTTATAAGTAGGAACCATTTTAATTGGGTTTATAGATTTTCTTTTGTATTCATCATTAGATTCGTTAGAGCAAATTAATTTGCTAATCAAATGCCTGTTATATTCTTTCTTGATCAGATAAATGATTTGACGTATGTTTACTAGTAATACAATTAAAAAACAATTGTAATTCAACTTAAAGGTGAGAGGATTGAAGATTTTACAACATCAAGGGACATAAATGTATAGTATTCTAAACGTTTGGCAGTTTAGTTTGTTCGGTTATCTCCCTTGTACCTTATCTCGGTGCATTTGTACCTGTAATGTTACGTTTAGTATACGATATTGTTTTTCAAACTGCTGTTGACAGTCATTAAAGTTGACCGAATGATGATGGTGATAATGGTAGAATATGAATTGGTGGTATCACTGAGATCATGTATAATCTAAAATAAATTCCTATCCTGTCCTATCCCGTAACTCTGAGGTCGTTGGGGCACCACAGATGATCATTTAACCAGCATACTCCATCTTTCTCTGACCTCGGCAACCATAGTGGCTCCGTTCAATGTCAGTCCATTCTCGAATGTTGTCCTCCCACCTCTTTTTCGGTCTCCCTCTTCTTCTACCTCCTTGCAGAATGGTCTTTGCAAGGCCTGATGATCTGGTGACGTGGCCATACCATCGAAGTTTCCGTTTCTTCACCACTGTGAGCAGGTCATCGTGTTGTCCAATGGCTTATGTGATGGTCTGTCGGACTTCGTCGTTGGTGTTGTGCTGGGTATAGGAAAAGCCCAAAAGTCTTCTGTAGCACCTCATCTCCATGCTTTGTATTCTTCTTTGTAGATCTGCTGTGAGGGTCCATGTTTCGCAAGCGTTTAGGAAGATGGAGATGACAAGGAAGCGCAGCAGCTTTACCTTGGAATCTAGACTGATGGTCTTGTCTTTCCAAATGGGCTTCAGCCTTGCCAGGGCTGCAATTGTTTGTGCGATCCTGGAGAGGACTTCATGACGGGACCCATTGTCTGATATAATGGCTCCTAAATATTTAAACATATGCACTGTGTTGAGGGATTGGTCTTGGACTTTTAATGTCCTTGTTGATGCCATTGGACCGATTGGTGTTGTTGGTCATCATTTTGGTCTTCTCTGCCGTTATTTCCATTCCATAAGCTCTGGAGGTGGTGTCAAGCCTCTGTACCAGCTGTTCAATTTCTTGTTCCTCTTCAGCCAATCCATCGACGTCATCCGCAAAACGAAGGTTGAAGAATGCTCTACCCCCTATGCTGACTGTGCCTTCGTGATCTGCAAGGATATCTGACATGATGCGCTCTAGGAAGATGTTGAAGAGTGTTGGAGAGAGTAGGCATCCTTGAGTTGACGCACACCAATTGTTGTTCTGAACCAGTTTCCGATGGCACTGTTATGGAGGACTGCACTGGTAGCATTGTCATACAGGCTTTTGATGACTTCAATAATTTTAGGGCTGATGTTGTACACTCTCATGGTTGCCCACAGAGCTGCATGCCAGACTCTATCAAACGCCTTCTTGAAGTCCACGAACACATGATATAGATGTTGTTGTTTTTTTTATAACAAACTTGTTTTATTTACAAATCATGCATGTTCACAATTTATATTTCTAATTCATAATGCATTACATTTACATATAATTGTCTCTCTCGTTTAGCAGTAAAAGCATAATTATACAATTACAATTCAAACCATGTACAGTTACAAAATACTTAGACATAATACATATTTTAAAGAAATAATACAAAAACTGCGAGTCCTACATGCAGATTTGTTTGTTACGATTTTAGATAGAAAGAAGCAAGAAAGGAAAAGAAAAAAAAAAAAAAAAAAAAAAAAAGAGAGAGAGAGAGAGAGAGAGAGAGAGAGAGAGAGAGAGAGAGAGAGAGAGAGAGAGAGTGAGACCATGGAGGGTATCAATCCATATAACATTCCGTGTGGAAACGAAGCAGACTCTTCAATAAACATTCAAAATAAAGATTTATACGCGTGCCATGCTAGTGAAAAATTTTCATACCTCATGTTAATATTTGCAATATATCTTTCAATGGCGTACCTCTTGTTCATAACAGATTTATATGCAGGAAAGAACGGCAATTGTTTTTCAAGTTTGCATCTATAAATATATGATTTCGCCAACATTATTAATAAATCCAACACTTCATCAGTTTTTACATTTTGGTCACATGCAAATATAACTAGATGTTCGCTAAAGCGGATATAGATGTTGTTGGTGCTGTAGGTATTTCTCGCAGATTATTCTGAGGTTGAAAATCTGTTCAGTGGTACTTCGCCCTGCCCTGAATCCCGCTTGTTCTTCAGCTATAATTTGTTCAGCTTGGGGTTTCAACCTTCGTTTATCACACAGGTCCAAAAGTTCGCGTGTGATCCACGGTTTCTTCTTTGGCCGGTGCTTTTCAAGGATCTCAGTGGCGGCATCTGTCACAGTTGAGTTGAAGGTGGTGGTCATGCGGTTGACATCTACTTTACCAGCTCCCAAAATTAGCAGTGGTGCTATTGTGGCTTGAAATATTTCTGCCACCTCCGGGTCTTGCAGTTTGTCCAGGTCGAACTTCAGTCTAGTGCACTTTGCTGTGTTTACTCTCTTCAAGTGGAGCCGGAAAGACATCATCACGAGATCGTGGTCACTTCCGATGTCTGCTCCTGAAGAAATGTGTGTCCTGCCAATGTTGATGCTTGATCTGAAGCGTTTCTTGACCATGAGGTAGTCGATCTGGTTGTGATGCTCCCCGCCGGGACTGTGCCATGTCCATTGGCTGGATTTTTTGTGGAGACAAGCGTGTTTGCCAGTATCAGATTGTTGTATCTGGCAAACTCCAAGAGTCTCAGACCTCTCTCATTTGTCTCCTTGTTGCAGTTGGGTCCACATGTGTCTCCCCAGCTGTGGTGCGCATCTTGGTCAACCTTGGAATTCCAGTCGCCTTGCACTTTGATTATGTCCTTCTTTGGCACTTGGTCAAGGACAGACTAGATGTTCATAGAAATCCTCGACTTCGCTGTCGTCATAGTCTGATGGATGATGGGGCTGATGTTGAAAGGGGGCTGCTCTCAGACGGATGGTAATGAGTCTACTGGAGACCAGGTGGCAACGCATGACAGTGGCTAGAATGTCCTTGTGCACCAAGAATCCAACACCGTGTTCGTGCCTGTCATTTCTCCCGCTGAAATAAAGCTTGGGGCCTTTGTCGGTCGTTGTTTCACCTAAGCCTTTCCAGCGCAGTTCGCTGATACCTAAAATCGATAGTGGTCCATCTCGTGGGCCAGTTCTTCTAATGTTCCCTCCGCAGTTAGGGTCCTGACATTCCAGGTTCCTACAATGTTGTTTCTCGTGCGGATCTTTCTAGGTTGTCCATCAGTAGCACACTTATCACCTCCGTCCTATTGGCCAACGGAAGGTGCGGTCCTTGGTGACCCGGGCGACGACCGATCCGGTATGGAATGAATGGTTGTTTCCATCATGCAGTGTGGCTTGGGCAAAAAAAACAACATGGCAGGGCCCAATCCTCTCCAGACTGTTGGCTACAGCCGATATCCACGAATACAGTGTGGTTCGCCTTGGCCCCGAGCACGTGGTCGTTGAACCTTTAGTAACATGAGGTTCCTCCGTCCTCTTACGACACGCCGGGAAACGTTGGGTCTATTCTATTCAGTGCCCGAACCCACAGGGTTTATTTGTTTACTAGTGGTTTTGTACCCTGGCAAGCCAGGGTACACAGGTTCCCATACCCCCCCCCCCCCATATCTCCCCGTCCCCCCTCCCATGATGGTTCACCATACTCCCTTAATACCTCCCCGAACCCACTTGATACCTCCCCATACCCCCTTGATACCTTCCGTACCCCCCTTGTAACCTACCTGTACCCTCATTGATACTTCCCCGTTGATCGTTTCGCAGGTATGGATGAAAGGAATAGACCTTTCTTCTTTCTTAGGTAGATTTGTGTCCCCGGACACATTGAGTGTATACCATCACCATACCCCCTTATATATACCCGTATCCCCGTTATGCCTACCCATGCCCCTTTAAACATACCCATAGCCCCCTTTTACCTACACGTACCACCCCATCCCGATCCTTGCTAATAACAATACTACTACTACTACTACTACTACTACTACTACTACTACTACTACTACTACTACTACTACTACTACTACTACTACTACTACTACTAATAATAATAATAATATTAAATATAGAATAATACAAATAGAAATCATAAAAAACACCAAGGTTTTAAAAAAAAATTTGATATCAGATATAATAATAATAATAATAATAATAATAATAATAATAATAATAATAATAATAAGAAATAAATAAATAAGTTAAAAGTAAAAAGCCTAAATTAAAAAGAAAAATATCCATATTGTAGAGTAAAAAAAAAAATAATAATAAAAAAATATGGCCCGCGGGAGATGCGAACTTGGGTCTCCTGCACGGTAGGCGAATGTATTTTAAGTTTTACAATGTGTCCGAAATGTTCTTGTTAATATGTACATAAGCGTGATTACACGTACATGTTTACATGTTTATAGTATTGTTACATTTTATTACCTTTTGCTGACAGCAAATCCATGTTAGAATTTCTCCTTGGAGATAATAAAGTTTTCTGAATCTGAATTCTGAAAAAAAATATGGCCCGCGGGAGATGCGAACTTGGGTCTCCTGCACGGTAGGCGATATGTATTTTAAGTTTTACAATGTGTCGGAAATGTTCTTGTTAATATGTACATAAGCGTGATTACACGTACATGTTTACATGTTTATAGTATTGTTACATTTTATTACCTTTTGCTGACAGCAAATCCATGTTAGAATTTCTCCTTGGAGATAATAAAGTTTTCTGAATCTGAATCTGAATGTCTTACTAAGTCAGCCACCAAGGCTTGGTATTAAAAGCATCAATTTTTTGGTCTATATGGGAAAACATGCTGAAACCTCAAATCGATTTTTAATTAATCAAATTTAATTAGTTAAACACAAAATTTTGTAAGATTGGTGACATGAGTGCAAAAGTGTTTTGAATGGAAATAAAACAAAATTTGCGGTATTACAGAACGGCACGTTCTTGACACGGCCGGGTTGAATCGGAAGCGCGCGGAATGAGGCTATTGCAGTTTGTGGACATTTTGTTTATTTATTTATCTCAGAAATGGTTAAACGTTCGGTAAGGAAATGTCGGCTATAACGATTTCGCTGGTTCTGAGCACACAGCAGGCCTATCCGTAGCGTCCAGCACCTGCCCAGATCAGCGTCCATACCGGACAAACTTTATAGTAGAGGCGAAGAAGGACTTCCGGCTAAGCAATTTATATATATAGATAATAATTTTCTTTGTCGGTAGTTTTGGGGACTCGGAGTCTCATGCCTGGAACAATCCTAAATACTTGTCCTAGACAATAACAGTAAACCTTGTCATAAGCAATGGTTTCTTGTTAGTGGTTGTCCCAGGTTTTGTACCAGGCTTCATCGTCTCAGTCTATGTGTCACAGTACATAAAACTATAGCATAATTTTCAGTTTAAAAAGAAAGAGACTTGCACATTATTTTGTTATTCAGTGTCAGTCCCCTTTAACTTGCACTCCTCAGGTTATAAATTTTGAATAACTCTCTATACACACTTATCTTCTTTACAGATAAGGTGTCCTGCCTAGATTGTGAGGGAGAACGATGGCGTCAGCAGTAGAACATCTTACAATGAGACTGTCTGATTACGTGACACTAGCCACAGAACTACAGACATGTTGCAGTAAGATGTCCAGCATTAAAGGCATGCCAAAGCTGGAGCGTAGGATCGGCACAGAAATCAAGTTTTTCCACACTGTAAGATTTTTATTCTTCTGGTTTTGTTTGTGTATTTTTGTATTTTTTTATGCTTTCAACTGTCACGCGTATGGCGAACTGTTGAGAATACATGCATTTTGTAGTGTAATTTTAATGACAGTTTCTCAGGATGCAGTATACCATTTTGCACCCACTGAAAGTGTGAACACTACCCTTTTTTTTTTAAATTTTGTTGGTAACATGACAGTTGTTCATTTTTTTATGCTGTTTTTTTTTCAGTTTTTTTTTAAAGTTAAATTGTGAACTTAAAAAAAAAGCTTTTGATCATGCAGTCTTAGTAATAATAATATTGCTAAAATCCTGCATGCTTATTTATTCAATCTCTGTTGATGCGTGTGAATGTTTTACGATTGAGACGCGGCACGATAGTTCCGATCATTTTATTTTGCAAAGCGTGCAACGATAGCAAGTATTTATCTTTGATTTGATTTTGCGCTTTTGCTAGAAGGAAGCTTTGTATAATGTTGATAATTTTCGTCGGTCAATATTGTTGAGAATTTTCTGGAATTATTTGTTTATTATCGATCGAAATTTCCAGATCTGTCTCATAATAGCTAAGCGATTCTTCTAAACCGAGGAATGTTCTATGAGGTAAGACAGTGCGTAGTTCCGGTGACGAGTATTCTTTGATTGGGTGTTATTCATTGCGTCATTCTGAAATGTTCGAAGTTTTTGGGATTGCAGAGAGGCTATATATAATAAGTAATGCACTATCTGCTTGTAAAAGAAGTGTTTGTTTTTTTAAATAGTAATTTGCGAAAAGCGATCTTGTATGCAGTTGTTCGGTTTTTACTGAATAAAGTTGGAAAACTTTATACGATGACTCCCGCCTTGTTGCTGAATGAACAGGCTGCGTGAACAAACGAATTCGAGTTACACATATCAAGATTCAAGCATCGGGGCTGAATCGGCTATTGATAAACACGCGTAACAGAATGAGTATGTGGTTTTGTTTTGTATGTTGTGTTTGTCCTTATGCATAGTCCATATGTATGACTGCATGCCTTTCCATACATGTGTGTGTGTGTGTGTGTGTGTGCATGTGTGTGTGTGTTCAGTGTGAATGTGCTGTTTCATGTTCATTCCCATTCTAGAGTACTTTGACACTGAGATTTGATGTAAATTATTGAATAGGTCTGTAAGACCGAAGTGACACTCTTTTCTTAGTACAAAAAGGAACCTGTGAATCCTAGGACAATTTCTCCTGCATAACAGGAATTAAATAGTGAAGAAAAATAGACCAGAGAGAGAGAGAGAGAGAGAGAGAGAGAGAGAGAGAGAGAGAGAGGGGGGGGGGGGGGGGGGGGGTTTGGCATAGGAGAAGGGGGAGGGGAGGAAAGAGAGATAGAGAGTGTACGAAAGTATAGCAGAATGGCATGCAGTGTTAAACATGTTGCTTGCTTAAGACTTGTAGATTAAAATGTAAAGGAAAAAAATGAATGTGTGAAAAAAAATAATATCGTAATATCAGTTAATGCAAATAGCAAATGTTTATATGCAACTCTTCAAAGACACAAATTACATTTTGTTGTTGAATCAGTTTCCGTATTGAAACCAACCGAGCATTTACAAACCAACCAACCAACAACAACAAAATCATCAGTACTTACGTTTAATTCCTTTGGTATTCCGATGCACAACACTGTCCAGAAAATGAAAATTGAAATCCTGAGGTTCCTTCTCTTTGTGTGTAGTCTGAGGAAAGCTTGCGGAAGCATGTTTTCTCAAACTGGATAGCAGAGATCAGCTTTGGACATCGTGGCATTGTTTTTGCACTTCACACCATAGAGACGAGAAGGAACCCTTGCATTGGTTTCAGAGTTTCTAGTGGTGTGGGGCTTGTGTAAAAGTGCTCGAACAGTTGTAAATCGCGTCGATATGATACCCTGTGTCAATACTTAACAGCTGATATATGGATGGTTAAGACACCCTACTAAGCTCCACTTGTTGCGTGCTATCTTCGAAAATGCCTGCCATTTGAGGGCGAATATATTTGTTTATGAAGGTGAATAAGTCTGTGTATAACGGTGAACACTGTTTGTGCATTAGGGTGTTATTACCATGACGTTGTAAAGCGTGGTGATCGCGTTGTTGTTGTTGTTGTTGTTGTTGTTGTTGTTGTTGTTGTTGTTGTTGTTGTTGTTGCAACCACTGATTTGTTTGCAGACTTATCTGGAAATACTTCGATGTAGTCGCGAATCAAAGCGAGCTAGATGTCGGTCAACTAGTTGCACACCATATCTCAAGAGCCACTAAACGGATTTTGACCGAACTTCGTAGGAGCATGACTTGAGTTAGTAGTCAGCCTACCGTGACATCATAAGCATATTTGCTCTACTTGAAAGGTCAAGGTTGCTGGAATCTGTTTTTGTGCTAAACACGTTTTGCTGTATATCTAAACAAACAAACAAACAAACAAACAAAAACAACGGTATACTCGACTTTGGATATTATTTATTTATTTTATCTTAACGTTCTTGTATAGCGCTTTTCGCTTTTCCAGTTCAAGAGCTGCCAAAAGCCGTGGCCAATACAGGATTTAACTCAAGCCGCCCGAGACGCTAACTTGCTGCACTTGGCGCATCGTCTACGCACCAGACAATTGAACACAGAGTTAGTGGTAAAGAGGAGAGGTAGGAAGGGTGCTAGTGATTGCTGGGTGCGTTTGTGTAATTGGCACTCACTGGTCTTGGACCTGAGCGTCAGGATCTTTAAAGTCCGCGCCACGAAATGTATGCGTGCACGCACTTGACCTCTTACACTCTATCTCGTCCGAAGGAGAATGTTGGGCACTGCGCAGCCCGGGTATCAGAGTCATGTAGGCTGTGTTACGTTTTTTACCATCTGTCTGTTTCTGTTTTTTTTTTTTTTTTTGGCCTCCAATCTGTTTTATTCGTTTTGTTTTGTTATTGAAAGAATGAATGTCTTTCTAACCGAACCTGTTGAAAATGAGCTGGTGTTATTGAATTGTAGAACCTGCGCCCACGTTGTGCGACGTTTTGGACATCTGCCTAATGACTGCTTGTTGTGTTGCAGATGACGTCGAGCGTAGATTAGTGGATATTGGAAAGGTCCCGTGGGACGTAACTGTTTCACTTTCCTATTAACTGACGCACGGACTGGTCATTTGCTGACCATACACTTGTAAAACAACAACAACAACAACAACAACAACAACAACAACAACAAAGAAACTAATGAACAAAACAAAAAGTACGAAACGACCGTCCTTATTTTTATGTGGTCGAATATGCTTGAGTGTTGAATAGAATTGGTGAGTCAGTACCGGTATTTCCTTATTTACTGCCATTGATTTGCAAGAGTACATTATTATTTCGTCCTGTTCGTTCTGTAGTAAGTAGTATAATATTAAATTCCGCAAATACGCAATTTTCTCCCACGCAAGCAGTTTGTTTCTTTTAATAAGCGTCCTTCTCCTCCTCATCATCGTCTTATTCAGCATCAGCACCATCATTATCATCATAATCGTCGTCATCATCATCATCGTCGTCGTCGTCATCGTCTTTTGTTTTAATGTCCGTTCGTCTTTTGAATGAATTGTTAAGAGGATCCTAATTCTAATTTATGGGTCAACATACCTATTCACTTGATGTAGCATATATATCTATATATATATAGGAAATTCGTCTTTTGAATGAATTATTAAGAGGATCCTAAGTCTAATTTATGGACCAACGTACCTCATCGGTATTGCACACTAGCCTTAGCACAGCGCAGGATTGAATTGCATCAATGCGAAGGACGCATAGGAAATGTATATTTACTCAGTCACCGCCACCCGACCTTCCCCCAACCAGAGGCAGTAATTTGTCATTTTTCGAAAACTAACACAACACGACTTTGGTGATAGAGGTAGAGAGCCTGTGCTCATCGTGCATACGAGACTAGTGGATTCGTTCGACGAATGCGCTGTTGCAGGTCTCCTGTTGTGTTATAATGGTATTAGTTTGCTAAAACTGATCACGCTAATGGATTGTTATGACCAATTGATAGTTGGCTTTGTTTAATGATTAATTTCCGAATTGATCCTTATTGATTTTACAAGCTGATTAATTATCCAGCCTATTTAAACGCTGTATACATTCTTATAAATGTAGGTCGCTTTCGTGATTTTTCTCTTCATTGCCTTTGTCATTTTTAATGAGCTAGGCAATATCTCCTCTTCATTGCCTTCATCATTGTTAATGAGCTAGGCAGTATCTCCTCTTCATTGCCTTCGTCATTGTTAATGAGCTAGGCAGTATCTCCTCTTCATTGCCTTCGTCATTGTTAATGAGCTAGGCAGTATCTCCTCTTCATTGCCTTCGTCATTGTTAATGAGCTAGGCAGTATCTCCTCTTCATTGCCTTCGTCATCGTTATTGAGCTAGGCAGTATCTCCTCTTCATTGCCTTCGTCATTGTTAACGAGCTAGGTAATATCTTGATAATACTGTAACAAAAATAAAATTATATAATAATATATATATTGGTACATTTTATTAAGATCCGTTTATTGTAAAGATACATACCAGTGGATTTACATTGGGAGAGAGTTGGAGTGGGTGATTAGGCTTGTGGTGTGTGTGTAGGTGTGTGTGTGTGTGTGTGTGTGTGAGTGTGTGTGTGTGTGTGTGAGTCAGTGAGTGAGAGAGAGAGAGGGAGAGAGAGATTCACTTGAATTTGAAACTTTGAAACTTTTTTTCATTATTGATAAAGATTTTAGACTAATGATAAAGTCTAATCTTCCAATCTTTCTATGAACAAATTAACATAATAAAGAACCTTTAACATTAACTTGGAAATCATATAACTCACACACACGCACATGCACTCACACACATGCACACACGATCACACCATCGTCTTCGTCCTTATCTTAAAACAATTTTAGACACACACCCCCTCACAATCCCCACTCCCCATCCCTTACCTTTTAATAATAATAATAATAATAATAATAATAATAATAATAATAATAATAATAATAATAATAAAAAATAATAATAAATAATAACAATAAGAGTACGTTTGCATGCGTGTGAGTGCATGCAAGTTTTGTAGTATGTTTGTGACTGTGTTCTGTGGTTGAGACAAGGTAATTAATAGTTCAGAAGAAAGTAATTGGTGTGCATGAGAAAACTCGGTGTGGAAATATTATTGTGAGTTGTGATAACTAAATATATTGATATAAAATTAATGTTTTATAAGAATGATAGAAAAAAAACGAGAGAAAAGGAATGTACTCCGACTGATTCTCTGTTTTAACGATAGAATGTGACAGTTCCATCATAAGCACAGCAACCACCAACAACCGCTCCACCTTACTACAATAATAATTAAAATAAGTAAATAATTACATGAAAGACTTATAATATCAAAATACACAACTTTTTATAATTAATTTTGCTGATGCCTACATAATTTATATTTGAAAGAAAATATTGTGTCGCAATGTTGACAGTCCAAGCGGTAGAGAGTTTCATATAGCAGCTCCATAAAATTATAGCTTATTTTTGTATAAATCAATGCGAGGGAGGGTAGTTTATAATTAAAAGTCTATGGTCATTAAGTGGCTTGGTACAAACTGTATCAAAATATGCAGGTGCTCTGTGTATGATTTTGAACATAAGGATAGCTGTATTAAATATACATGGTTTTTGAAGTGGTAATATTCAGAATTCTTTGTATTTCTCATTAGTTATAATATCTGCATTTATAATATAATAAGACTTATAAATTATCTTGATTGCTCTTTCCTGAATTGAAGACTATTTAGTGGTTTAATTAGCGCGTCAATGGTATTACACCAAATAGTTGATGCATAATTAAAATGAAACATACAGTGGGCGTAGGAAAAAGATTTTAATTAATGCATCAAAGTGTCCAAGTTTATTTAGAAGGAAAAGGTTTATAGAATTTTTTTTTAACATATAGTTCTTGTGTGACCGCCAGCTAAAATCATCATCGATGATTATGCCTAGCACTTTATGTTCACGAACTTGATCCATGTTGTACGACCCTAAGTATAGATTAAGGCAAAAAGATCCATTTTGAGGTGTTTGTCTTGGGATGGGGAGGTGTAGAAGGAGAGAGAGAGAGAGAGAGAGAGAGAGAGAGAGAGAGAGAGAGAGAGAGAGAGAGAGAGAGAGAGAGAGAGAGAGAGAGAGAGAGAGAGAGAGAGAGAGAGAGAGAGAGAGAGAGAGATGGTGCCAACAATGAAGCAATTAGCCACAGATAACTCAAAAACAACAGAATATAGAAAAGAACAGGTATTATTTTGTTCTTCAAACGAAACGTCTTCGTAAACGATCGAGCTAAGCAACCATTTTATGTAATCCATGTCATTCAAGTCATCAAAGAATTTAAGGAATGATCAAAGACAATAATAATTAGATGCAGTATAAAATCACTTCACATTACAACACCGAGTGGACAAAAAGCAACACCAGGAGAAAATCAATACGAGCAGCTTCAACTTATACACACCATGAATAATTATGTAGAGTAAAAGATTAGTCTAGTTCGTTGGAAGAAAATAAAACGTTTTCATTTCCCCTTTCAAAATACACACAGAGAAAAAGTATACAAACGGCATGCGCGGTCAATCGTAGTTTAGTAATATGTCACAGGAGTAATGGGGGTTAGTGGAGGGTGTTGGGAGGGGGGGGGGGTGAGGGGGAAGAAACAAATAAATTTATATGTGTTCACCTGATTTTCTGTCAGAATGAAGCACGTTTGGCGTTGGGTGAGTGTGTGATAAGGACACAGAGATAACTAGATCATTTTAACGTTAAAGTAGCGATGATTCTAAGCAGTTTAGATTAACTTAATATCTCTCTCTCCCTGCGTCTCAGTTGATCCTTGGCGAGTGAGGGTGGAAGTGGGTAAATTTGTTGTTGTAGCAATTTTTATTCATCAGATTAACGTAAGTTGTACTGATTAAGTGGGTAAAGGGAGAGGGAACTTAGGGGGTGTCGAAAAAATAGTAATTCGTGGACATTTTTTTTAAATTGTTTGTTTGTATTTCTTTTTTTTATTATTTTTTTTAATACTTTGGCGTACTGACGATGCATTACAAAAATAAGCTGTCTGTCAGTTGCGCCATGCAGAATTAAGCAGTCGAAAGCTGACGAGGGCAAGGAATCTGGGCAAAGCCAGATTGATAGCTGGGTCGAACAGAAAAAGAGTCGAGGTTTGAACATCAAACTATACAGTAATTTGGAATATGAGGCTTTAACGACCATAAAGAGTGGGCTGCGGCAAAGTTAGAGCTTTAACATCAAACGATACAGTCATTCGAAAACTATTAAGAATCATTGACGTTGCAAAGAGGATTGCATCACAAGCTGTGCTTTATGCCTTGGAAAATGGAGGAGGCAAACTAACTCCGAGTGAGCTTAATATGATTAGTATGATTGCTTTGAGAGATGATGTACCTAATTAGGCGCGAAAAATAGAGTCAACAATCCTAGCAGTTACCTGTGTTAGGATTATGCATCCAACTATTTATCCAGCGGGAATATTGATGGTTTAGATAACAGTGTTTGTATAAAAGAAAATAAATTCAGCAATAATAGCTATTATATGTCATCACGTTATTTGTCTAGTTGCGGGAGAACTGATGTTTTAACTTTTGTGTGTGTGTGTGTGTTGGAGGACCCCGAGGTAAATTGTGGGTATAAAAAAAAAAAAGCACTAATAGGAGATAATAGCTGGTTATAAGGTATGCCATTATTAAACTGGGTGGCTTTGGTAGGACGATAACCCCCCGCCGTAGCTCAATTGGTAGAGCGTTCGCCTGGCACACCGATGATACAGGTTCGAATCCCGTGGTGGGCGATATAAAATGTGGCCATTTTCACTATCCATTTTAGCAGTATGATTGCTCTGGTGGTTCAGTGTTGATTCAGGTCCCTACCCCTCTTTCACTGAGATGGTTATCCCCGTCTGCCATATCGCCAATGGTGGGTGTAGACGTTAAACCTCAATGTTCATTCATTCAGGACGATAAGGTGCTAGTTTCCTATGCTGAAGGTCACTGGTTCGAACCTCGCATGGGACCAACTTACGAGACTTTTCAGGACACCGAGGATTTTCTCCGGGCACTCCGGTTTCCTCCCTCCCTTTAATAATGGTACTGGATGCAATCTGTCAATGTATTTTTTGAAAAAGATTTCTCTTCTGCCTTCTGAAATAGTGATATCTTTAGATTGGCGCACTTTGAGTTCGATTGAAGCCCATGATAGCATTCGGCATTATTATTATTATTATTATTATTATTATTATTATTATTATTATTATTATTATTATTATTATTATTTAGATCGATGGATGGATGGACGGCAGGTGGGGAGAGAAGAGAAGGAAGGGAGAGAGAAAGAGGGTGGTGGGGTTGATGGGAGGGGGTATGTCCTGAAATTAATGTTTTTAAAAAGCCTAATCATCCTAATCATCCTTTTATCGATATTTTTTATCACTTTGGAGTGTTTGTATTCACGCAATGAACTCGCGTGTGAGTAAATTATGATTGTGTGTTAGTTATGTGTCTGTGTGTGTGTAGTTTAATGTGATGTGTGGTGTGGTTTGATGGTGTGTGTGTGTTTGTGTGTGTGACGTGTGGTGTGGTGTGATGTGGTTTGATGGTGAGTGTGTGGTTCCTAATCGGTTTAGCTGAAAGGAGCCAGTAAGCTCGGTGGATTCACTTTTCACGACCAAAAAATTTTGACCCATAGAAATGCTTTAACGTTTCTACGAGGCAAAAAGGAAATAAAATATTGTTGCTTTGGCTTTTTTCGCCGTTGTCAGAAGAGGGGGCAGTGAGAGATGCTGGAGAACCGGCTGGTTGGATAGGTTTGGGTAGATAGGTAGAGAAAGTGTGACAGGGATGAAGTATTACACTGTATCTGCAGCATATTATCTTTTTGAATGTTACACGATTAGTAACATGTAATGCTGAAGACACGACAAAAGACACGCTTAGAAATGTTAATGTATCTGTGACGAATATATACACATATTTTTGTGTGTGTGACAGTATTGTTTGCTGAGTATGCAGGAGTTCGCTTCTGAATCTTTCTGCTCTGTTCATTTGGCAGCTTGATTTGTTGAACAGTTCAATAACACAACAAATCCTGTAGAGACTTTGAGGCAGCATATACATGTAGAACTTCTGCTCATAGTCACAAATCGCATTATAATACACATGCATTGTAAAATGTCTTCTTTCATCCTCGGTCGACTTGACAAGAAGCTATGTACATTTGTGGAGATTTCTTATCTTAGCATGCAAAATCATTATGCACAGTACACACCATTTTTGGGATTTAAAAAAGAGTTAGTTTTGGATCTGTTAAGTGCAGCACTAACAACACAAACAGGATTTGTAAAACAAGAAAAAAATTGCATGTTTGGAGATAGCGCTAGCGGTCCTTTTGATTTTTCAAGCGGTCCCTTTGATTTTTCATCAGTACTTGTATGTCAAACTGCAAACTTCACATTTTTCAAGCGGTCCCTTTGATTTTTCATCAGTACTTGTATGTCAAACTGCAAACTTCACATTTTCCTATCTTTAGAAGAATAAAAAACTGGTACCTTGAATTCCATATCTTTGTTTGAATTCAGACAAAGGTAAACGAAATCAACAGGTGAGTCTAATCAGCATAAGCAAGATTGCCAGTTTATGTCATACTTGGTGGTTTGTTTAAACATTGTTTGCCACACTTGAGTTTTAGACAATTTTATGTCAAAACTGTATACTAGACAGTTGTTTGAATAGGTGTGTAAAATTATGTGTGGGATCACACATCAACTACACAGAATAGTTTGTTTGTTTGGGTTCTTTTGGGGGGGGGAGGAGGTGGGGGGAGAATGGAGGAAGGGGGGGGGGGGTAAGATTTACATATATTTCGGGTAACAATATACTAAAGTAGAAATTGATCATTGTTCATCTCTGTCCACATAAAGGACAGGAAGTCTTCTCCAGGATCGCACAAACCACTGCGGCCCAGACAAGATTGAAGCCCATTTGGAAAGACAGGACCATCAGTCTACATTCCAAGGTAAGGCTGCTGCGCTCCCTTATCATCTCCATCTTCCTATAGGCTTGCGAAACATGGACACTCACAGCAGATCTACAACGAAGAAAACAAAGCATGGAGATGAGGTGCTACAGAAGACTTCTGGCATTTCCTATACCCAGCACATCACCAAAAACGAAGTCCAATAGACCATCACACGAGCCATCGGAAAACACGATGACATGCTCACGATGGTGAAGAAACGGAAACTCCGATGGTATGGCCACGTCACCAGAGCATCAGGCCTTGCAAAGACCATTCTGCAAGGCACGGTGCAAGTAGGCAGAAGAAGGAGACAGAACAAGAGGTGGGAGGACAACATTCGAGAATGAACTGGCTTGACACTGAGCTAAGCCATGAGGGTTGCTGAGGACAGAAAAAGATGGAGTACGCTGGTTAAATGATCATATTTGGTGCCTCAACGACCTTTGAGTTACGGGATAGGATAGGATAGTCCACTTAAAATGCACAATGCTGTAGCGTAGCCTTGGGACAGTTCACCCAATACAGTACTATGACACGATTTTTTCAGTTCATATATATAATATTAAACCCCATATATATGATATATAACCCCAATTTGAATATTGAACAGAAAAATTTCAGTGATTTTATATACAGATGAGATAATGTCACAAATAACAGTTACTTATCACAATGACTGACACATTGCAATGATGGGCTAAGTTGTTGGTAAAATAAATCCGTATTGTGGATGTTACTCGCCAAAAGGGAACAGTCAGTGCCATTTTTCCGTTATACTTTTCCGGTGTCCGAATCAGTGAGTATAGTGGGGTTTATTTTTAGATCACTGAATGTTTTGGTATCATAACGTGTTCGTCGTGGTGCAAGGACAGTCTGATTTAGAGATATAGTATAACAACTCCATCATTGCAGCATCGATGAAATACCTCCATTTGTGATAAACCGTCATGATCAATATCAATATCAACACTTTCTTTTTGTTGAACAAGCTGACACTCAAAATGGTTCTGCTAAAAAGCAGTCAATATACAGTTGTATACTGGCACTTTCCTACTTATTTTTTTCACGTGTTAGAATGCGATAAGAATTATGCTGTCATTCCACGTTAATGCGTCAGACGTTCTGACGGCTAATAATATCTTTTTCATAGTACTGGAACAAAACAATACCACGTAATCAAAGGAACCCGTCATTGGGTAGCACTTTTGTAACATCCAGAACGCAAATTCTGCCAGCAGTTTTTAAAAGGGGAAAAAACCCAAACGTTGCCTATAAAACTGAATAACGAGGGAACTATCTACCAATCACACATCATAGTCGATGCTCATGTGAAAGGTCCTGGGAGTGTCTTTTAGGTTGGGTTTTGGCTTGGTGCTGTTCGCAACTGGCGGAGTTGTGTCACCCACGGCTCTGCTCCTGCTCCTACACCGGCAGAGGTCCACCTCCAGAACTGGGCGCCGCAGCTGCCCCTGCTGCACTGCTGACCAGACTACAGACCGGCGCGTCCGGGTCTGAGATGTGGACTGCAGGAGGTAAGTCGGATATGCTGACGTGAAGCGGTCGAGGAGAGACACCGCCGGATACACCCCCTGGGGCAGCGGGCTCTGACTGAATGGACTGGTGGGCGCTGTGCAGGGCCATCAGCTGAGCTCGGCGGCTGCCCTGCCTGTGCGGACGTGGTCGCTCTAAGGAGTTGCTACGGGCGCAACCGCTACTGCTGAGCGATTTGACTCGCAGTGAACCGCCGTGAGGGCGGTGAATATTCCGAGGGGAGATAAGGCCACCTCCGACCCCCATGGCCACGAAGGCGTGGTTCTTGTTGCCGTTACACAGCAGACGTTCAGGAAGTGCTGGCACCTGGTAGTGCGGATAGTGGTGATGGGAGTGGCAGGAGCAATGTCTGCTGCATGTGGAGTCTAGAGGGTGGTTGTCGCAGCCGTCTGAAGTGAAGACATCATCATCGTGATCATGACCGCAGTGTGTCGTCGTATCGCTGAACTCGTGATGGTCGTCGGGGTAGCGCGAGGATGTCATAGAGTCGTACTTTGAGGACTCTGATGCCGACGCCCTTTGGTGTCTGATGAGCGAAGGGCAGCGCGAGAGGAGGACGATGAGGACAATAATGGAGAGAGCGAGGACTGCACCGATGCTGCTGCCGATGGAGACCGGGATATGCCAGGACGTGGTGCTTGCGTCAATGCACTCGCGTGGCAATGAAGATGTGTCATTTCGAATCATAACCACACAGACCTGCAGCAAAACGTCAACATTTATTGATTTGGAATGCCTGGAATTATTCATCATCATCATCATCATCATCATCATCATCATCATCATCATCATCATCACCAGCACCACAGATTTATGGAAGACTGCAGCATTTAGGTCTAGAAATTCATTTTCTTCTTTGGTCAGACGCAACAACACCACAATTTTAGCTCAGTAATATGTCTGTCTCTGTCACCCACCTTATAATAAGTGTCGGCCACGAGACTATCGATGTTGTAGGTGGATGCTGTGGGCGGTAGCCGCGGGCTGTACTGCACGTACTGGCTGGCCACCTTTTGGTAGTGCACCTGGAAATTCTGGATGACGTTCAGCCCCGCCTGCAGGCCGTTCAACGCTCCTGCCGATGTTGACGCCGGCTTAACTGCCCACGACAAGAAGATGGAGGAGGCGGTGGGGGAAGAGGCATCCACAATGAGGTCCAGAGTGGGAGGTTCTGGGTCGTCCATAGTATCTGTTCGGTGAATGTCATCAACCTGCTCCAAAATCACCATACCAGGCTGTCGCTGTTTTGAGAAAGATTCAGGTCTTCGCCTCGATGCACTTGTTCAGTTACTACTGTGGCCTTACACTGTTTCCAAGATGAGTCTAGTGAGGTGACCATAGAATCACATCAGTATTTTGACTTGAAAACATAGTTCATTTTGTTTCTGGATATTCTGTCTAAAATATTAAAATATACATATGGCTCTCAACTAGGTTGACTTTCTTCTAAGTTGAGCTTTCCATTTCCATGACATCACACATAGTACAGACGAGTCTATTGTAAATCACCCTGCCTTGTGTAGTGCATTTAAACACATCGTCATCGTTGTTGACAGGATATCTTCACGTCGTGTTTTTCATAGTGATGCAGAACTTGTACGTTGGCCAAAGCTCACAGACCGAAGTCCGATACTTTTTGGTTATCTGTAGCACACAGGAAAACAGAACAATTAATCAGTCTTTTATTTAATGTCGGTTAACACCTTTAGGTGATATTAGACGTTATATATATATATATATATATATATATATATATATATATATATATATATATATATATATATATATATATATATATATATATATATATATATATATATATATATATATAACTTTGGAAAATAGTATAGGCATACATAATAACTATAAACATTGTCATTGTCTGTAGGTCTAGACATACAATCACACATGTGCTATTCGTAGAGCGAAGGTTAAATAAAACATAAAAGAACCATGTTTGCATGTTTAAAACTACTACTACTACTACTACTACTACTACTACTACTACTACTACTACTGATAATAATAATAACTGATGGCAATGACTCACACACCCAAAAACAATACAAAAATATATAAATTTATTTAAAATTCTATATATATATTTTATTTAATTTTTTTAAATTTTATTTTAAAAATTTAAAATCTGCCTCAGCCGACGCTCGAAGACCGGATTAAGCGCATTCGAGACTCGAGACACTATCGACTGAGCTAACTATTAACTATTATATCATTATTATTAGTGACGGAAGCTGGTAAAAAAAAAAACACTATATATTTCGCTGAGTGCACTGTCGTAGGTTTTTTTCAATGCTATTTTCCTAACGAATTGGCACCAGCGACCTTGACCCATGAGGTATAGCAATTACGAGGGCACGGGAAGTTGGCCACTAACCTAGGTAATGTTCCCATGCAGTTTGATTAAAATCCCTTTCAACGTACCGACAGACCTACCGACCGACCTTTTTGCTCGTTCTGATTCCAGTCTGTTTCAAGCTAATAAAAACAAATTATCCTGCAATAATAGATAACAGCAATGGATCTTCGCCACGCGTACATTGTGGGAACTATCGTTCTCTGCTATGCAATCTTCTGTTTTCAATGTAGTTGGAAAAAACTGTAGTCCCTACAGTGAATCCTTCCTTTCTTATGATTTAATGTAGTAATTCAATATCAGTTCTGCCAGTTAAATATTAATATGTGTTGAAAGATGGCGTGGCCATGAAGTAACGCTCGCATCATTACTGTTGGCATCTTTTCTGGGCTTTCAGGAGTTAAACAGTAGTTAAACCGTCTCTGCACCGTTTCTTAGTAGCTACCGGATATATGGGTAGGTACCGTAGGGATTTGGTCGCACCACGGCATATTTTTCTGGATCGTCAGACGCTAACAGTTACATTTTCCCCCATGGTGCTTTTCCCCTACAGCATCTATGTGCTACACGTTTTAGAATGAACTCTGGTCGCGCCAATATTTCTGGCTTATTAATTTTATCTGGGACTTCCTGGGGCCGTTTCCTGCACGGGTTTTCTGCATCATTTACAACCATTTGCCCATGTTGCTGCATTTCTGTCTGCACTACAGAACACTGCGCTTCGATTGATGCCTACTTGATATGGCATGGTTCGATGTCGGGAAGACCAGCTGCTCGCGCCTAATGAAGGGGTAGACTAATGAGACATCGGATATGTAGACTTTACTACACTGATTAACAGAGACCAGTGCAGACAAGGCCCATCGGAAGAGTGAAATTTCGAAAATTTGAAACAATGTCTGCTGCCCCGCCTGTCGGTCAGTCAGTAACACATCATCTATGTTTGTTTGCAGAACCTAAGACCCTCTGGGCACAATGGGGATCAGATGAGTACTAACAATGGCAGTTGGATTAAGTACTAGTCTTAAGCACAGCTCTCAGAAACAAGGCTGCCATGCTCTCAGGAGGCTGGATTTTAACCGCGTGGTTCCCCTCATTCTCCCCTCCACCCGCAAACCTGACAAATCTAGAGCTGATATTAATTTTGCACAAAAGAGGCAGTGGGGATAGATTTTAAATCATTTGAATTCTTGCATGTCGCTCGAACCAAGAACTGTTATGTTTTGATAAATCAGGCGTTTGGGATTGAAAGTGGATTGTCGAGGAACACGATAAAAAATAGTGCGCGGACAGGCAGAAAGACTCACACACTCACACAGAAGGATGGAAAAATCGATTTCAGTATTCCCATCCACCCACTCACACCCATACTGCGTGTGGCGGGCGATGAGGGGGTAGATAGTGATTTTGGTGAAAAGACCAAATGTGAATAGATGACGAATTATTGTTGAATTTTTCGATTTATTTAGTTTCTGTAATATTAGGCACTGGCAGATACCTATTTACCCTCCTCCCCTCACCCCCCTCTCCATGTTTCTTCACGACATGACCTCTTCCTTTTTACTTTTAGCACGTGTGTGTGTGTGTGTGTGTGTGTGTGTCTGTCCACCAGTGTCTGCCTTTCTGTGTTTTGCATCTGTACGTGCGCTCGTGTGTTAAAAGTTAAGCAGCAGAAGGTATCCACTCGACCAGACAGACAGCTAGGAGACCAGACCGAAAAGAGATCTGTTTCTGTATGGTAGGGGGTTTAAGTAGGCGAAAAATAGACTGGATTGGAACAGCAGTTTAAATGGATGTAGAAAGTATACAAGTCTGTTTGCGGAAAGGTTGAGAGCTCGTCAATTAGTCTTATTTTCCCAGCAGACCCTACCTTCAAATCCGCACCTTCCTCCCCGCCGGCTAGCTCAGTATATTTTAGTCTGTCAAACCACCTGTAGACACATCCATTTATCTGTTTTTTGTGAGCGTTTTGCCACTGTTGAGAGCCCTCAGGAGGTCGATTGGCTTGATTGTATATAAGGTAGAGGGCAGGGGAACAAAATCATTGGACAAAGTGTTAGCCATACATGTAGCTAACATGAGGGGGAACGAGTTTAGTGAAAAATCATTAGGGTAACGTTTTCCCAAAACATTAGAGAAACTTCACCAGAGAAACATTTTGAGTAATCAAAGGGGCCAAACAGGTTTTGAAGTGCTATAGCGGCATAAACCAAGACAGTCTCCCCCATCTCTCTTTCCAGTTCAAACGCCAACCAGAAAATAATAATAATAACAATAATAATAATAATAATAATAATAATAATAATAATAATAATAATAATAATAATAATAATGTTCGTCATTTGTAAGGCGTCTTAGCCTAAGGATCAAGGCGCTGGCCGATACAGGATCTAACTCAAACTGCCCGAGACGCCCACCCGCAGCCTTTGGGCGCATGGTCTGACGCCCGGACAACTGAACACAATCCTGGGCAGCCAGGGGTGGGGGTCGGAAATATTTTATGACATCCCGATTGAATTCATTCAAGTAATAAAACGGATAATCTTTCTGAAGCGCATGCAGGAGCTCAACTATAGTTACTCACAGAGCTGTACTATCATTTTTGTCTCTTACGCTTAGCCAGGTCATACGAAAAAGAACCCCCGTCGTACACACATACCTTCCCCTCTCTCCCCTTCCCACACCTTAACCCACTTCTCCCTATTCCAAAACATTTGCCTTGTCGTGCCCCTAGATTCGTGTTTTCTGATTAACATCCTGCTTCCAAATCGTAAAAGACAAGTCTGTCGTTGTGATTAAGAGTCTTCTCTGTGTTCGATCTGTTGTTGTTGTCGTAATAGTAGTAGTTGTAGTAGTAGTAGTTGTTGTTGTTGTGGCTTTTTGTTTGTTTCAAAAGTTTTGCTCCAGACTTTATAAGGAGGAAGTGCTACATTTTGTCTGAGTGTATTGTTTAATAATTTGTTTGGTCCTTGCAGGAGTTTTGATGCAGTGTGTCTTTCATTTTCAAATAGTAAGACTAAACAAACTCCTATAGATCCATTCCATGGCAGTTTTACAGACACTTTCTTGAAAGAAAGGGAAAAAAATGCACGATTGCGTTTTGCAAAACAATGATAGCATCGACAAAAACAGCAGTAGCAATTACATGTACATCAACAACAGCGACAACAGCAACAGCAGATTCAACAACAACCACAAGGGCATGAAAACAGCAAATGATTTGATCTAAAATCACTATGTGTACAGGCCTTAAATAAAATAAATGAATGAAAACGATGAAAACAACGTCAAGCACAACAACAGCAACAAGTAACATTGCAACTGAAGAACGAGAACGTCACTAAGCAGCAACAACAACATTATACCACTCAATAGCAATATTGCATAGTTTGTATGGCATCGGATACATTTGTTTAAGCTCAAGAGATCACCATTTTTAAGCCGGAGACTTAATGGTTGTGAGATTTATTAAGTTTCAGGAATAATATGTTTATCGACTCTCTCTCTCTCTCTCTCTCTCTCTCTCTCTCTCTCTCTCTCTCTCTCTCTCTCTCTCTTCCTCTCTCTCTTTCTCTCTCTCTCGTTGATTTAATGTTTAGCGCGCGCGTAAACAATGAAACAGACACACACTCGGTTAATTTGCTGAAAGGATCGCAACTGGTTTTTGTTGGGACAGCGGTATATTAATGATTCATCTCCATTTCCCCATCCATGCCCTGCGACCAAAAAAGTAAAAATATTCCTTATAGCTTTAAAGGTTTGTTGTTGTTGTTTTAAATCTTTATGGAAGATCAGAGTGAAGTTGATTTGAGATTGTTGCGAGCATATGCACTCTTATAAGAACGCAACAAGTAGGACATAATAAAAGAGAGAGAGAGAGAGAGAGAGAGAGAGAGAGAGAGAGAGAGAGAGAGAGAGAGAGAGAGAGGAAGAAGAAAAGTGGGACATAAGAGAGAGAGAGAGAGAGAGAGAGAGAGAGAGAGAGAGAGAGAGAGAGAGAGAGAGAGAGAGAGAGAGAAATGGCAGATAATAATAACGGTAATCAAAACAGCCCAATGTTCCAAATTTGCTTTTACTTAGATCGGTTACAACGCTAATACAATAATTACACACACATGAACGTCATAGTCAAAGAGTAGGCCTATGATCTGATGAAATGCGCGCAGAACATTATCGATTTCAATTCACACCAACTCATGACTAAAGAGTTACTAGCCTAATGGATGAATAAAATGAACACGACAGAATTAAGGTGACGAATAATTTATTTGATTTGGAGAGAGAGAGAGAGAGAGAGAGAGAGAGAGAGAGAGAGAGAGAGGGAGAGAGAGAGAGAGAGAGAGAGAGAGAGAGAGAGAGAGAGAGAGAGAGCTTGCATGTATTGCATCAGTCGGCAAAGTGACAAAGTTATTAGCAAAGTAATTTTCTTGTTGGTAAGTACCTGCTAGCAAAACTCAACCAAAATGTGACTGTAGGGTTAATATTATAGTACCTCTATGCTCAGATCTTGTACTTTATCGATTGTGCAAATGTACAACTATTCTAACCATATTAAGGGGAAAAAAACGAAAAAAAAAACAACAACAACACAAAAGCGATTATGGATATCCGTTCTAGTTCTATGTATATAGACTTTCATCCAGCAGAGGGCATGCAATTTCCTACTTACTTTTTTTTTCCCTTCTCCCTCTTTTGGATTGTGATTTTTTTCTTTCTTAGTAAACGGATTTGCTTTTGAGTTTGGAAGATCTAAAGGTAGTTGGGTAAAGAGTCCTCGGAATGGAACCCGCTTCCGTTTGTTCCATAGATTTTGCCAGTGAGTGATGGAGCTCTGTACGAGTGTTGCAGCTATCTCAGCACAAGGTGGGCCGAGTCTAAAAGACTCACAGGCTTTGAAGTCGGGGTTTGCAAAGCGTTTTAATCGATTAGGTCTATTTACAAAGAAAAAAAAAGAACCTCCTAAAAGTATTCTACATTCGCGGAAACGCAAACACAGATGCTATCACCGAACACGTTTTTTTCAGCTCGGTAATATATGTTTGTTTCTTTATCAAGTTCCTTTCATTCAACCAATTTTAACTTCAAAGAAGTTCGCTTTGTAATCAGACTCCCTCTACTTAAAGTTGTGAAATCTAATACCTGTGCACCGGCCAGGTATTGATTATTCCGCCTTTTTTATTTTTACATTGACATAGATCCCCCATCGCCAGCCTTCAGAAGATTCAATACGTAACTTGTTTTAAATGTTTACATTAATACTCTTTTCGTTCTTGTACAAAGCACTTATGGTGGTAATCTGGATTTTGGGGTTGACTGAGTTGATCTGTACCGTTCTTGCTAAATGGAGATGACGACACTTTAAAAAAAAACAACACAACAAACACCTGCCTCCCCCTAACCATCCATAACCCACTCCCACCTAGCCACCCACAATTGACCCACCCACCCTACCCCCAAATTGTGGCTCTGCTTTAACGAAAGCCGCGGTTTTAAATAGAGTAATTACGGCCATGATCACAGTCGAACGCTTGTTGTATGTTCATATCCAGGACAGGTTATATTTTACTTAAAAGATCCTGACGCTCATGTTCTAGACAGGGGAGTACCGGCTACACAATTACACCCAGCAAGCACTAGGTCCCTTCTTCCCAACCGCGGTCTCTCAGACGATGCAACAAAGCCAGCGATTGGGCGCCTCGGGCGGCTTGAGTTAGATCCTCTATCGGCCAATGCATTGAGCATCTCTTGAATTAATTGGAAAAGCCTTTTATAAGAACGATTAAATGAATCCTATCCTATATCCTATCCTGTCCCGTAACTCGGAGGTCGTAAGGGCACCACAGATGATCATTTAACCAGCATACTCCATCTTTCTCTGTCCTCAGCAGCCCTGATGGCTTCGCTCAGTGTCAAACCAGTCCATTCTCGAATATTGTCCTCCCACCTCTTTTTCGGTCTCCCTCTTCTTCTACCTCCTTGCACTGTGCCTTGCAGAATGATCAAATGAAAATGAATAAAATATTTTTTTAAAGTATTTATAACAATTAGATAGATAGATAGATAGATAGATAGATAGATAGATAGATAGATAGATAGATAGATAGATAGATAGATAGATAGATAGATAGATAGATAGATAGATAGATAGATAGATAGATAGATAGATAGATAGATAGATAGATAGATAGATAGAAGAGGGTTAGCTGTCTTTGCGGTTTATTGTGCTGCTTCCGTTTCTGTCCCTGATTGTGTGGAGGGTTAATTCGTTGCATTAAATCAGTAAGCTACCACACTTTATTGGGAAAGCCCGAGCTTGCTTTGATTATCAATGAAATGCAGCCACAGTGAGCGCCCATTTTGATTCGCGCGATGCGTGCTCTGTGTTGATAAACTTCCGGCATCGTTGAGCTTGAATACATGTGCGTATAATAAAGTGTTAGCCGCTCTTTTAACGCAGTGTTCTGCATATAGACAATGAGTCGTAAGACTGGCATTGCAGTCAAACAGGGTATATGGAGCGCACGAAAAAGCCGGGTAAAATTGGTCATCAACTTACACTCGCTCGCATGGTCTCGAACAAGCCGTGTGATATTGCCGTCTGTATTTGTGTCATGAAACGAGCAACAAAATAGAAGAGCAGAAGACCCCCTACTCGAACGAGCAGCAGGCAGAAGACCTCTACTCATACAGAATAGCACTGATCAGTCACGATTCTGAAACCGAAGGTCATTGTGAAGTTGATCTTTGGCTTGTCTCTGATACTCAGTGTGGGACCCCACTTACCGGGAATCAAGTGCCAGCGTTTTACAGCTCGTCTGTTTATGCTTCTGAAAGCCGCACTACTCACCTGCACTTTTCACCCCTGCGAGCGACCTAGAGTGAGAGAGAGAGAGAGAGAGAGAGAGAGAGAGAGAGAGAGAGAGAGAGAGAGAGAGAGAGAGAGAGAGAGAGAGAGAGATCCAGTAAGCTAGGGATAGGTTTAGTGAGGTGAAGGGGGTGGAGGAGCGGGAGAGAACGCCATGAGAGTTATTTTCCGTCATAACTAGGCAAGCATGAAATAGCCAATATGTCGTCCAAACAACGAATTCTAGAGCTAGGTGGTATGGTTAAAATAAATAATAAAATTATTCTGTTCATGAAGAAGCTCAGTTAGGAGAGAGAGGGTGGTGAGGGAATCGCAGAAACACAATTATCTGCGCCACAAAAGTTCGAGTTCAATAACTGACAAAAACTGTTTGTTGTATGAAAGCGCTGTGTGACCTTGTTATCTTGTTCGATCTTTCTAATGACGAATTTAAAAAAAAAAAGATCTAGCTTTTGTAAAGACAGTGAATACAATCATTATGGTATATGTCATAGTATTGCTACTTAGCACTTAATTTTATATTTCATCAAAGGTGTTCCAGAATTTACCAACATGGACTAGGCATTACTTCTTCAGATGCCAGCATCTGTACTGTTTACAGTAGTAGGAAATGACACTCGCTACCCATCCTACATTGTTTTTCGATGAAC
Organism: Oncomelania hupensis; assembly: GCA_036898135.1. NCBI lineage: Eukaryota > Metazoa > Mollusca > Gastropoda > Littorinimorpha > Pomatiopsidae > Oncomelania > Oncomelania hupensis. The sequence goes on along the minus strand of CM072511.1, from coordinate 93,957,697 downwards.
GAAATGAGGGTATGTTTTTACGTGTATACCTTTACGTGGATGGTATACTAACATACAACTAGTTGTGTTTACACTTCTTCCCAGATCTTCGCATCGAAACACTATTTTTTTCTACGTACTCGTGACCCCCTGAGGAAAAATGAATACTGGGTACATACCAGTACTGTTACTACCACTACGAAATCATAACGCAGTTCTCATATTGGACGCTTTCTGCCAAATGGTCACTAGGGCTTTCTATGGTACTATTATCTAGCAATGTAAGCATTTTACATGTATGTGTTTCGTTAAAATTTTATAATTATGTTTATATTTTATTTTGTTTTGGTAAACGGGGGTTCAATAAATTTAGAGTAAATCCTCAGCATCCCCTGCATGGGGTGCTTTTATTGTAAAGTGACCGGCTGGTGGACTGCCTTCAGTGTTACCGTTAGAGTTGTTTCAGCAGATTTTTTATATGAATCAGGGGGGAGTCCTCTTTCAACCAAGTTATGGTCCTGATTTTGGGGTCCTGATTCGGCTCTTTGCAGTCCACTGGACGCTATAAACAATGAATGTCTAACTAACCTGTAAGTGAACATATACCACACCGACGGAGCATTATGACGTTTTCTCTATTACAATCTTTTTTGGCACACAAGCAATATTTTCGAAGAGCGCTAGCATACTAATAATGTTTTATTGCAAGTTGGGATGTGCAACAATAGGCATACAGTGTGTGGAAGGAATATGCGCATTATGACTTTTTTCATATCACAATCATTTGTGGCGTACATAAAGTTTTTCAGAAGATACAAATAATATAAACGATTGCAATGATAACGTTCGACACTGACGGTAATCTCGGTCCACAGCTGTCGCATGAATACAGTTATTCGTATAGATTTGATAAAATTAGTATTCCAACCAATAAGCACTGAAATAAGTTTTTAATTAATTTTTTCTCGTTTTACCCGTGCGGTCTCTACACATTTTTCAGTTCAACATCTGTTGGCAATGCTTATGTTAATCGACGCCAACGTTTAATCGCATATTTTATTCGACTTTTATCCAGGTATTTTCAGGAGCATGCTTTGACCGTGTTGGTTGGTCCTCTTCAGCCATTTTTTTTTGACGATATAAAGGAAAGGAAGCTAGATTAAGAGTTACTGGATAGAATAGGATAGGTTAAGATAGGATAGATAATATGCTCTTGAGAACACAATCCTTATTGAAGAAATTTGATATGTCCTTCGACTTTTCCAGCCAAGTTAAAAGCTAAGTGTTATATCTTTTCCAATTTAATTTTAGTGATGTAAAGTATTTGATAATCGTAGCAATTTTCTAAGAGCGTGTTTGTCAGTGTAGGCACATTCGTCGCGCGACCGTCTAATTACACCAGTTTTGTCCATCTGGCTTAACCGGGCACGTTGAAACCATCTTTTTCTAATTCTTCCACTGTTGTTTTTTTTTTCTTTCTGACCACAGTCACCACATGAGGCGTCTAAAGACGTTTTTGTGTGTGTGACTTTTTTGAGTGTGTACATCGAGCAGTTTTTTTTTCATCCTTTTCCCCCCAACCACCTGTGCTCTGAGCCTGCTGCCAGCATGGATATGTGCGCCATACAAGTGGACATCATCACATGCTCTTCATGACTCCACTCCACCCTCCCCCCCCCCAAACTCCACTTCCCCCTCCCCCTCATTCCCTACCACAAAATCTAATTTGAATGCCTTAAACATATGCCTATCATTGCTGCAGTTCGCAAATCCTCCCCCACCCCACCCCACCCCCCTAATCCCACCCTACCTTACTTTAACCTCTTCGAAAGATAGATGACTACATCTTCATGAGAACATAATGAATATGATACGTATCTTCAAGCGTGCATTGAGAATTCTGGCGTCCTCTGAAAAATCTGGAAACAGCCAATGTGGAGACACCGAGACACAAAATGTAAATTCTCTCAAAGCAAACTAAGTGGAATTGTTTCATTTTGCCATCGCTCGCAGCGTTCCTCTCTGTCAAAAACATCGCGTGTTCAGTCATGACATAATCACGTTTTGTGTTCTGTTTTTAACAGAAAGGAATTCCCAACTGCCTCAAGGAGGGAAATGGGTGTGGGTTGGATGAGGGAGGTGAGAAGCACCGACAATAGTAGCTCTTCAGCACGAAAGGCCAACGACCGACTTCTTTCTGCATGCTGCCCATGAAACCATAAAATAGAATACGAACAAAGCATCTCTGGTTTTTCTGGAGCGAATATTAGCGCGTACCTAGCCCCCGGGATTGGATTGATTCTTTTCTCAGTAATAATAGAGTCACGTTTTTAATCTCTCTCTCTCTCTCTCTCTCTCTCTCTCTCTCTCTCTCTCTCTCTCTCTCTCTCTCTCTCTCTCTCTCTCTCTTTCTCTCACTCTCTCTCTCTCTCTCTCTCTCTTTCTCTCTCTCTCTCTCTGCCTAATATAATATATGGCCAGCGCTTTGAGAAGCTCTCTGAGCTGATAAGTGCGCTATATAAGAGAAATTTCTTTCTTTCTTTCTTTTTTTTCTCTCTCTCTCTCTCTCTCTCTCTCTCTCTCTCTCTCTCTCTCTCTCTCTCTCTCTCTTATACACCACTCCCCATCCCCAACAAGCACATATATCCCCATACATTCCCTTCCTCATTCTGAAATAAACATCATCTTTCCTAAGCGGATTGATGATCAAATATAATTTTTTATTTCCATCGTACGCAAGCATGTCCTCTCTCTCTCTCTGTCTGTCTCTCTGTCTCTCTGTCTCTCCCTCTCTCTCTCTCTCTCTCTCTCTCTCTCTCTCTCTCTCTCAGTCATGCATGGGCTTGTATATAATAGGCTTGTCCACCATTGGGGCTACTGCCAAATGGGCATTTTTGTTAGCCATTCTGACAGTATTCACTCTTCATCTGTAACCAGCGCTCTTTCAGCGTGTTCAGCAGAAGGTGGTTAAACTAGAAGGGGAATAGAAATGCGAGAAATGTATTGATTTTTGAAACCCTGTCGCGTTCTTTTAAGTGTAAATCCTGGCCATAAGGCACAATATTATGCTTCGCAGAAAGCCATTGCGGCCGTGGAAGATGGACCTGTTGCTGTATTCTATTGGAGCGTCTTTGCATGCTTGTGTTTGTGATGTCGGTTCATCTTCCCTTATTAAACACTGAACTATATTTGCAAGTTAAACGAATTCTCTATGATGCGTTGCATGCAGAGAGCACGGCGGAGTTTGCAACCTTGGATAAAATTCTCCTTGTTCGTTACAAATAATTTAGTTCTACATGTTTTGCTGCATAATTATGCCCTTTCCAACGTTTTCGTTTTCGCTTTTGCGATTACTGGAAATATGCGTGCATACATACATACATACATACATACATACATACATACATACATACATACATACATACATACATACATACATACATACATACATACACACATACATATATACATACATACATACATACATACATACATACATACATACATACATACATACATACATACATACATAAATGTTGATCTAAATAAAGAAACAAATACGTCGATCTAAATAAATAATGAAATACAAAATAAAATGTTGAATTTGTTTTTTGGGACAATCATAATACTGCGCTTTATTAATATTACTGTAAGACTGCTTGTAGTATGTTTACCTTGCCGTTCCACACTTATACCGCCATATTTTGTTCATCTAGTCGGTAAATGAGAACGCGAACATTTCCTTCGTTGGGCTTTCAAAATTATATTAGCTATATAGTTTTATCAAAGTATATAGACTTTTATGTACATTTAAGGCAAGCTGAATTACTCTTTTATTTCTTAGTATGCATGTAGACTTTCCGAGTTCTTCATAGAAACTGGTTATAATAGTGTCGGTTCTATTAGCAAGAAGAAGGTTCTCTATATTGATGATGCTGGATTGGATTCGCCAGCGGGCAGCCGAGTCAAGTAGACCTGATCTAATGTCTGGTATTATCAGAACAATCGATAATGCATGGGACATCTGCTGCTAGTTCAGTAAGAATGAACACAATATGGGGAAGCGACTACTAATAACACATCGATGGTAAATTGTTGTACGATTCATCCCCTCCATCATCCCACCCACCTCAACTTCCCCCCCCCCCAACCACCACCTTCAGCCCCCAAGAAAAATACAGAAGTGTGATTTTGTCGATGTATTGTTTTTAGGAGTGGGTGTTTGGAGTTGATGGTGTTGTCTTCGTTGCGGTTTATTCCACTTTTTAGTATGGTTCGGAATCTGTAATGATTCGGATTTGTTAAAACAGTAGCTAATTCCTCGTATTACACACCAGGGCTTTAATTTCGTTTAAAAATAAGGAAGAAGCTTTCATTATTTATTTTGGGATCATCGGTTTTTGAAATAATAGTTCCGTTCACATTGTAATTTTCTTTAATGGCACATTCGTATTAATTTTGTTTAAGTACGAATGAGTGGCACAGCTTTATTGGAAAGTGATATTAGTTTAGATGGCATTTATTTCTAAAGTAGATTTTATAACTGTGTGTCGTTGCGCTAAAGGGGTGGGCTATCTAAACAGGCGTTGTCAAGAATGAAAGTCAAAATTTTGGCAAATAGAATTTGTGATAGGGATTCAAGCTATAATAATACAATAATGTGGGTTTTTTTCTGATATAAATGAAATAGTACTTTGACAGTTTTCTCGAGGCCGGAGTTTTAAGAATAGAAATAAACCTCTGAACGAAAGACTTTGGTTCTTTTATAGCGTTTAGTGGGTGGACTGTTCTGTGTCTATGACCACACGTGGGAGGCAAGCAAATATAGAACTGTACGTGATTTATAAGGGATGTCTCGTTTCGGGATTACACCTGTACTTTTTCTGTTCGTGTGTGTGTGTTTATGTGTGTGTGTGTGCGTGTGTGTGTGGGGGTGTGTGTGGATGGGTAAGCGGGCGTATATATATGTGGTTGTATGTGTGTGTGCACGCTCCTAAGTGTGTGTGTGTGTGTGTGTGTGCGCGCGCGCGCGTGTGTGTGTGTGTATGTTAGTGAGAGAGAGAAAGGGAGAGGAAGAGAGAGAGAAAGAGAGTTCTTTGGCTTGTCTGGCATACCTTAAAGATTACCAACCCCACCCTTTCCTCTCCTTTTCTCCCCTTCTAGTTTGGTACGAGAATGAAAGAATCGTTATTTTATGTAATATTTATATTATACAGTTCATCTCTGTGTACTATTTAAAGAATAGTTAGATTGAAAAACGTCTACAGTACATAGCGTAAGAAGAGGACACACCACATATTAGTTATTCACGTCAAAATTTGTTTCCTTCCTTGGCGTTTTCCTTCCTTTTCGTGTGTGTGTCTCTCTCTGTCAGGCGCACCTGTTTTGTTTTTCTTTTGTGGTTCTTTACCGCAAAGGTCACATGCACCTCGTTGCTTCAAAGCTTTAAGGAAAGAAGAAGAAGAAGAAGAAGAAGAAGAAGAAGAAGAAGAAGAAGAAGAAGAAGAAGAAGAAGAAGAAGAAGAAGAAGAAGAAGAAGGCGGAGTCTAATGAAGCGGCCTCTGCAAAGTTGAAGAAGAAGAGACAGTCTAATGAAGTAGACCTTTTAACGAAGTTTGGCATCGCAGGTGAGATTAAAAGGCATGCTCTTTTAAGTATCACACAAGTTAAATTCGACACACGCGCACCCCCCAACCAACCCACCACACAACATCAGAATCAATACTCCAGAATTTCTATATGTGGAAGTGTGCGTTGAAGAGTGTTCTAAAGTTATTATTTCACTGCACATATTTTATTGTCGCAATAATTTTGTTTCTTAAAAGTTTGAATACTGGGGTGTCTGAGAATGTTTATGTGAATGAATGTTGATGTTATATCTGATGTTTTATTCACTGACTATGATATTTCCCTTGATACATTTCATGTTCATGTTATATTGACCACTTGTCCATTTCCTTGTGTAAATATGGGGACAATAAATCACCGTGTTTCTGAGTATATCATCGTGCAACAATATTTTTATTGTGCAGTGATGCCACCTGCCACTGTGTTAGCGGTTTAATTATAGTTGCAATGGCGGTGTTATCTGCATAAATCGATACCGAGCGGGCTTTTATAATGTCACAATGTCGTGGTGACATCTTTTGCAAGCTGCTTTGCGGGTTTGTTGTCTTGTCAACTTCCACATTTCAAAACTCAAAGCTCACCACTGTTCCATCTCCTCATCAATAATGGTGTTGGATGCAGTCTAACGTTTGAAAATGAAACGTTCGATTCCGGTTTCCGTCTTCTACTAGCGACTTGCTTTTACACCATATATTTGAGTGATAAATGTGTGTGTGTGTTGTTGTTGTTTCTTTAATTTAACGTCTTTTCACCCAAGTGATTTTATGGGAGCAGGGGAAAATAACAAACAAAATAAGGAATGGTCCTAATGAAGGGAGCAAGAAATTAAACAAACAAACAAACACAAAAAAACCCGAACAATTAAACAATCAAAATTTTAAAATAATTATAACTTATACAAATGACTTCCAATATAACTACAAAATATTCCTTGTAAAATAATCTTAATTATATGTCGTATTTTGTTAGTTAGTCACAGTTTATAGGGTCCGGTAGGCTGCAAAGAGCCGAATCAGGACCATTATATTTCATATATTCAATGTTCTGAATTTATGCATAAGCTTATATAATATTCAATGTTCTGAATGCATGTTTCACAGAAAAATCTACTAGACCTATTAATAATCTGTACTGGCTCTGTCATTTACAAAAAAACCATTCAATCAATCAATCAGTCTTTAATTTAATGTCTGTTCACACATTTAGGTGATATTAGACATATTAATTATATATTATATTAGATATTAGACATATAAAAACCATTCAACAGGACTTCGTGTTAATGACTTTGCAATTGTTATCCAATAATTAATATTTTTATCCTGGATATTTCGAATATGTTGCGGAATATATTGTGCAATTTACACAGCAGTCATTTATGAGATGATTAATAGAAATTACTTGTTTGCAAATCTTCTGGATGTTTTTAAATACTGTCCAGCCACTTTCGTCTACTTTCAGACCATATGTCCTTGAAGCGTAATGAATGGTTCACGTTTTCTTTGCCGTGACTGCCGTGATCAACCACAGGCGCTTGTATCAGGACACGCGAGCGCCTATGCCTGTGACGCGTCTCCTTTTGGTTATCTATAATACCAAAGGGAGACGCGTCACAGGCATAGGCGCTCGCGTGTCCTGATACAAGCGCCTGTGTGATCAACCTATTTAAGGGATCACACTTTTGTGGAGAGGCTGTTGTTTGCTGAATGTTTTCAACGGTTTGTTAGAGCTTTTTATCTATAGCCGAATGGTTATGAAAGAATGTTTTCGCAGATTGTTTTCATCATTGTTAGGGAGGAATAGGTTTATAATTATTTAGTTCGAAGCATCATTTTCGTAGACCAATGTTTTCATTAGTGTTTCTCTAAAGAGGTTTATATATACCCAATGCGATGCCTGGCGGTTTAAGACATTGTACAGACCTTGTTTCCTTAAAGAGCTGCTTAAAAACGCACTTGGTCCGCAAGGCGTTTTCTGTGTAAATAGTAAGAACAATAATAATACTTTCTTAATGATGCTGGACATGATGTAGTGCGTATGTTGTGATGATGCGTACGAATGATGTGAGTAAATCATCGAGTTGTTATTCTAATGAAAAATGCGCTGTATAAATGCAATTATATATATATATATATATATATATATATATATATATATATATATATATATATATATATATATATATATATGTATATATATATATATATATATATATATATATATATATATATATATATATATAATTGCATTTATACAGCGCATTTTTCATTAGAATAACAACTCGATGATTATATATAATTAGTGTTTCTCTACAGATCTCTCTCTCTCTCTCTCTCTCTCTCTCTCTCTCTATTACATTACATGATTATTGCTTTAGGTCCAGCGGACTCTTACGAGCCAAATCAGGACCAGTATAGCCGAATCAGGACTACTAAATCAAGACCACAATTTCGCTGAAAGAGGACTCGCCCCTGATCCGCATAAAAGATCTGCCGAAACAGCCCTAGTGGTAACACTGAAGGCACTCCACCAGCCGGTCACTTCACAATAAAGACATCCCACGCACGGGACGCTGAGGCTATTCTCTAATTTATCGACCCCCCGTTTACAAAAACAAAAAAGAATATAAACATCATTATAAAATATCAACAAAACACATACATATAAAATGCCTACATTGTCAAATAATAACATCATAGGAAGCCCCAGTGACCACCTGGCAGAAAGCGTCCAATATTTCCAAGCTGATCCAACAGACCCCACAAACAAATGAGGAGTTTAGTCCCGAAAGAGTTTTCAAGGAAAAAGGTAGGTGACTGGTCTAGCGAAGAAGAATATAGTATAGTAGATTGATAGAACAGAGTAGGAATGAGAAAGAACAAAGAAGAAAGACAGCGACAGTGGGAATTTAAAGCACTAAATTTCCAGAAAGTGGGGATACTATTTATACTGAAACCCCCGGCACCGCCACGGTAAAGAAAAATTAATATCCTGCTCTCATATATTAGGACAAAAGCTGGTAGCTCGGCGGTTTCCTTCTCATACTGACATTACGCGGCATTATAACAGCTCTTGTGAGGAGTTGTGACGTTGTTTTTTTCCCCTGCTGCTACCGCAGCAGAAAGAATAGCACCACGATCTGGGCTACTTAAAACAGAAAAAGTAAAGCGTGGTGGTTGACGAGCTATTATTACAAGTAGGGCATTGTTGTTTTTAAAGAGTTATTGCAGTGTTGTTTCTACTGTGTTACCTGTACAAATAATGTAAATGGGAGGGATTGAATCTTTGAAAGCAAGGCATATGTTTTGAAATGTTATTTCTTACAAGCTGTTGGAGCCTAATTAAGCCTTGCTTTTAAGTTCCTTGTTACGTTTTTGCTTGTCACTTGTATGGTGTCCGGTCACTCCCCCCCCCTTTCCACCCCCTCTCCGGTCATTTCTTCTCCGAGCCTTTCACCCCTGTCTTTTCCTCCTCAGTCTTTTCCCCCATAACCCACTTCCTCCCCGGCTTCAGGCACTTACATTAATAGTTAATCATTCACTGGAAGGCTGGTTGTCGGTCAGTCAGTCAGCCCGTAGCTCCGAATTTCGCTGTTTTTGTTAAAAACTAATGTTGCCTTATCTCAAAACATGTTTAGCGCTGTATCTCTAAATTGGCTAAACAGATTTTGATAATAGTTTGCTTGCAGATAGGTCAAATAGTGACCAATCGTCGCCTGTTATCATTTTGCTTCTTAAGGATAAATCCAAGACTAAACAGCATTTCGTAAATGAACACTCTTGAAAATGCTGATTTTCAGCTTTATGTGTGAGGAAAGACATTTGAATGGCTCGCCATCTGGTTTCCTTTTCAAAGGAACACACAGAAGTTTGCATTGGAAGCAGAATATCAGGCTACGCAACCAGGACCGTAATTCTGTGCCTGCGAATTGCCACACAACCCAATTTAGGAAGAGATGGTAACTACATTTGCATCCTAAGTATTGCCAGAAGATGGAAATTGCATTTGCGATGTTTTTTCCGTCCCATGAAGCAGGAAATGTGAATGAGAGGCCGCAGTGAAAGCGTCGTGTGAAAATAATTAATTGAGTGTATGAAATACATGTGAAAACTTTGGTAGTATATGCAATTCATAAAGGGAGGATGGCTGTTAACATAACTGATTTAACCTTGAGATTGATTCATATTTAGCATGAGGATAGATGAATGATGGAATTTCAAAAAAATGTTATTGTTATTTTTAGTTTAATTTAATTTAATTATTGTTTTATTATGGTTTTACTATGAGGTAACAAAGGCGTGCTAGAGTTATATTAACCAGGTCTAAGCTTGACGTTGAGTAAGCCAACAGGCTCTTGTACACCCAGGTTCACAAACGTTAGCTCAAAATGTTTGAATATTTTCTGTTAAAACAAAAATACAATGTCATGATATGTTTGCAAAATGACTAATGACACTAAAGCTACCTTGGTGGTGGTTTAATTCTGATAAACCATGGTGTTTGCCTGACAATGATATGTATATTTGGGTGTGTTTGCTTTATTAGCTTAAACTCCCTCGAAGGCAGTGAGTATAAAATTCAAACGGGAACTCAACATCGACAAAGAACATATGCAAAATTAGGTTTCTAAGGTTTGCTACAAAGACAAGACAATGTCCTGTAGTACAATCACAATCTAGTGGATTGTTTTGCATAATTTCCGATGAATGCATATCAAAGTAGTCAAGTCAAGTCAACAAATCTTTATTCCACAAAACCAGGGGAAGTTTGGTGTGTCAGACTCAGAGTGTTTATGAAAACGGGGCAAAAGAGAAAAAAAGAAGACAAAACAAGACAATAAAACACGCTTACATTCATATAAACAGTGTACATTAAAGTAGAGCACTATGTCGGTGTTCTAGGACTGTACGAATAATGCAAAAGTTAACGCCAATCCTAATTACAACTAAAACGGAGTTCTGAAAAAAAAATATTCTGGTGTATTTTCCACGGAAACAATTACAGAAGCAATTATTTCGGAGTTTTGAAACGTTTGAAGTTTCGTCAAAATTAGTACAAATATTTAGTCCAGGATGATTTTCTTTGCTGCTCTACTATGCAAAATACTATAACACAAATGCGAGTCTCTGTTCCAGTACACACAAATACTACTTGAGGTTTTTCCATCAACGGCCCTTATATAGACCGCGTGCCCTGCAGGGAATGTCTTCCAATTAAAAGTAATGATCAGTAGTATGGAAGACATAATGGGCGCACAAAAGCAAAGCTTAAATAAGTGCTTCCCTTTGACACATTATAACAATGACATGTCTCTAGCGAGCAAGAACATTGCATCAAAAATATATTACTTGATATTGCAAGAGATCGCTTACGAATAAAGCATGAGAATAAATTAAGTAAACTTACAACAAATTGGAGGAGCAAATATTAATACATAAATAAATGAATGGACTAAATGCATTACAAAAAACGAATGCTTGCAGCCGAAAGTACTTTTACTGAACCTATAATAGCTGTCAGCTGGGAAATTGGGGGATTGACAGGGAACATGTTCACGCATGGACAGACTTGTTAATTTATGTATGTTGTGCATGTACTGATTTCTATAAAAAAAGAAACACACCTATTTCCAGAATATTAATGTTTAACTACTCTTGATCTAGCTGGTAAACAGCTGGTTTAATCTTGTTGCTCGATTAACTCATTAGCACACGACAACAAGTGATGGAGATAGTGCGTGTGCTTATGTGTATGTACGCCTGTTTAAATGCGTGAATTTGAATGTGTGTATGGTCTTTATGATCTTGGTGAAAAAAGACTAATAAAATCACCAAACCAACTAACCAAAGCATGACACAGTTGATTAATTAGTGTGTAATTAAACTACGCCTTTGGTAATTATACTGGAATTAATATTATTTGTAAGATTAACATAACTGCACGAATTTGTGTCTTCATTACGCTCACCGACTTCATCCAAGTTAAACTATAATCCTTGTTGATGCTAATTAATTATTATATTTAAGAAAACTTATTTTTTATATTGTCTAGTTTGGTTATTACATAACTACACAAACAAAACAAGCTGCAACTGGCAAGTAAGCAAGATTAACTGAAATGTTAAACAAACCATGAGCAGCCAATAATTAACAAACCAATACAGTTTTAATCATCTCTTAACAAGAAAATAAACGGTCGAACAATAAATAATCTAAGACAAAATGGGCCAACATAGAATCTGCAAACTAAATAAATATAATGAAATAAATACATAAGAAAATAATTCTACCTTTCATTTCTGCAAGGAAATTAATTGACACAAGATCGATGAGGGCGCACAGTATTATTAGACACCACGGGAGTTTTACCATCATTCACCTGTTTCTTGACCTAAACTTAAGAGATTGCTCGAGTCAAAGTGCAAGCCATGTGTACGTCTAGGGGCTTAAACCCTAGATACTCATTATGGGTTTGCTTATTCATGTTGTTTATTGACTTGACAAACTATCGTTTCAATTACTCATGTTGCTTCCTGACCTGAAAGTCAGAGATCATCCCCGTTAACCGTTACTCAGTTGTATGACGCAGGTTTTAATTCCTAGAAAGTGAAAGTTTCCTTTTTATTCAAGCTGCTTCTCGATTCTTGTTAAAGCGTTTTAGTTATTTGTGTTGTTTGGCGGGGTGGGAAGGGGGGGGTGGATCACATCTTAAGGGTAAAGTTACTTAGAATAAACCAAATGAGGAAAAGAGACATCAGCTGGCACTCCATCTCAACCTGATTTTAAATGATTGTATATGACAGAAATGATTGTATATGACAGCTGCCGCCAATCGCGTTAAATGTGATCACAAAGCACTGCAAAAGTTTAATTTCCATATCTTTTTGTCTTCTTCATCATACAATAGATCTTGAGTACCATCAAAAGAGCGTTCCCGTGTTTTCATTATTTTTATCTTTAAGTCCAGAAAATGATTTTATAGAAAGCAGCAGCAACAACAACATTGATCGTCAGCCTCAAAGAAGTGGTATGGAAAATATGATTTTTTTCCAGTCTAACAGCTAAGAGTGAGAACTAAGAGGATAAGGGAACTGTGTGAGAACTCATAGAACGGAAGAATGCTATCGATTGATTATAAAACGACTGCTAAAGGCCTTCCTGGTTCATCGAAGCGCACTAAGCAGGCTGAATGCCAGTAATTGTGTCCACCAGAACTTGAGTCCATGTGTCAAGAGAGGGGTTGCTGAAGATGTTGACGCCAGGGCAAATAGCCGTGAAGACTTGGGTACGTACTGGGATAACAGTGCTGAGTTTGGAGGTTATCTGTCAAAATTTGAAAGGACCAATAATGACCAACAACACCAATGGCATCAAAACGGACATCAAAGTCCAAGGCCAATCCCTCAACACAGTGCATTGCTTCAAATATTTAGGAGCCGTTTTATCAGATAATGGGTCCCGACAGGAAGTCCTCTCCAGGATCGCACAAACAACTGCTGCCCTGGCAAGGTTGAAACCCATTTGGAAAGACATGACCATTAGTCTACATTCCAAGGTAAGACTGCTGCTCCCTTGTCATCTTCATCTTCATGTACGCTTGCAATAACATGGACCCTCACTGCAGATCTATAACTAAGAATATAAAACATGGAGATGAGGTGCTACAGAAGATTTCTGGGCATTTCTTATACCCACCAGCACATCACCAACGACGAAAGTCCGACAGACCATCACACAAACCATTGGACAATACGATGACCTGCTCTCAGTAGTGAAGAAGCGGAAACTCCGATGGTATGGCCACGTCAACATATCATCAGGCCTTGCAAAGACCAAACTGCAAGGCACAGTGTAAGGAAGTAGAAGAAGAGGGAGACCAAAAAAGAGGTCGGAGGACAACATTCGTGAATGGACTGGTTTGACACTGAGCGTAGCCATTAGGGTTGCTGAGGACAGAGAAAGATGACGTACGCTGATTAAACGATCATCTGTGGTGCCCCTACGACCTCCGAGTTACGGGATAGGATAGGATAGGATAGGATAGGATAAGCAATGTGTGCAGTACAGAGTACTCTCTCAACTACTTTTGTTTTATATTTTGTGTGTATTAGAAATAATTATGCTCCAAAGAATGAAAATTATATTTCCAGCTTCTTCCCGTCCTGACTCAACGTCCTGACTCGACTTCATGTTCATGCTTCTCATGCTCACAATCTGATATCTAATTAAGATTAAAATGCTATAAATATAACAATAATAAACCAAAAAAAATTGGGTTAGCAATGTCTGTACAATTTCATTTTCAGAAAAAGCGCTGAGAGATTCTGTAGACTTTTAGAGGCAAGACTGGACTTTCACCTTTTGGGGAGTTTCCTTTGTTACGTATCTCTCTCTTTTCTTTTCTTTTTTAGTTTTGCAAGCGATAGTTTTTTTTTTTTACTTTGCTTTACAGGAGAGTAGTACAGATTTTCCAAACCTTCAGACAGAACAGTGACGAAGCTGGGAAGTTCTTTTCACTCTACAGGTTTACATGTATTTCTTTTTGGATAGCAAAAGCATTTTGATGTCTTGGTACAGAAACGTAGTATAGATTCTCCGAAGCTTCAGACAGAACTGTCTTGATGACGGTACAACTTTCTGGCTAACGATAGCACTGTGGTTCTTTGTTTTCGCAGCAGATACTCCGGGCTTTGTATGTACAACGTGCCGATCAGCCGACCTTGATCCGCTTGTGTTCATTGTGCTCCCAACAGAGAAGGGGAGGGATTCCGTTGGCCCTGCGAGACACGAATGCCCCGACATAATTAATTGATTGATTCCCTCTCAGCTTTGTGGGTCACGTTCATTTGCCGGCCTGGATCGATCACGGACATCCGATTTGCTTTGTGGACGACGCGGTCAAGCTGTGATAGCAAGACTGGATACTTTGTGGTTTACTTTATTCTGAAATTGATTCTGCGAGCACTGACAATTTGCGATAGGCAAAGTCAGTACTTCGTTCTGCACATTGACAGTATGTTAATGGCAAGCTCGTTGATGGCTTTAAGCTTTGTTCTGGTTGACGGAATGCTAAGGGCATATTCATGATTACCTCGTTGCGGTTGCTTTTCTTGCTTTTCTCCAGACATCTTGGGCTAGAATATCACTTGAGCAAGCGCAAAAATATTTGTCCTTCCATTGCCAGACATGAAACACTTTGTATATCGTTGATCTTATTCTGCACCAGGTGGAGTGGTTTCGAGTATTGATACAGTTGTAATGTAACAATTTTTTCATGTCATATTTATTTTAATTTAATTTATTTACTCATGCTCATAACATTGTGTTTGTTTCCTAATGAATATTTTTTACGAGTTAATTCATTACTTTCCAATGGGCTGCATACTCTGTTGGTGTTACTATTTTCAGCAGAATAAGCAATTAGCTCTGTATTACCCATACTGACGTCCATCATGGTCGAGTGCATAAGCCATGTTTGACAATCCATTAGGCACATGTTATAATGCCTGCTAACTCTTCTGGCTATTTTAGTCGTCCCCTCGCTGTACCTGGTCTGTTGGTTGGTATTAGGTAAGATTCACGGAATACAGAAATGTCGAGAGCTGAACTTAACAGTCGTTTGCAGTAATACCAAGATGGCAATATTCAGATGTATATATATTAACATTACCAACCTTCACACACCAAATACAGTATCCAAATAATAAATTCTCGCACACGTGTCGAAGCAGACGTTTTAAAGCATTAAAGTTGCAATTCACAATTATAATTCTAACTATCAAAATGAACTTTATTACAATTAAATTTAGAGAAAAACACCGATCATAAAACAACCACTTCACTGTGCCCTAACTTTAGCCAAAACGATTTAGAGAAATATCACAATGATGGAAAAAGTGTATAAATGTAATTCGTCTGCTTCGGCCTAGTCCTCTTCCAATCTCGCTCGCATTCAAATCCTTTGTCCCCTATACGCACTGTGTCCGGGGACGTTAATCTAAATAATGCGAAAAAAAAATCAAATCCGTAACGTTTATGGTCGGTAGATGAAAGTCCCGCGTCACATAAGCAAATAGGGTACTGGGAAGGATGGGGGGAGAGGGGGATTCGGGTCTTTTATGAAACGTTTATGAGCTTTACCCGTCTATATATACGTCCCATAAATATTGGCAGTTCCACGCAATATACATTATCGCTCCCATGAGACCGTATACCTAATTATTGACAAAGCTACAGTTACCCGGTTACTACTGCGCAAAACCCAATATTTTTTCCACCCTCTTCATCCCTTTCAATTCCTATCTTAAACTATCACCAAAGAATCGCCAATGGCACAGGCGCAGAATTAGAATATTATATAACATGCTGCCTGTGACAATGGCACAGTAGGCAGGCCATTAACCTAGGTACTGTTCCTATGAAGATTGGTCAAGATCCGTTCAGTGGTTCTTGGGATAATGGCGTCCAAAGGACCGACAATCTGCCATTTGTCTCGTTCTGATTCCACCCGACTGCTTCAAAGTATTTCTAGATAAATATCCAGATAAGCCTTGAAATAAAATTTTAAAAATACAAAAAGGGACTAGTGCTTATGTTGTATTTGAAGCCACATTACTGAGTTAATGATAGTGCACCATAACGTTATCCGCCATTATTGTTCTTTGTTTTGACTGTCATAATACTAAACATGTTTATAAATAATTATATTGAGATCTGCCCCATTGTTGAATTTTATATCGAGGATTTTATGCATTTCACGTCATTTGCCTTAGTTGTTGAAATGGCTGATTCTTGCTTTCTTCAAACTACTGTGGATTTTATTATGCCGATGTACATATAATGTATATTTTAGTAATATTTTGACTCGCTATTTTAATAATAATGCTTTAGTGGTGCTGTCATCTCTATTTTCTGTGTGCCTTTTGTGAACTCTTGCATTTCAAGCCAATGCTTTTTTGAGGCTCTAGCTTATTTAAAGCTAAAGTTGTTTTATATGGTTCTATGAGTGTTTTATCCGGGTGGGTTGCTGGTGGGGAAGAAGTTTGATGGATGAGAATACATTAGGTCTGACAGGGATGGTCGATACTGTGACCGACATTTAAAAGGTCTGCTTAATCCAGAAACGATTGATGTTTTGTGGCCATCCTTATGTCTCGCTAGTGCTAGTCACCCTTTCCGTATTATTTTGTAGTAGACAGTTAAAAACTTTACTAGTGAGTGGAACAATTCTCTGTGTGTGTACTTGCGTGCGTGCCTGTGTCATCTGACGAGTTTGTGAGAAAATATTGTATTTGCATAGATTTTATCTCTTACGCTGGATGCATTGAAGCAATTAAGGAGTAGTTCCGCTCTCTAGCATTAGTAGTTAAAAGTAATATTTTTTTTTCTGAGAAATAATAAACGTTTGACATGTATCACAAGTGTTAAAAGTACGTAAATTATGAGGTACTGACGTCGTCATGTATTACCCAACCCAACTGCTGTTTAAAAAAAAAAGAAATTAAAAAAGGGGGGGGGGGGGGGAGACAAAGCTAGAAATGAACTGGGCCATTATATTTAAAAAGTTAGGACAGCCTAGCTTTGCCAGTCGAGCGGTAAATGGTTTCAGATAAGATTGACCCATAGGATTATGGTATGAATGTAGTTACCATGTAGTTGGTGACAAGTGCACATTTTGCAGGGCCGACAAGGAAAGCATACCACACCTTTTTTTTTGGCGATGCTATTATGCAATAAGATTTTGGACACAATTACAAAAAGCTTTAAATTAACGTTGTATGATTGCATCACACTCACAAGTAGCGCTTACAGATTAAGGCATTGTTTTATTTGGATGCGAAGCAGTTTCGATTAGACAAGATATTTGGCTTAATCATACTACTAGTAAAGTTTTTCATTTATAAATGCAGGATGGATATTAATAAACTTTTATTAGAAATGAATAAAGTACACGATTCAGTTCTGAACTATGACCGTGATAATCGGCTGCCTGTCGAAACGTGGGATAGCTCAGGTGGTAGAGCGTCGAGCTCGTGTTACAAAGGTTGCGGGTTCGATTCCCGGTGGGTCAGACATAAACATTGACTGTGAGCACTGGCCATCGTACTGTTGCTATTAGTGTGATGGTTGTTTCAAGATATTTTTCCCTTCTCCCCCTTCCACCATCACCTATAGGATTGTGCTCAGTCGTTTGAGCGTCAGACTGTGCGCCCGATAGAGACAACATGTGTGCGTCTCGAGCGGCTTGAGTTTGATCCTCATCAGCCAGCGCCTCGAGAAGCTCTTGCGATGAAAAAGCGCTCTATAAGAATGAATTGTTTAAAATAGTAAAATAAAATACCTTGGAACCCCACAAAACGATCGCCGATAAACGTCATATCTACAAGACGGGAAGTTAGTTCATAAATAAAAAACCGTCTGATTAACCGGTTCGTTGTTGGAAAGTCAATCTGAGACGATTCTCGTCCGGGGCAGATGAATTTTCATCAAAGAGGGTTCCCGAGAGGATTATGTACTTTTGTTACATTTACGTACCAGCCTGTGCATTCGCTCACCAGATCTCACAGACATTGGAAATAACTCGCTTGTTTATGGTTTAAGCCATTTAAGAACCATGCCTATTAGCGCAAATTAGCCGCACGCTGTATTCCGGCCCCACCTAGCTTTCCTGGTCGTGTATTTTGATCCACGTATTCATTATTCTACTCGGTATAGCCCGGAGGAATGGAGCTTCCGAAGAAAAGGAAACTTCTTTCCGTTTGTTGTCAGTGTTATCGCCGCGTTTAGTACTGCGCAGAATGTAGGCTAAGGTGCAGTTAGTGGTGGTATCGAGTTATGCAATTCCGTGATGGCACTGCATTGCTAAGGCGTCTGCTTACAGTACAGCGATTTGAGAATTCCAAACAAGCTGGAATTTATAGCTAAATGATATAATGTCGTAGTCGGCTGATGAAATAATTAGATACACTTCCCTGTAAGCATTCTAAGCCTAAAGTTAAATGGTGTGTGCTAGAACACTAAATTACTTTGTAGGAAGATTAAATAATTGCAATGAACATCATTGCATTATTCCAAGTTAGTTCATTATTACTGGGCGTGAACTTTGCGATATGGGATTCCAAATCAGGCTTAATAGGGTTAGTTGGTTACACGGACGGATGAACTACATGTATGTTTGTTAAACATTACGGTTACTGGGTTAGTCAGTACACAATTACCAAGTCTTTTGACTGGCACTATGGCTTGCGATGACTGGAATGCCATTAGACTGAACGGGTTAATGTCTTCGTATGCTGAAAAAATACAGTAAACAACTACTTTTGTTTGGCAGTACATCAACACCGAGGTTTTGGAGTCCTATTATTTGTAGATGTCTTCTCTCAAAGGTAAAAACCCAAATCATGGTAGACTTCTGAGGAAGGGAAGCTCGTTTCGTTTCGTAGGTAGATTACCGTCCCCGGACACAAAGCGTATAGGGGACTTAGATGGATCATAGCCGTTGTAGTAAGAAGTGAGGTTGCAGAAGTTGAAGCTCGCAGAAGGAAGAGATCATGTTGCAGTAGTGGAAAAGTCATTTGAAGATGGAGCGCACGAGGCTGCTGCTACAATCGGTAGAAGAAATCATGATGAAGCAGAAGAGCAGTTGTGATAAGAGTCCCGAAGGTGGAAAGCGCATGGGTGCGCAGCGAAGATGCGGTAAGGGTGCCAAACAGGACGCAGGGCCAGTCTTGAGGAAGTGTGCCGATGTGGCTCTTGAAGGAAGCGCCGATGGAGCCGCAAGGAGGTGGCCAAGCAGTGGCCGCGTGTGGGAAGGTAGGCAAACGCAGGGTGCCACTGGCGGTGAAACACCTGTAGTCCGGAGGTCGCCACTCTCCACAGGGAACCCCGCGTCGCCCTATCGTAGAGAAAGGTAGAGGGCAGCCGGAGGCCGAGCAGACGGAAGTCAAGCGAGGAGGGCCTCTTCCACGCAGCACGACCGACGCCGGGACCAGCGGAGCCCTAAACGTAGAAAATGAATGGTGTAGGTTGAGGTGGAGTGACGTATCGGAATCTCCCACAGTCTCTGTCAGCAGCTTCGACTTCTGTACTGCAACCGCCGGGTAGGCCCTCGTACCAAACCGACGGTGCGTCCTCCTCATCTCTGCATGCTGGGCGTCTGTGGGACTGAACGTCTCCATGAGCAGGTGTGAGCTCGAAAGAAGTCAGTTCTAGTAGGGCCTTCCAAAAGATCAACATAATAATTATGTACTTTATATGTTTTTCCAACTCGCGCCTTGAAATATTTAGGACTGGCGATCTACGAAGGCAGGATCTATTCACATCCCACTAAACCAACCCATCACTCATTTCTGCCACAAATAGGCAACACAAGCATTTTCTTATGCATTCATACTGATGTAGACTGGATTGTTGGAAGGCACTT
Source organism: Oncomelania hupensis (assembly GCA_036898135.1). NCBI lineage: Eukaryota > Metazoa > Mollusca > Gastropoda > Littorinimorpha > Pomatiopsidae > Oncomelania > Oncomelania hupensis. The sequence goes on along the minus strand of CM072511.1, from coordinate 93,937,669 downwards.
CCAGCATGTCTTTCTTGCCAAGGAGAGTTACTGCTGAATGACGGTTGGCATTTTCTTGGTTCGTTTCCATTCCAGTGTGATACATATTCCGAGGTTCTTGGCAATGTTTCGTTTCGTCTTTCAATACCGAACACCATATCATTTGATGTTTGGCGTATTTTGTTAGTGCTACTTTTATTGAAGTAGATGGATAGAGGTGTGCATATCAGCTTTCATAGTTCACGGACGTTCGGATGTCTGATACGATTGAAGTATAGATGTACATAGTTAGAGTTGAAGATTCTGTTTTGTTTCAGTTTGTTTCATGGCCGTTTTATGATTTACCATGTTTCATAGTGAGTTGTCGAAATATATTTCTGTCGGGAATATTTATTTATTTATTTATTTATTTATTGTGTGTGTGTGACAAATCCTTATAATCAGCGTCTAATTTTAAAGAAGAAGAAGAAGAAGAAGAAGAAGAAGAAGAAGAAGAAGAAGAAGAAGAAGAAGAAGAAGAAGAAGAAAACGGAATATACTGATACTTTGTCTAATGTTGCTTTTTTGAGATGCGTTGTTTTGTTATTATTGAATTTAAACTGTGTGCAACGAGTCCACAATATGAAGCATACTATTATTGTTGATGGAGTGAGTGTGACTGCGCGCGCATGTTTCATCAGCTAAGTGCAATTAATATGTCAACATAAAATTCTGGGAAACTTGTCTGGCGCATCAGGTCCCCATCCTTCCGGATCTCACCGGAACCAGCTGAGCCATTTTCTCAGTTATTAACGTAGCTGAAACAATATTTAGTCAGCCCTCATCTTCCTAGCTAGATGCATGTTCAGCTGGCCACTGCAATCTCAGGAATTTCATAATAATAGTATCTCTACTCTCCGCTGTAAATCATGTCTTCTCTCTTATGCTGTGTAGCATGACTGTGTAGTTTGGCAGTAGAAAATGTGTTTTGTTTTAGTGCTCTTATGGCAAAAGATTAGTTTTAACATCAACATTTAGCACTCAAGAAAAAATAGTGCTTCTTGGATGACTGTGAACTAGTAGCAGGAGAATGAGAATTGGCAGCATAAATAGTCACAGTTGTATTAAAAGTAGTAGTAGAGTGTATATAATGTACAACAATTTGACTACATTATGTGATATTAAAATCCAAGGGAAAAAAGAGAGAACTCAGAACAGTGCTGTTTTCCTTGAGATTGTCCAGAAACGATATTAGAAGTGGAAGTCATAAGATTTACAGCGATGCAGATTTCTGCTGTCTAAACAACAGATTAAAGCTGCTGGTTGTGTTCTATACGAAGATAATCAAAAGATGAGTCATGTTGGTGCTTAAAAGAACTCAACCTCTCAACATTGGTCTTTTCGGGGACTCATACTTTTTTTATGCTGCTTTTAGTTTAAACTTTTTTTTTTTATATATCAATGAGGCAAGAATACGTAAAGGTAAAGGTAGTCCCATAGCCTTGTGGCCGTAGGGGAGCGTGATGTTGGAGATCACACTTATCTTGGGCCAGCGTAATGAGGGTGATGCCCAACTCTCTCCCTCGCTGCTCTACCTTCCCCACCCTCAAGAGAGTAGGTACTCAATCACAGTTGAGTCAACTGGGGGCGTTGTTGTTTGTCGCTTCACACCTTAGCGGTCACCCATCCAAGTGCTAACCGCACCGGACGGTGCTTCACTTTCGACACAGTAGCGAGTGCTCCAACCACTGCACTATCCGACACTATATACGTAGTATATTAAAATAAAGTGCGCGTACAAACGGTGTTTTTTTCGTTTTCGCCGTAGATGCAGTAACACTTTTTCAATGCATTATCAGCGTGATTCGAATGTCTCAGTGCCTAGTTTATATTTAGTCAACGTATTTGTTTGTTTCTTCTTCTTCTTCTTGGTTGTTTTGTTAACGTCTCCTTCATCAAAATGAATGATAAGACGCGCTTCTTCTTCTTCTTTTTCTTCTTCTTCACAATGAGTTCATATAATCATACTCGATTGTATCAGTGCCTAGAATAAATTGAGTCAACGTCTTTCTTTCTTTCTTTCTTTCTTTCTTTCTTTCTTTCTTTCTTTCTTTCTTTCTTTCTTTCTTTCTTCCTTGCTTCCTTCCTTCTTCCTTCTTTCTTCTTCTTCTTCTTCTTCTTCTTCTTCTTCTTCTTCTTCTTCTTCTTCTTCTTCTTCTTCTTCTTAATGCATTAATAGAATCTTCTCGGTACAAGTGACCTAAATGCACTGGAACAAAAATATACAAAGCTGTGTGGAATAACATTTATTGTACAGCTAGACAACTTGGAATGTAATACTAAATCTCGGAACTCTACACGAAAAACGCAGAATACGATCATACCATCCTAATCCTATCCTATCCTATCCCGTAACCCGCAGGTCGTTGGGGCACCACAGATGATCGTTTAACCAGCGTACTCCATCTTTCTCTGCCTTCAGCAACCCTGATGGCTTCGCTCAGTGTCAAGCTAGTCCATTCTCGAATGTTGTCATCCTACCTCATTTCTGTCTCCCTCTTCTTCTGCATACATCCATACATATACGTGTCAGACGAAACGGACGCGAATCGATGCCAAATAAAGGTACATCAGTACATCCTTATGTTTGTGTTGTTTTGCCTGTTAATACGATTCATGGCCGGATCATACAACGAAAAATACTACTTTATGAGAGACTCGCCTTGGGTCCGTCTCGCTTGCTATGCCGCTACATGGATACGCACCTTCTTAAGAACGAATGCGAACGAAAGCGGAAACATGTTCATCATGAGACACAATATCATGATAACGTTGAAAAAGGCTGTCAGAGAGCGACGAAAAACAGCCCTAGCACAGCACATAAAACACAAAAAAACGGAAATGCGCAAAGTTGATGTAATTGAATCAGCGAGTGCCCAACCCCCCCCCCCCCCCCCCCCCTGTCTCTCTTCAGTCGCGCCAGGCTATTAATTGCGAACCAGAAGAAGAATTAGAAGAGAAGGAGCAGAAATAAAAGGTGATTAAGAAGCAACACAAAGAAGGAAGAACAGAAGAAAATGAGGAGGATGAGAAGACGATGTGGAAGCATAACAATCGAGTGAATGAAGACGATGGGAAACAAACAACTATAATTAGTATAAGCATTAGGTGCAGCATAAAGCAGAAGAAGAAAATAGAAGGCGAGATGAGATGAAGAAGCTCTAGCAGACTCTTAAGATATGTTTATGGTTCGGTAATTTTCACACTCCTGAAGATTATCCTTTCTTGGAAGAGTGATGACAAGCAGCGGATGTTGGATGCAGAAGAAGTTTGAGAAAGATGAGAAACAGAGTTTAAGAAGTAGCATTAGAAAATAAGAAGAAGAAGAAGAAGTAGAAGAAGAAGAAGAAGTAAAAGAAGAAGAAAAAGAAGTATTTCCAGAGTGGTAAAAAAAAAGATGAAGGAAAACAAAGAAGGGCCTGATTGGCTGTAATGGAATAAGAAAGGGTGATTAAAGTAATGAAAAAATAAAAACATGTATAAAAAAAATTCCGCTTGAAGACGAAGTAGAAAAAGATAAAGAAGCAAGGAGAGAAGATGAATAATAAGAAATAGGAAACGTCCTTGGCAGAAAAAAAATAGTAGGAGTCATACATTTTTGTAATGATGTGACGGTTCGCAGAGAACGTGTTCTTTTGTAGAGATGAATTTTAAATTATATAAATAAGTTTCCGTTATTCATATTGAATCTCAGCACATCAGTCTGCTTTACACCCCTGTCAAAATATGTTAAATGGAGGAGTAAATTGGTTTGGTCAGTTGTATTTAAAAATAGCTTACAGTGGACTTGTAAGTATAGTTCACCATGTACTTAATTAAGAGATAGTTGCGCTGACATAATCTCTAAAAAATAGTAAGAAGTCAGGTAATTGTGTCCAAGAAAACCTGGTACGAGTCAGCATAATGGGAGTTGGTAAACAAGCTAAATCTCTGTTTAAAAAATATATTGGGTATTTATGAATATCTAGATCACAATTTAAAAAAAAAAAAGTTCCGTTTTATGTTATCGATTTTTTATAATTCTTCTTCTTCTTCTTCTTCTTCTTCTTCTTCTTCTTCTTCTTCTTCTTCTTCTTCTTCTTCTTCTTCTTCTTCTTCTTCTTGTCCAAGTTAGTCAGAAAATCTGATGAATAGAAATTGTGTAATCAGATAATCTGATGAATAGAAATTGAAGCAACAATACCAGCTTCTTCTTCGTATTTATTATTATTGAAGTCTTCTTCTTCCCAGTACAATAGTGTGCTAGAGAAATGTAGATCTTGGTAAATGGAAACAAATCAGGCAGTCTGCAGTGATAGTCTGTAGTGATCGATTCGAGGGATGAAGTATCCTGGTTAGAGACGCAGAAACTGGAACATTGTACAGACAAATAGTGTGGAGTACTGAAAGAGATCTAGAAGGGAAAAACACTGAGTCAATACCGTACCGCACTGTGTGACTTTGCTACTATTATTTGTCAAGTGATGCCGCTGGAGGGTTGTAAACAAGGAACCGCGGAGTTGTACAGACTGGCGCAGTTTCTTCCGAGCGACTAAATTCAATCCAGCTGCGTTGCAAGCAGCCAGACACATCACAGGGAATAGTGGATATTTATATCAACGACCTACATTTGTAGACGAAAAATGAGAGAGAGAGAGAGAGAGAGAGAGAGAGAGAGAGAGAGAGAGAGAGAGAGAGAGAGAGAGAGAGAGAGATGCAAGTAGTGATTACTATAGTATCCAACCAGTTTTAGCTGTATTTGACGACTTCCTTTTTTTTTGCTACAAAAAGACACGCACAAAGCGCAGCTGGTTTTGTTCACTGCAGAGATGAATGAGTGCAGTGGAAGTCATCGTAGGGTTTAGAAATGTCATAAAATCAAAGCACTGACATGCAACGTTAATTGGGTAGCCTGCAAAGAAACCGATAGATCATTTAACGCGTATTTTTGTTGCGAAACCCAGGATCGCAGGCATTCAGCGTATCAGTATGACATCGTTTTGACAAGAGGTATTTTCGAGCCATACGGATAAGAAGCAGGAATTGAATAAGTGCCTATACCGTGCTAAGATTGTGTTGCAAGTGCCCGTGCACAGACTGGCCTTAAGTGCCCGTGCAAGGATTGGGTTGCAAGAACCAGGGTCACAGGCATTCATCGTATTATGACATCTTTTTGACAGCAGAGACTCGAGTCGTAGGAAAATGGGCTGTCACTCACCTTGCTGGTGTAATTGATGGGAAGCTGCCTCTACCGACGGAGAGCCAGAATTCCGAAAGACGACACCAAGTGTGTTGTTATCAACTATCGTTGCTCGCTTCCTTCCAGTCTTTGCTCTCATAATATCAGCTACGCCTTACTGACACGCCATGTGGACAGTGAACACACCTATTTTCAGCCTAGTCGAACGTGCGTCGACTATTTATGAAAGAAGCACCTTAATTTTCACAAACCAATGTTTAACTTGCTGTCATTGAACACAAAAATTGTGGATGCTCTCGCTGGGATGCAGGTGCGAAGATTGGTAGTATAGTGTTTGGATTGCACGCTACTTTGTGCGGTCCGGCAGCTGATGGAGTGCCTGATTCCATACTCCACCACAGCGCGTCGCTAACTGCTGTGTACGTACGGTTCTGTACGAAGCGGGCGCCTCTGGTGCCGCACGTCGCATGCTTCCCTTGGCTCCTCTTGTCTGTCAGCCAGCCTCCTGACTGGCCACCCTACTAACAGGGCTGGAATTCCACAAAAGCTGTTTTGCAGCATTTTCTGAAAACCATGATGAAAATAGAAAAGACGCATTGACGTAGTTAAGATTCATTGAAGAAAAACAGCAAAACACTTTGTGATAAAACACAAGGTAAAGGATTTATTGTTGTGCATACACATGTTTTGTGATGTAATAAAACAAATTGTTTTTGTGTGTGTATGTTTTTATTGGTTTACACTGTAAATACTGTAGCTTCAAACATAGTTCCGATTTTTGAAAATGAATAAACCATAATTGTGGACACAAGGTGCGCGATGGAACTGAATTGGCAGATCTGTTACAAAGCCTGTTGCTTTCAGCTGATTCTATCATGTCGCAGATGGAGCCTTGCCTGGTTATTTTCCGCCCATTTTGTTGCAATTATTTGTATGTGTGACACACATCTCCGACCTTACTAATGATTACCCATGTTCATTGACGAAAGAATGCAAGAGTGGAGATGCAATGTGCATGTTCAGCTACAGAATGCATAGACTGTAAACAGTACACGCAATGATCGAGGACTCGAGGGATTTAGATTTCAAGGTAAATTATTTAGGGGTATTTGATAGTATCTCCATTTGCGGGGAACCCTGAACCGCCTCTCTCTCTCTCTCTCTCTCTCTCTCTCTCTCTCTCGCAAATCTTCATCTCGTTATTCAATTTTCAGACATAATTTAACATTGCCACAGCCACGCAGACATATTTAAAACATCTCTGTCATATTCTGGTCCAAGTATGTGGAATTCTCTACCACCAGAGATCAAGGAAAGTAAATCATTAACATTGTTTAAAACTAGACTCCACAAATTTCTATTTTCCTTTGCTTCTAATATTTAAGTTGATTGTATACATTTGTTCTTCCTATCTTGCGTCAGTTTAATTTGTTGGGGTGTGAATTAGCTTGTGTATGTGTGTGGTTGTGGTGGTGGGGGGGGGAGGGGAGAGTAGTAGTAGGGAATGGGTATTGGAGGGGGATGGAGGGAGGGAGTATGTGTATTTCGGTACATTAAGTTTCTTAGTATTTTTTTTTAAAATTCTTACCATTGTTAAGGTTTGTGTTAGTTTCAAATCAATTTTATGTTATTTATTTTGTTCTGAATTTTTGATTTCTGTTATTTTACAATTTTATTAAGGACTAGCTGTAAGACAGGTCCATAGGACCTAATGCTATTATCCTATTAAAGATTTTGACTTCGACTTCTCTCTCTCTCTCTCTCTCTCTCTCTCTCTCTCTCTCTCTCTCTCTCTCTCTCTCTCTCCCTCTCTCTCTGATTTTTTCAAGCTCAGCTATTCGTACTTCTCTGTATAGTTTCGTCCTTCAGCTATCGATCTTCCATTAAACCACTGATCCGACTTGCCACCTGCCACTTCTTGGCCCTGACGCGATGTCACAAAAAGTAGGGCGGGGAGAGTCCAAGTCGGAAAAGAGAGAGAGAGCGAGAGAGAGAGAGAAGCGAGAGAGAGAGAGACAGACAGACAGACAGACAGACAGACAGAGACAGAGAGAGCAACCTCACTGTTTTGATGTAGAGTGTAATTTTGGGAGTGGGAGGTGGAGGGAGAGGGATGTGAAGTGGAAGCATTTGATTTGAAGCAATATAGGCAGAACAGTTAAGTTCGGTTTAGTTGTTTTATTTAACGTCCAACTCCATGAACTCCATGACTCCTTCTGTCTTTCTCCCCCTCTCTCTCTCTCTCTCTCTCTCTCTTTCTCTCTTTCTCTCTCTCTCTCTCTCTCTCTCTCTCTCTCTCTCTCTCTCTCTCTCTCTCTCTCTCTCTCTCTCATCGATAATTAATTGTGGACAAGAGGAAGGCGATGGAACTGAAATGACAGATGCATTATTTTACAAGACACCTCACCGTTTTAAAAGTGACCTAGTTTGCATGTGCATTGATTCACTTTTAAAAAGAGTATAATCTGATGCACATGTTATAAACTGATGTTTATGTGCAATTGTTATTGTGGGCAAGTGTGTGGGGGGGGGGGGGGTGGGAGTAGTGGAAGTGGGAGAGGGGGTGAGGGGGGGGGGGGGTGAGAGAGTAAGAAGTGGAGAAAGAAAGACGCCTTTTGTAACATTACGCCATGTACAAATTGTTTGAATAAAAATATGATGTGACTAAAAAATTGTTTGTGTTAATAAATTAAATGTATTATATGTTGCAAACTTTTTAATTGTTTTGTAAAAATTTTGTCTAGAAAATTTTTATTGTGTGATTTGATGATGATGATGATGATGATGATGATGATGATGAGATTGATAATGATATAATAATTGGAGGGGGGGGGGGGTTTTTTTAAGGGGTTAGATTTTTGTCGGTTTCCAGAAAGGATTAGTTTGTTGTATTTTTTTAGATGATGATGATGAGATGATGATGATGATGAATAAATTAAAAATAATGTGATGAAGAAATGTGTGAAAAATGCAAAATTTGATTTGGGTATAAAATGCATAAATTGATTTGAGTTGGTAATGATGAAGATAATTGATAATTCGTGTTCGTTGACTACAACTGTATTCCGGTGAGTTAAATTGCAGTTCAGTTAACCACGCTTGTAAGAACAAGGACGAGCACATACGTGCGTATGCGTATTTAGTTTGAAAGATTTTTTTTTTCTGTCTCAGTGCCCCATATAGGCCTACTAAGTTGGGTTTTTTTATTTGCTAGCTCAGTGCTCCACGCTTGCAAGAGCAAGGACGAGCACATACGTGCGTATGCGTATTTAGTTTGAAAGATTTTTGTTTTTTTTTAATTTTCTGTCTCAGTGCCCCATATAGGCCTAGTAAGTTGGGTTTTTTATTTGCTATCTCAGTGCTCCATGCATGTCTTCTTGGCATGAAGGTTTTGCACTATACAAGAGATGAAATTGGATAGAATAAGATATAATAAAAAGATTTGTTGAATTGAGATGAATCAGTTATAATAGTATAGAGCGGATTGCAAACGCACATTTTCCACCGGTCTTTGCAGATTACAGACATAAAACATGCGTGTTTATGTGGAGGCAAAGAGCTTTAGATTACGGCTCAGCTGCAGCTAGCCTTATAGGAGTAGGATGCTTCTGGGGTTTTCTAGCTGCACAGTTTTTCTGTCAAAACAAAATGCAACAAATAGGAAAGAGTGTGTACAACCTCATCCCGACCTTACGTGTGTCTGCTGCAGTTGCCGTTGCTGTTGACGGAATTGTGCACTCACTACAGCACATGTGTGTAGAAGAGTGGGGGATAAGGGTGTGGCTTGAACTGCTATTAATGATGTGTTTATGCAGCCGTAGTGACGGTTGATGTCGGAGTTGGGGTGGGAGTTACACAACATACATGCAGGTGCAGATTTGAGGTGTTTGTACGCGCGTATGTCGCTATTTCAGAGATGAACGTGATCCTGCGCGTTTTTTATATTCAAGATGAAACGAAAGCTATGAGAAGCATTACATGCGATTTATATAATTTAGCATCGTAATCATTCCCCGATGCTTTTTGGTGCTGGGAAATATGTTGCGATGCACGTCAAACATGTCATTCATCACTAAGATGTATGAAGATTGATGCGGGTTATCGCAGGTTGTGTGAGCTGTTGCCCGATATTTGCCTTGTATATTTGCCTTGTATGCTTGTCGGATAGCGCAGTGGTTGGAGCAATCTCTACTTAGTCGCAAGTTAAGCACCGTCCAGTGCGGTTAGCACTTGGATGGGTGACCGCAAAAACGTGAAGCGACAAATAACAACGCCCCCAGTTGGCTCAACTGTGACTGAGTACCTACACTCTTAAGGGTGGGGAAGGTAAAGCAGCGAGGGAGAGAGATGGCCATCACCCTCATTACGCTGGCCCAAGATAAGTGTGATCTCCAACATCACGCTCCCCTATGGCGGCCACAAGGCTATGGGACTACCTTTACCTTTACCTTTTTTACCTATGCTTGGAATTCTTGATTATAGCTTGATCCGTTTCAGGGTCTTATGTTGTAAGTTGCTGCATCAGGGATTTTATGGAACAGAGCAGCCTTGTAGAGTCTAAGAAGGGTTTATTGGACACTGCGTTGGGAGTTAATAGGCAGGAAAGCCGAGTCGAGGCGCTTATCCATTACCCTGCCCGACGCTCTTGCAATACTTTTTTACGTCATCTCCGAGGAAGTACATGCAACCGTGATGGTGTGGGAGTTTGATAGGTATAGGTTTGGAGTTGGAGATCATACGAGAGAGGTATACTGCTTCTCAGGTTCTTACAGGTTGTCTTCTGTTCGTTTGCGATTGTTTCTGTTTATGGACAAACTTTCTGGAATTCACTGCCACTATCTCTTCCTGCAGCACGCCAGTATATATATATACTTTCAAAGCAACCTCATAGTTCATTTCTTCACTGACGTCTTCTCCTGTTCTCTTCCATTTCCTACGTATTACATATTTTTCCCCCAGACTTACTCTGCTTTATTTCTATTATTCAGTGAGCGCGCGAAGGAAGTAGGGGTGGGTGAGTTAGGGGAAGAAAGAGGGGGGGGGGTATTCTTTGTAAGGCTATCGTAATACTCTGGCTGCGCAATCATGTTTCTTTTTGGTTTTTTTTTTTTGTTTGTTTGTTTTTTTACATTTTTAATACCGATGCATCGAGGTGGGGAAGGGATAGGAAGATAGTTTTAGTTCTGCGTCTTTAGTTTTGGGTGAGACAACTTGTGACTCATCCTGCCGCATGAAAATCTGGGTCAATGATGTAGCATATGTGTATTTTGAGATCTAACAGGTAGTGGAAGGGAAAGGAAGAGAGAGATAGAGATTGTGTGTCTCTCTCTCTCTCTCTCTCTCTTTCTCTCTCTCTCTCTCTCTCTCTCTCTCTCTCTCTCTCTCTCTCTCTCTCTCTCTCTCTCTCTCTCTCTCTCTCTCTCTCTCTCTCTCTCTCTCTCTCTGTGCGTTTGCACGTGAGGTATTTAATTGACAGATGTCATCTAGTAGGAGTGTGCAAATATTAGCAGACGTTTACTAATACTAGGACGAAGAATCTTGGTATCTATCCTGGGCGTTCTTCAAGCGTTGGTTCTGTTGAGATGTAGGGCAACAAATAGCTGTGATGGATGCATCCATTCCCTATGCAGTCAGATTATTTTCCCCATCGCTTACCGGAAGAGAGAAATGGGAACATGATTCGGGATTTCTTTGCAATTTCTCTTTTTCTATACCCCCCTCTTAGACTGCTCTGTCCCCAGCATTTCTCTGAATGCAAAGCTAGGCTATTTCCATCTAGACAAGTGTCACATACTGCCGGTCCCGCTCAGTCCCCGATCGCGATTATTCCGTTCAGCCAACATCGTATATGTGTATTCATGCATTTAGCTGTACAGTTAGTTAGGTCATATAAATGCAAAAACGACTCATGGAACTAAAGGACCCATCGAGGTAGAAAATCTTCATCGGAAACACTGAAATTTTAAATCACGTCAAATTTCCTTCTGTAATGAAATGTGGACAATACGACAACTTTTATCTTTGATCTGAGATACAGTTCCTTTTCTACCAGTTTACCCAGTGTAACAGCAGAAATGTTGACGACAAAAATGTGGTAACTCATCTTAGCAATAAACAGATAATATTGAATAAAACTTGACCTTAATTTACCAGTCATCTAAAGGGAAGTCCGCACATGTTAAATTAGCCTCCTTGAAACAGTCACTCCCGATACCATCAAGCAGACTTCCCTAAACAAGAATGTTAGTTAGCTTAACTCGGCCATCTGACCAGTGTCTCTTGCCCGTTAAGCAGCCATGTGACGCATATCTCTTGAATCTATCCTGTTCCCCATCTCTGACACTCGAATCGAGACGTAATCGATCGTGTCCCCCCAAGTAGGACAGGTGACAGAAAGTTCCAAAGAGAAGATTCACGTATGCGCGAGATTTAGCCACGATAATTAAATGATTGGTCGGAGGACGTAGAGACCCCTGCATATCCCTGGACACGCAACGTTAGCCAGTCAGTCGAATACTAAGTGCGAAGCCACGAGGGTCAAACAAGGAGCAAATTGCAGTGAACGCTTATCCTCAGCCTCATCAAGAAAGTGATAGACTAGAGACGGTTTCACAATTCCCAGAGACTAGAAGTAAGTTAACACTAGTAGTTTTGGTACGGGTATGTTTATATATTATAATGATTGCTATGTATTAGTATGTTCATGTTATTATTATTATTATTCTGATTACAGAAACCGATTATTGTTTCTGACACGTTGTGCATGTTCATTGATATATCTTAGCCTTAAGATTCGGATCGAAGTGTGCATCTATGTCTGATGCTATAGATTCCTTGCAGAGGGCACCGCATACCCATATCTGAATAGAATATTAACACTTTTCTGCTATCCTATGCACCAACGGGAATCCCCTCATGTGAAATATACTTCCGGTTTCTTTCTCCGTTGTTGTTGCATCAAGTTTTATTCATCAGATTAACATAAGTTGTACAATGGGAAGTTTTACAGTGGGCCACCAGTAGCGTACCCTCACATATTCTTTTTTTTGCTGCAGTTTATTTAACCCTTTCTATCGCCAGTGGCGCGCCTAAACCCTACCTACCTAACATTATTTGTGAATTTGTGAAAAATATTCGGAGAAACATAACGCCCAGATGCTGGCTCGAACCCACACCTGTCAGGCGCCATTCGTTTCTGGCTTCTGGACACGGCAAGTTAGTCCCGCCTTAGCCCACTTGGCCACAATGCTCGCCTAACATAGTCAACTACTTCGTGTTTTGTGAAGGTTGCGACGGCGAAGCTATGAAAAACTACAAGAGTCTTCAGGTCCTGTTTCACTTTCTGTCGATGATCGACTGTCGCGTTAGGACTAGTTTTAACTCTGCTTGTTGACTATTTAGCATTGTGTAGTCTTTGTAATAGTAGAGAGTCAGTCTATTACACAGCAGCAATTAAATTACAGCACACTGCGAGCCTGAGCCACACACACAGCGCAGTGACGTCAGCACTTAAGTTTTGAATCGGACCGTTGGAACCAATGGGAGAGCTTAGGCAAAGTGGTTGGAGCCAGTTTGACTGGGTCCAAACCACGCACAGTTTTGGTCAGTTGGGAGGAATACACCGAAGTGTGAACAGCTAGATAGCTAGAGAAATCTCTACACACTTAGACCAGGAAGCAGGACTTAGAAGCATAGAATTCTATCAAGTCACAACGGGCCTGAACTTGTCAAACAGGTAAATGAACACCCTTCTGTTTCATCGTGATATATTTATATTATTGTTGAAATTATGTTTGTGGAATTTGCTATGCATAAATGTGAATTATTAATCCGAATTTGCGTGACCATGTGGAAGAGCCGACCACGAGGCGAAACACGACCGGTTACGCCGCCATGTTGTATCCCGTACGGAACCACTGTTGTTTAACTTATATGTATGTTTGCAGACCAGTGGCTGTACCACGGAATGTTTATAATATTATTAATTCTGTATGTGTATAGTTAGCCACGTTTGATATTTATATATGTATAGGAATTTAGAGTGAGATTCCAGTGGAACCCGGAAGTAGCAGAATGTTCGTCGCTTATGTATAGAGATGTGGAGCTATCACTGAGGGCTACGTTGGCTTTCGGTGAGACGCTCTGCACAAACCGATTATTCAGGGTTGTGCAGAATTTCGTCTCTTATATTACAGACGAGCAGGCGAGCTATCCCGAGCTATCCCGAGCTATCCTGTGCACCCCACTCCACAGAAACGACTAGTTGGTTGAGGAACCTCTACCGCACAAGACGGAACGAGCGACCCGGTAAAACACCCTGTCAGACCCCACAGCGTGGCAAGGGAACCCAACTACACAACGACAAAGGTGTACCAGAAGCTACCTCACAGAAGGACTTCGCACGCACCATCTAGCAGTTAAGTGAACACGCCAAGGTGCACTTAAACTGATCATAGCAGGACCACAGTAGTCCAACTCTCCAGAAACTGTAACACGGACCACAGTAGTCCAAATCTACATGAGATATACTAGCAAGTGCCCGATGAAGATAGAACAGCTGCATAGACTATCAGCGATCGAACTATTAGCAGTAACTGAGACATTTTAAGTTAGATTAGTACTTAGAGAATCTTGTATAGAGTAGAAGAAATAAATGTGTGATTTTAACTGTTATCAAGTGGCTGGACTACATATGATTCATAGCCGTGTGAAAGCTAGTGTGACAGTAATCTTTTACCATTTTTCTATCTATTTCTGTATCCCAACCTTAACACAGAACGAGCTAAACAAATAAATTTATTAAAGTAATTCATAGGGTGACGTACTAGCCGTTCCCACCGAATAAACGTGAGGGTCCATAATTCCATTGTGCAGAGCCCATAAACCCCACGTGACATCGACGCACCTCCAAAGTCGCCACAAATACAGGCCTCTACGATTGTTTTTTTGCATCCTTTCTTTGAGCATGTACTTCCTCCACCGTTTTTATACTTATCCCACTCGTTTTCTGGCTCTAACAATTGTCGATTTCGGCAATTTGCCATATTTAAAAGTCACGCATCAAGCTTTGATAAAAGCAAAACAAGCCAGACCGGAACTTGGTTTCATTCTAACCTCGTTTTAATTTATAATGGCGATACCCACGAGTTTTTATGAGAGGTGCCGGAAAGTTGTGATTTATAGCCAGAGTTCTGGATTTTACAGTTCAGCTCTGGGACGGTTTGTGGAGTCAACGCATGACGCTTGCTCCCGTGGAAAAGAAGATCAGCCTAGAATCTACCTCACCACGTCCGGCCCCATTTCTACACGACTCACCCGATCATCCTGAGAGGAAAGACTCCCTCAGAGTGACCAACGGACTCAAGCACTCGACGACGCTGAGCAGCTAAGTTCCCCTCAACTGCAACTGAAGTCTAACCCAACTCGGAAAACCACTATTAGACTACAAAAACATAGAATTGCTTAGCAAGTGATGAAGAAGAACTGCTAAAGAAATTGCCCAGCACATTGAACAGTTATACTTATTAATTTACATTTAATTACAGTAATGTCCCAATTTGTGTTGACTATATAAAAGTTGAAATCACATACATACGACTGGTGTCATTCTATTTGTACTGTTGTGTGTCCACTAGCTCTTCTTCTCTTGAGACCAAGTAAACTACTCCTTTGATTAGTAATAAGCATTTCTTAAAGTGAGCCAAATGATACTTTAAAACCCGAGAACAAATATAAATTTTATGTTACCAAGCACCGTGATTAGTCTCTGACATCGCATTGGAATTTTGGTAAAAGAATGTCTGATAGAGGTAGCGTAACGCCCCATCTATCTACAAGTCTTACTCCCCTTGTAAGATAAACGTATCTTCACCAGGATATCATCACACCCAGTGTTCGGTAAATAACATTTTCCTTCATCCCAGTTGTCTTAGCCCGCCACCAAAGTCATCCTTGATCACTTTACTTATAAGGATTACGATATAGGGCGAAACTGTAACGTGGTGATAGAGTGTCATTGGATCGATCCATTAAATTAATCCAGTTTTTTTCCTCTTCCTTATTACTTTTTTTTTTTAACAATGAAGCCTATTTTGAATTCATGTCAATTTTATTTGTTTCGCCCCGTTTGATGCAACTCTAGATGAAGCAGACACACCGAGCCGTCGAAGTCGTCCTCACTCTCTCCTTTTTTACCCAGTTAGTTAGTTAGTCATTGTTTATAGGGTCCAGCGGACTGCAAAGAGCCGAATCAGAACTACCTTTTTACCCAGTCGCCTTTGTCGAGTGTTTTGGAAGTCATAATGCTCGCCTGATTTGTTTTGCACGACTTCTAGTCCATCCCCTGAGGGATATGCATATGGCATAATGATCACGGACCCGGCGTGTTGCAAGCCGCCCAATTGAGTTGTAATCCGAGAGCTGGCCGGGGAATTGCTTGAGACAGGCAATCATAGCCTGGAGATTCGTTGACCTTTCTTTGTGCGTTATGGGCGTTTCTGGACGTAGAGGCTATCCCCTTGTTGACCACTAAGCCTGTTTCTGACTCCGTAACATTGCCGAGATGCTGACGTGGTCGTCGTATTGACCGGCACTCTTGATCTTTATGATTTAACCATACTGCCTTCTCCTTCTTGTTCTTGTTCTTCTTGTTCTTGTTCTTCTTCTTCTTGTTGTTGTTCTTCTTCTTGGGTGGCGCATCGCTTGGCACAGTACGTCATTTTGCAGCGAACGTGGGTTCGGTCCTGACTTCCAGATACTATTCTATGCATGCTAACTCCTGATGCCCCAAGCAGCTCTTTGGGTGACAAAAGCGCTTTTTAGAAAAAAAACAATCAATGCTGCACTTCTTCTTCATCTTGTATTGAAAGTGTAGACGTACTTGTTCTTTGCTGACACGGCACCCCCGTTGGGCTGCCGGGGGTTTCAGTATAAATAGTATCCCCACTTTCTGGAAATTTAGTGCTTTAAATTCCCACTGTCGCTGTCTTTCTCATTTGCTCTTTCTCATTCCTGCTCTGTTCTATCAATCTGCTATACTATCGTCTTCTTCGCTAGACCACTCTCCTACCTTTTTTCTTGAAAACTCTTCCGGGACAAGACTCCTTGTTTGTGTATGAGGTCTGTTGGATCAGCTTGGGAATATTGGACGCTTTCTGCCAGGTGGTCACTAGGGCTTCCTATGATATTATTTAGCAATGTAGGCATTTTATATGTTTGTGTTTTGTTGATAATTTATAATGAGGTTTGTATTCTATTTTGTTTTTGTAAACGGGGGTTCGATAAGTTGGGGTGAAGCCTCAGCCGTCCCCTGCGTGGGATGTCTTTATTGTAAAGTGACTAGCTGGTGGAGAGCTTTCGGTTTTACCATTAGGGTTGTTTCAGCAGATATTTTATGCGGATCGGGGGTTGTCCGGCCCTGATTTGGCTCGGAAGAGTCCGCTGGACCTAAAGCAATAATAATGTAATGTAATGCTGACACGGCATTTATCTTAGACGAGAGAAAGTCAAGGTCGAAGGTTATTCGTCCGTCCTCTTTTTCTTGGATGGAGCAGCCAGTACGTATCTTAAAGTATACAATTGCTGGAAATGTTTTATTACTAATTAAGATTAAAGAATGTTAATGTTAAGTTTGGGTTCATGTCTTATAGTTTCGTTGTTCCAAATGAAAGTGAGCTGTTACTGATATGTTTCCATGGATCTGGTCATACAAGAAGCTTATGCCTTTCGCATTGTCTGTCATGGTAGATGTATTGAGCGCTAACGCGTTCTTAATATGCCATTTTAATTATTCAGACACTATCAGGCCAAGGTATTTGCGTCATTCGCAAGTGCTGATCTTGCCTTTTGCATGCTTCTGCTCGCAGATTCAGTGCAAATGTTCGTGAAAGCCGCGCAACACTTTAGTAGTAAGCTTAGTAGTAGTAGCAGCAGTAGCAGCAGCAGGAGCAGATTGAGACTATTTTTGGCCTCCCGGACTGTCCTACTCCTCTTCTTTCAGCTCTTTTGTGCGCGGGTCTTTAAACTGATCTACATGTATACATTTTGGGTTGCTACCCAAAAGGTTTTTGAATGAGTTGATATTTTCAGCGAATTTTATGCTAACTTGGAGAACCTTCCAGTTTCCTACTACCCTATTTGAATATCAGAACTTTCGAATATGTGTTCGACTATTGTTTAACACCAACATACCCTCCTGATTTTAATTTGGTTGTTGTTATTTTGAAATAAATTTTGAAAATTGACTTGGTCTGTTCCGTGAACTTTTTGTTTTATATATCTGCATTAGATCTTTTTTTGAGTCTTCTTCCCGTAAGTGTTAGTAATTGCAAATGTTCTAAGCTTTCGCAATACATGTTTGCGCATTCTGGCAGAATCTTTGTGGCTCTTCGCTGAATACGCTTAATCTCGGCTGATTTTCACTTTAACGCGGTTTAATTGAACAAATGGCTTTGGCTGTTCGAATCTGGTTTAAAATGGATATTTACCGTGCTCATAGCCCCACC
The DNA here is from genome assembly GCA_036898135.1 of Oncomelania hupensis. NCBI lineage: Eukaryota > Metazoa > Mollusca > Gastropoda > Littorinimorpha > Pomatiopsidae > Oncomelania > Oncomelania hupensis. The sequence continues at coordinate 93,919,969 of CM072511.1, read as the reverse complement.
ACCCCAAACCTCCCACACACAAGTTTCACTGTTGTGTATCTAAACTATTTAAAGTGTGATGCTATCATTAACCTCTCTCGCAAGGTTTAGCTTCATAAGAAGAATGGAACTTCTCTTTCTCTTTCTTGTTGTTGTGGCATCACTGCTAGGGTGAGGGTCGATTGCTGGTGTAGGTCTACTCTGTACCGATAGTACTGCCGGCTTGATAGTCGGTACGGCTCCAGGTTTGAGAAGGAGCATTTTCGCGAATTTCATTCAAAATTCAAGAAGATTGGTAAAATAATCTTCTTTGAAGTGTGAGGAGCATACAACAGTGTGTGCATTTCCCTTGGAGAAATCTTTCCGCGTACTAACAACAAAATGGTTCCAAGGTGGCCATAACGAAGTATCTTTCGGGTAACGATGCAGCGATGTTTCTTGGCATGATATATTTCTGCATCCACCAACAACACACATTTGAGCTGGCATTTTTGTAATAGTGCATATGCTATTCTTTACAAATGAACTATAATAATAAATAAAATCTACATTTAATCAGTAAATACGCTAAATTGCACTGCGCCAAATCTCAAACCAACACAACACACTAGACACTACCAACCAAACCGGTCACTTTTGTGACGTCACTTTCCGAAACCAGCTGAAGAATTCTTATTTGGGAAGTCGATTTTTTGGGAGTATATATATCAAACAATCTACGCATCGGCAAAATAATCCAAGCACATTTTCGAACTCCTCGTATTTTTTTTTAGTTAGTATAGTACATTATAAGTCACTAAATAGTCCTATTTCGTGATTTGACGAAATGTAGGTCAGCACTCAATAGCTACACTTTAATGTACACGATGATCTATTTATGGCTACTACGAAATATTTTACTTACATGACATCCTTTCTCATGTTTTTTTGCAACTCAGTTCTTGCGCTTTGATACAGTTGTCAAGAAAAGAAACACGCCCGAAAGACTTGTGTTCAGGAATATGACCTTCCGCTTGACAGCCCAAAAATCGGAAGCACCAGATCACATCCTGAGCAGAGCGGAGCATCAGGCAGTACCTTGAGTAGGTGTTTTTCAGATTTTATCTATCTCGTACACTCTTATGCAAACAACAGCTTCCGACCAACTGACCGCCTAAAAGGAAAAATGTTCGACGAGACAGGTCTGGGACGAAAGGAGAGAAAGATCAAGTGGTGGGGAGAAAAAGAAAGAATGGCAAAGAGTGATTGACACAAGCGCGTGGCCGTGCTAAAGAGAAAAGGCTTGAGAGAGCTCGGGATAAGAAGAATACTGTATTCCTTGAAGATTTACTATGACCTAGAGAGTGAGAGGGAACTGGAGATGGGAGGGATTAAGGGAGAGAGAAAGAAAGAGGGAGGAGGTTGATGGGGTTAAAGAGAGTGAGAAATGAGGTGTGAGACTTGAACGGAAATAACTGGAGAGCGACAGATAGAGAGAGAGAGAGAGAGAGAGAGAGAGAGAGAGAGAGAGAGAGAGAGAGAGAGAGGCTGCCTTGTTTTCTTTGGGCATTGTTTGTCCTATTCCCAAACCCCTCCCGCAAAATATTTTAGCAACATGGTGGATCTTAACATAGCATTCGTAATCCTAATACGTTACAAGTTAAATCAGGAGATCTGGGCGTTACAGCGTGGGATTTGCCTCAGTAACTGTTTGTTCTATAATGTTGTAAAGTACCTGCCGTATCGAAAATGACTGCTGACCTTTGCTGTCCAACCAATTATATGAATGTAACACTATATAGCCCCAGCTATCCAGCGCAAATCATAAGTAGTATTTCAGAATAGAGCGGTATTTTTACTGGACGAAGGAAATTCTGATGAAAATTGCGATTGGATGAGATGAGACAATCATGAATGATGACGGATCGGAGAGCTCGAACAGCTTTAATGTAATCTTTAGTAGACTGGCTCGATCGACAACACTCTTTTATGTTACATAAAACCCTAGTGACCCGTCATCTAAGGTCTGTTACAAGCAAACAATGAAGAAGAATATGTCTGTCAAAAGTACGTCTGGTTATTTAGTTTCAATGATTGGCTAGCCTCTCCCCTTCCTCCTCCAGGCCTTTCCAGACCCTTCCACTAATAGCTCTTATCGGAATAGCATTTCATATAGTAGGTTGATGATTCCATAACTGTCTCCCAACATCCCAATATAAAACTAAAACGACGAAATTGGCACTTTTCCGATTTAAGAAAGTATTCTCTTACAGTTACATCGAGATAAAGGAATATAATAAAGGTTATCAGCAGTTGGGGTGGTGTCACGTGGGGTTTATGGGCTCTGCACAATGGAATTATGGACCCTCACGTTTATTCGGTGGGAACTGCTAGTAAGTCACCCTATGAATTACTTTAATAAATTTATTTGTTTAGCTCGTTGTGTGTTAAGGTTGGGGTACAGAAATAGATAGAAAAATGGTAAAAGAATACTGTCACACTAGCTTTCACACGGCTATGAATCATATGTAGTCCAGCCACTTGATAACAGTTAAAATCACACATTTATTTCTTCTACTCTATACAAGATTCTCTAAGTACTAATCTAACTTAAAAAGTCTCAGTCACTGCTAATAGTTCGATCGCTGATAGTCTAGGCAGCTGTTATATCTTCCTCGGGCACTTGCTATAATATTTCATGTAGATTTGGACTACTGTGGTCCGTTTTACAGTTTCTGAAGAGTTGGACTACTGTGGTCCTGCTATGATCAGTTTAAGTGCACCTTGGCGTGTTCACTTAACTGCTAGAGTGGGGGTTCGAAGTCCTTCTGTGAGGTAGCTTCTGGTCCACCTGTGTCGTTGTGTAGTTGGGTTCCCTTGCCACGCTGTGGGGTCTGACAGGGAGTTTTCCGGGTAGCTCTTTCCGTCTTGTGCGGTAGAGGATACTCCGCCAACTAGTCGTTTCTGTGGAGTGGTGCGCACAGGATAGCTCGCCTGCTCGTCTGTAATATAAGAGACGAAATTCTGCACAACCCTGAATAATCGGTTTGTGCAGAGCGTCTCACTGAAAGCCAAAGTAGCCCTCAGTGATAGCTCCCCATCTCTATACATAAGCGACGAACATTCTGCTACTTCCGGGTTCCACTGGAATCTCAACTCTAAATTCCTATACATACATAAATATCAATCGTGTCTAACTATACACATACAGAATTAATAATAATATAAACATTCAGTGGTACAGCCACTGGTCTGCAAACATACATATAAGTTAAACAACAGTGGTTCCGTACGGCATGCAACATGGCGGCGCAACCGGTCGTGTTTCGCCTCGTGGTCGGCTCTTCCACGTGGTACGGCAAATTCGGATTAATAATTCACATTTATGCATAGCAAATTCCACAAACATAATTTCCACAATAATACAAATATATCACGATGAAACAGAAGGGTGTTCATTTACCTGTTTGACAAGTTCAGGCCCATGATGACTTGAGAGAATTCTAAGATTTCAAAGTCCTGCTTCCTGGTCTATGAGTGTAGAGATTTCTCTAGCTATGGAGATGTTGACTCTACCTCGTCTCACACACGACTGATTCAAACTGTGTTAGGCTCTGACACATTCAGAACTGCTCTACCCACTGAGCCTGCTCTGATTGGTTAAAACGGTCCGATTCAAAGCTCAAGTGCTGACTCACTGCGCTAGCGTGGGTCGGGCTCGCGGTGTGTGGTCTGCTGTGTAATTTAATTGCTGCTGTGTTATAGTCTAACTTCTAAAGTTACAAGTACTACACATGGCTAAATAGTCACTGGGCAGAGTTAAAACTAGCCAATTCATGACAGGTGGGGAGTGGGGGGATGGATGCGAGAGAGAGAGAGAGAGAGAGAGAGAGAGAATAATTATAGACTCTTGTTAGTGGTTTGGGTCACTGGCCCGATGAATGAAACTTAACTATGTTTCGCAGCTTGCAGAAAGATAGGTTGGGAGATGAGGAAGGGCAAGGGGATGGAGTCTGGGAGGGAGGTAGGGGAGGAAGGCTGTTGTGTGTATGGGGTGTTGAGGGAGAACCGAGCGAGAACTTCCGAGCTACTAAAAAATGTCATTGAAAGCTGAAGCGTTCAGTGAAAGTAAAAAAGGAGGCCCTCAGAGCCAGGGTTAGTACATACTAAAATATAGGTCAGTGCTCAGAGCAGTTTCAGGTGGCGGATGTTGACAATGGCAGAAGCCTTGAGTGCGAGTATGTAATCTTTCACTCATTGTAACATAGCTCGTCGATGGCACAGCAATAGCCTATAGACGTGATCTGCATCAACGCGTGCAACGATTTAAGAAAACAAACTTTTCCCTGTTTCCTAGCACCCGCCTACACTTCTTGATGGATCATGAAGCTCGGATAGAACCGTCCGTCCCTAGCCCTCCCATTTCTTTCCTGTCTGCGCTTATTTACTGTACCCTTCGCGATCGACAGTCAGACATATTAAAAAAGGATGTTCTGTGTCGAAGTAAAAATCAGGTTTGGGACATAATAAACAAGATAATGCGCCATTCGGATGTATTCCCAATGTATAGCAATGTTGGCATATCTCTAGTCGTTGACCATGTGTTTTGACCTATTTGCAAACTTGTGAAGCTGGGCAGGTATTGTTGAAATTATTCCACAAAGTTTGGTTGAATTTGACAAAACATTCTAGATACAGCTTTCGCCAGGTTTACACATTTTCAGTTCCTCGTCCAAAATTGAGTCTAAAATTTATATATTACATGCATGTGAACTTTGACAAGTGTACAAAATATACTTGCATCAAAATTCTCGAAAAACCAGAGCTAAGGCATGCAACGTACGTGGTGACTTATTGGCCTCAGAGACCTTGACTTTTGCCCTGGTGATTGTACAAAGTTTCTGTAAAGTCTGTCCAGCGGATGGAACGACACATGACGTGGTTTCTTTCCGAAGGGTACAACATATTCTCAGACATTTTGTCAGGAAATTCAAATTAAATAAATGGGGAATAAAACTGGCCGAATATTTCTATTTTCCTAACCGGATTTGTTTTTGGCAATGTTGGAATGGGAGAACCTGCATTTCGTTCAAACGGAGGGAGATATAGATGCATACTTCAGCAAACAATTTTGTGATTGCTGGATAGTAGTGGCCAGCGCTTTGAGAAGCTCTCCGAGCTTATAAGTGCGCTATACAAGAGTAATATCTATCTATAATGCTATATCCAATCAGCATTAGCGAGCCGACTATTTTTTATATTTTTTATTATTTTATTTTATTTTATTTTAGGTGAAGATGTTGGAGTGGAGAAGAAGTGTTCGAAACAAGCTGCATGTTTGCATTTGGTTGCAAATTGTATGCAGTATTTATACTACAGTTAGGAAGATGCAACACGAAATATAATCCAGCTTGAAAGGTGTCGGCGCATGTCTATATAGTAAGTTTCTCACGCTTCTGGCGCTCCCCTCTTCTTTAATATCCGTCCTGGCTTTCACAGTGGATCGATGCTACTAGAGTCCTCACTAACATGTCCCTGCTTCTCAAAATCAATTTGCTGAACTCGGTGATGTTTCAGCGGAAGTGGTAAGGAGACGGGAAGTTTGCTTTAAGTGCATGGTGCGCTCTGGCAGGTTTGCGCCTTTGGGCGACGTAGCTTAGATACGCGACAACCGTGCCAGAGTAAAAATTGCACATTCTCGTATACTGTTATGACAAAGTCCAATTATGGTTTCAATACAATGTTAGAAACGTACCACAGTCCTTGGAATGTATGTAACGTTTTAAAAGTTGTCACCGTAGTATGTTAAGGATATTCAAGCCCTATTTTAGAAATAGACCTTTTTGCCCGGACGTAAAGTCGATTAGCTGATCACGTCATATTAAACTGCCTTAACTGTGCTGGTGATGAAGGGTTGTGATTTTAACGTGTTTAAATCAATACCTTCTTTTTAAATGTCGTAATACTCTTGTTTATGGATCTTTTTGTCTGCTGTAACGCTTGATCAATTTGATTGTGAAACCTTTTGCTAAATAGAATCCTTGAGCTGTGGCGAAACTTAATCTGCGACACCAGGTCACTTGTGCTGAATCTGAATAAAACGCGATCGATGTGATCGAAATTCGCATTGATTCTTCTTCTTCGACGTTTTTTTTTAAGAATACCAGGATGTTTAAAGTTCTCTGTACTACAAAGGATCTGGGGCTTCATCTTAAACGGGTCCTGGAGTACCATGCAGAGAAAAATGATTGGAATGGGTGGAGATTAGAAGATAGGGATGAGAGGTGGGTGGCTTGAGAGAGGTAGAGATTTAGATTCAAAAGTTTTTTTTTACAACAAGGATGGAGATATAAGGCTATAAGCCCAATCTTACAGAGACAGAAAGAGGGAGAGAGGGAGGGTTAAATGGGGCTGGGAACATGTGGTTACGAGTACAAACAGTCGGGGCCTAGATTGTTTTGATCAGGAGAGGTCAAAAACCGTGCACTGTATACAAGCACATTTCAGGAATTAGGGTTCACTGGAAGTGCAAGCAACGGCTGGAAAAGCAAGGGTGCAAAAGAGTTGACAAAAAGGATAGAATTCAATAATCGGGCAAATGTCTTGGCACTCTTCGCAGCCACGACGTAAACAAGAAAATTATTTTTTCATCCTGATTTTCAATGTCATCGTTATCAGCATCCACATTACCCACAGCATCAAAACCCTCAGCAGCAACGAAATAAATTTAATGTGCCTCTTACGTGCCCTTGCACGACGAAGCTGTTAACGTAAAGGAACTCACTCACGCGCACTCAAAGCCCACTTATCAGCTTGAACTATACAGGAAACTAGATTATTTTGCAGCGTTGTGTGTTGTAGTTTTTAATGGTCAATTTGCATTTCGCTCATCGTTCATTGTGATTTTTCTTTAATTATGGAAATTCGATCATAATTGAAATAATAAAGAAAGGGAAAATATCAGGGGAAATGCAATAATAGATAATTTATTTTCGATTAATCGCTGATAATTTATTTTTAATGACAGGCGAGCAAAAAGCAGACGACCTTGTTGTAATGCTACTTGTAGATGAAGCAAAAATGTTCGGTGAAAACGCTGGAGTGAGAATCGAAGTTTGGCTGTTCGTTGCTGAATATTGATAAACTGGCATAAGGACACATAAAGTGTTAAAATGGGTTTTGGTGTCATGAGGATGTGCTAGCGTGCAGCAACAGATCGGGTCCAACATTAGATGTCAGGGCATGCCCTTCATCAGGGTCGAACGTGAGCTGATTTTCTTCAAGGCAGGATAAACTTAGACCCTCCCCCAACCCACCCCTCCTTACCTGACCTTTCTATACACTATCTTGTCCGTTGTCCCCACGCCACCCTCATTGCCCCCTCCTCTTCTTTTTATAATCGTCTTTCCTCTTATTCCATATCCCCCCCCCCCTCACCCCCCTCCCCCCCCCCCCCCCCCCCCCCCCCCCCCCCCCCCTCTCCCCCCTCTCTCTCTCTCTCTCCCTCTCTCTCTCCCCCTCTCTCTCTCTCTCTCTCTCTCTCTCTCTCTCATCTCTCACCTCTCCCAATAACCCTTTCTCCCTCTCCCCCCCTTAAAAAACCATTCCACCCCGCCCCTACCCCTGTAATTGAATCCCGCTACAAAAAATTCATGTATCGCTTAAAATCAAACCACAAAACCCCTCAAAATATAATTTCTTTTGTTTGTTTAAATCTATTTTTTTTTTCTCTTTTTTCTTTTTTAAATTTTTATACAAGAACAATCACTTAAAACAACAAAACAGCAACTCAATTCAAACATTTACAAAGCTAGGCCTATAGCGTCTCTGTCGCAGTTTTAGCGCGGAGGAGTCGTGGCCGTCGTTGACGTCGTGGCCGAGCAGGGTCGCTCCTGGGTCAAGGTCGTGGCCCGCAAAGGTCAAGCTTTGCATCAAGTGTGGGCAGGTAAGAGACTATTGCTAGCATAGCTTTAATGATTGGTTTTGTTATTGTCTGTGTAGTGTCGATTTATAAAGTTGAAGCTGATATAACATGGTGATGTTCCAATGTTACCATAAGCAATAATAATTACGACGACAAATAGACTGACGACAAATTCAGTAGATACGACGACGACGACGATGATGATGATGATGATGGATGATGACAGTAACTGCTAGTTTCTTCCCACTCTTTTAACAGCATCTCAAGAAAGAGATTGCAACTTTCGAAATCACCCGTTCAATACATGTGTATAAATGCTACTTTAACAGCGTATTTTCATATATGCCAGCCAGCTACTCGCTTCCTCCGCATTCTCATGCTTTATTCCCTCGTCGCCTATTGTTCATTGGTCTTGCTGACTGACGTTGGGCTATTGATGAGATCGTCCTGTACGCACGATGCTTTTATTGTTGGAATCCATCAACTGATTTGTTCCCAACATCTTTCCCTCCCAGCAATATGCCTCCCCCCCCCCCACACACACACATTAAATACATTAGACCTTCCACCTGAAAGGCGTGAAACATTGATGAACTAGCCCTATATACACTTCTTCAATACTTAATCCATATTCTATGCTATCCCTTCGGGCTATTAAATTTCTGGTCCACAGCTACAGACTTAAGAATTCTTTTTCTACCTGTACTTTGGGCCCCGAATAAGGACATGCTTATGTATTACTACTACTATCATAAGATCCGCGCCGCACTCCCAACAAGACTTTTTTTCTAACGGTACAGACTCCGCACCTGACCGCTTGAATTGATGCTATTCACACTTTTCTGCTATCCTATGCACCAATGAAACATACTTCCGGTTTTTTTCTCCGCGTGTTTTAGTGAGTTATTTCCAAATATTCAAGAATAATAACATGTGTCACTGGCCACCCGTATCGTACCCTCACATATTTTTATTTTTTTTGCTGCATTATTTGTGAATTTTTGAAAAATATTCGGAAAAACATAACGCCCAGATGCTGGCTCGAACCCACACCTGTCAGGAGCCATTGGTTTCTGGCTTGTGGACACGGCAAGTTAGTCCCGCCTTAGCCCACTTGGCCACAACGCTCGCCTAATATAGTCAGTTACTTCGTGTTTTGTGAAGGTTGCGACGGCGAAGCTATGGAAAACTACAAGAGTTTCAGGTCCTGTTTCACTTTCTGTCGATGATCGACGCACCTCCGAAGTCGCCACAAATACAGGCCTCTACGATTGTTTTTTGCATCCTTTCACTGAGCATGTACTTCCTCCACCGTTTTTATACTTATCCCACTCGTTTTCTGGCTCTAACAATCGTCGTTTTCGGCAATTTGCCATATTTAAAAGTCACGCATCAAGCTTTGATAAAAGCAAAACAAGCTAGACCGGAACTTGGTTTCATGCTAACCTCGTTTTAATTTATAATGGCGATACCCACGAGTTTTTATGAGAGGTGCCGGAAAGTTGTGAATACTGCTAGAGCTAAAGTTACTATAGTGAAGCTTTATACTGTTTCGTGTTACTAGCGTTTTGGCATAAATCTTTTGCGCTTACTATGTATCCTGTTTGTTAAATTGAAAGTGCTGACCTTAACATAAGATTGAAAATGATTGTATTTTTCATGTTGCTCTCATTTAAAACAAAAATGTTTGTTTAACGTTATGACTACCACTGCTTTATTCCTATCCTATCCTATCCTATCCCGTAACTTAGAGGTCGTAGTGACACCACAGATGATCGCTTAACCAGCATACTCAATCTATCTCTGTCCCCAGCAATCCCGACGGCTTCGCCCAGTGTCAAACCAGTCCACTCTCGAATGCTGTCCTCCCACCTCCCCATAGACTATTTATTTATTTAATAGTCCTTATATAGCGCTTTTCCAGCTGAAGAGCTGCGCAAGACGCCCGATGCGCCCAATTGCAACCTTTGGGCGCATAGTCTGACGTCCAAACGACTGAGCACAATCCTGCGCGACCGGGGATGGGGGGAATGGAACTAGTGCGTGCTGAGTATATTTGTATAGCCGACACTCACCCGTCTAGACATGCGCTTTAGGATCTTTAAAGTCGGTGCGATGGAATGCGTGCGTGCACAGACTAGACCTCGGTTTATACTCATCTAAAGGACCCACTGGTACTTGAACAGGCTTGAGTTTAGCTACAATTACAAACGAATTCATTGTGATATTAGAAACGGTTTTAAACGTTGCTTCAGTCATGAAAGCAGGCCAGGTGCCCCGAGCATGTTATTTTTGGTTTTTTGAATAAAATTGTGCGCTATAGAAGTGGACACTACATTAGGATTTGGACCACCGCCTTGGCCGAGACTTCAGCCATTCTTTCCAGTAAACTTTCAGCAGAAATCACAACATTTAAACTTGTTTAAAATGTCCCATTTGCATGCCTGTCTTCCCTGCAGATTCAGCGGAAAGCACAATGTGTCTCTTGATAATGCTTTACACTCTGTGGCTTATTAACATAATAATTCTCTAGCCAGTATTTGGCATTGCTCACATGATAAATCTCTAGCAGAGCTTTAAAACTTCCTGGTAGCTTGTGCGCAAAATCGGAAATCGCTGTTTGGCGTGTGTTTTATGGGCGTCGTAGTGCTCTAACTGCAGTTGTATATATTTAAAAAAAAAAGACAATCCAGTATGGAGTTGTATTGTTCCAGCTCCTCTTGATGGACAAAAGCAGTAGCCTGGGATCAACAACTATTGCTTTTTTGCGTGTCGGCAAATGCTGGCGTGACAGTGATGGTGATGCGGGGCTTATTTATTGCAAATTGCCCTTTGTTGTTCTGCTATACCATCAACCGTTTTGCTCGCACAAATTATACCTATTCGTTTTTGTGGATTTCTTCTTCCCTTTTTGTGGGAAGATCGTTACAATTTCTTTTCTTCTGGGAGTGGAGAGGAGTGGAGTTGGGGTGCAGAGGCAAGGATTGTAGGTTGATGTAGTGGCCTTATTCGTGCTCAGCGTCAACAGCCGTGAAAACTATGTCCTCTCCCTTCCAGTTCCCAATCTCTCACTCTCTCTTCCCCCCCCCCCCCCTCAGATGCACACATGTTGTAACATCGTTTCCAACCGTTGATGTTTTACCCTCAACCCCATCTTCCAGTAAAACAGTCATCCTCTCTCTGTGCCAGCTTTATTGCAGACTCTAAACACTTGGTAAAATATAAACAAAATACCGGGTTTTATTTGCTTGAATTTGACACCTGATTTCCTTTTGACTTCATACGCTTTTTATTGAAGTGATCGATGTTTTCCTTCCTATCCGTGCCAAGTGTGTTTAAGTAGTTGTTGGCTGATATAGTTTTCTGTTTGCGCTTAGGGTTAACTTTACTGGAAAGAGGGTGAAGTAACTGGACTCTATGAACTTAATTAAATCGGGTTTAACCTTTTTGTTAATTAAAGCAACAACAACCAACAAACTAGCAAGCAAAAAAACAACAACCCCCAAAAAACGCACAAAAAAAACCACGCAAGTCCACTTTGTTCCTAATGTCGTACCTGTGAAAATCGGGAGTATTTTATGCTAATTGATCCAATTACTTAAGCGGTCAGTGACATTTAATTAGTGGTGGATTTTAGTCTCAGAGGACGGTAAACACCGAGAATCATAAATAGTTTTGTTTTATGCATGACAGCAAAGTAAGTTTGGGATATATGTCCTGCTTGTGAATATTGGTCAGAGAATTTATAACCTGTACCGAAGTTTCCACGTTTTGCATGTGTACAGATCATTATTATCATCATCATCGCCATCATCATCATTTTAGTCGTCGTCGTCATCATCATCATTATCATCATCATCATCATCATCATCATCATCATCATCATCATCATCATCATCATCATCATTTTGGTTGTCCGAAGGTTCATTCACATTAGTCTGCATCTGGTATAATTTGTTAAGAAAATGTTTTTGGAAATCAAAGTAAACAGGCAAGATGCGTTGTTTGGTTTAGTGAAAAGCTAACCTCCACCGTTTGGACGGACACTAACAGCTCTCGTCTGCTCCGTTGCCTGTTCCCGACTCCATTTACGTCGGTGATTTCGATTATTTGTATATTGGATTTTTAGTGCTCTCCGGATGTTTTATTTCTAATAGAGTATATGTTTTAATAACTTCATGTTTTGAATGTTGGATAGACGCATAGACGTCACAGCTTGTAATGGGCGATTATTTGTCCAGAAATGTATCGATGCCTCGGTTTACAAAGAATCGGTTGTTGTGCCGTTTTGTTGCTATAGGCTTACGCGATGTCAAGGAATGTGATGAATCCCATGATTGACGTTAATATTATTGCATTGAGCGAACTGAGCTGGCTTTATTATAGTTAATTGTCTAACTAAAATTATGGAGTTGTTTTTCACCTAGTGGCTTTGAATCGTTTTCTATTCTACTGTCATTGTGTGTATCTTTAAACTTTTAGTGTAGTGCAATCAAAGAGCTTATGATAGAAAGAGGGCGAACTTGGTACAGAACCGCGAGACGAAATGTACGAGTTATGCTCCCTTGTCGACATGCTGAAAATGGCTCGTGGCAGAAAGTCAAAAGGCGACCGAGTGAAACAGGGCGGTGACTTTTGCACAGCTATCAATTGCCATAATGCCAGATACAAGAAAAGTTGTGTTGGCAAGTCCTTTTTCAAATTTCTAAGAGACAAAGAAAGGTAAATTGCAATTGAAAAATTCATTTTTTTGTGTTTATGTAGGCCTAAACTAAGACCGCTGCAGTGTTGTTAGTGTTAAAACAATCGGAGAGCGGCTTGAATGATTCATGTTATACCTATGTGCTAAATCCAAAACAGTTTGCTTGCTGACTGTTTACGTTATTGCTAGGTTGTTTGACTATATTTGTGCTTATATTTCAAAAGTAGATGTCAGATTGGCAGTTTGGCTTCGTCAAACTGCTTATGTTAACAAGTTAAATTAGACTAAGTCTGTTTTCTCCTCGTGATCAAATACTGTGCAAAATAACCCCTTGCCTAGGCACAAAAATGGTCCTTGATCTGTTGTAATCCCTTTTCGTTTGAGAGTAAACGTGAAAAAAAATGTAATGTAGGAACTCAGTCCTTGTTCTGATCTGTGAATTTCTGCGCATTAGATCTATATTGCGTGGAATGTTGTAGTCTAGCCAGTAGGTTCTGATTGTTCTGTCTGATTAATTAATTATTTTCCATGAAGTGACTGATGTTATTAAGCCAGTGATGTGGGAGATGAGAGGGTTGGGGAGTAGGGGGACACCTGATATAAATTAAATTCACACTATTAGTGAAACATTTTGTTATTGTGCTTTATTGTGATTAATTGTTTGAATGACAGAACTCTCTCTCTCTCTCTCTCTCTCTCTCTCTCTCTCTCTTTCTCTCTCTCTCTCTCTCTCTCTCTCTCTCTCTCTCTCTCTCTCTCTCTCTCTCTCTCTCTCTCTCTCTCTCTCTCTCTCTCTCTCTCTCACGATTACGGATTTACAGTTTCGGATAAATGAAACAGTCTGACATGCATATTTTAATTTTAAAATACCTGTCGTTGATTAAAAAATAATAAATTCCAGGGCAGAAAACGAACCTATGACATACACACATAAGCAGCATAAAAGCACCTAATAAATGTCAATAAGTAAACATTTAAAAAAAAAAAAAGACAGCAGTAGCGGAATGTTAATAATAATGATGGTTAAAAGTTTGGTTTTTGCAAACGTTGCCATAAAAATGTTCTTTTGCAATGGCATAGGCTCAATAAGTTACCACGCACAGATCATTCATATAGCAGATGGTGAAATATAGCCAGCCCGAGCAAAGGGAAATAATCCGTGAGAGCGTCTCGCATTTTTGTATAGGACATAATGGAAGTTCCCTCTCTTTCCGTAATAAGCTCTTTGGTGCAATGTTGTTGTTGAAGTTGTTGTTGTTGATGTTGTTCTTGTACAGATTCAAGCAGCGGGTTATGAGTTTGTGATAAAGAGCTTATGTGACACGAATTGGAATATCTATTTTGAACTCTAGAACTCAGAAAACGTTTTAAATTCTTCTGTTCCAATTCCGTGCTTGTGCACTACAGGTTTCAGCACTGTTATTAGCAATACTGTAATGTCCATTGTAGTCGTGCCTCTAGAACTAGCACATCCCGATTTTTCACTGTTCTCATTTCATTGATTGTCATGGGAAGAAATGACTTTTCGAATGATGACGCCTCACTAATTGCAATAATTTCATTTAGAGGTGATTTTATATGCAGGCGTAATCTCAGGTGAACGGCGTTGCAGGCAAGATTAGTGATGGCCTTCGGACGAGTGTATAATCCGAGTTCTAACCTGTGCACGCGGGCATTCTATCGCACGGACTTGAAAGATCATCACGCTCACATCCTAGACGAGTGAATGCCATGCCAGAAATACAAAATCACCCAGCATCGCACTAGGTTCTATCCCACTTTGGTCGTTCAGGATCGCTCAGTTACAATACAATACAATCGAACACAATACAATACGTCCTTTTTGTCCAACTTTCACATTATACATAAACTTGGAAAATTGCCTTTGGCATGGGTGGATGTTGTTGTTCGAGACGTTAGGCGTTGAGCGTCAAGCAGAAAGCTGGTAGCCTTGAGTGGCTCCAGTCAGATCTTGTTCCCGGCTGGCGATAATGCAGCTCTTTAGCTGGAAAAGAGCTATATAAGAACGAGTCATCACATGTATCACAATTTATCATTTTATTGCCATGGTATAGCCACGTCAACAGAGCATCAGGCCTTGCAAATATCATCCTGCAAGGCACGGTGCAAGGAGGCAGAAGAAGAGGGAGACAAACAGAGGTGGGAGGACAACATTCGAGAATGGACTGGCTTGACACTGAGCGAAGTCATGAGGGTTGCTGAGGACAGAGAAAGATAGAGTACGCTGGTTAAACGATCGATCGTCTGTGATGCCCCTACGACCTTCGAGTTGCGGGATAGGATAGGATAGGATTGCATGCATACTTTCCACAGTGGTTTGTTGCTAACGTTGCTCCCGTCTTTGGGCATGTAGCCGGCCTCTTGTCTTATTGTATTCCAATGCAGTTTGATTCTGATTTAAATCAAGTTACCTAGCTACCTGTTTTGTCCACTGGAGGGATTCTTCTGGAAATTTTACATAATAGTCTTATTGTGTTCTAGTGCAGTTCGGACATGAAGCCTTTCAGTCCTACTGTATTCCAGTACAGTTCGACTCCGAGTTACAGCAAATTGCCTCGTTACCTGTTTGGTACAATGGGGGAATTTGTCTGGCCATTTTCATTTTACATCTAGTGTTATTGATAATTAAATTCCAGTACAGTTCAGGCATGCAAACTCTAGCCTTATAGAATGCCTGTACAATTCGATGCTGTTGTACAGCGAATTGTTTAGATACTTGTTTGTTCCCCTTGGAAAATTCTTTTGGCAATTTTTACGATGTCTTAGCAGGCGAGGACCTTCTCTCTCCAGAATCCTTTCTGCTTTTTGTAATGCTCTCCATTGACTTTTCTTGTTGCTGTCCCAATTTGGAGTAGGAAAACGTATCTAATGTTCAGGCTGTGGTCAGCGTAATATTTATTGAAAAGTCCTTATAAGGAGATAGGTACAGAGAAATGAAAACCGACACGTGGATAGAAAAGGAAGAAGGAAATAGCAAAGGGAAGAGGTCCCCGGAGAGGGTTAAAGTGCGTTTGAGCTCCAGATCGAAATTGCGAGAAAAAAACGAATTCATGCTAAGAGATGACTATTTGCTTATATATTCGGTTGTGTGTGTGTGTGTGTTGCGCGTGTGGGTGTGAGTGTGGGTGTGCTTGTGTGTGTGTGTGTGTGGGTGTGTGTGTGTGTGTGTGTGTGTGTGTCTAACTTGCAAAATTGTCATCTAAATGTCGTATCTGAGCGTTGAAAAAGGTAGTCTGATATAGCAATAATTGGCTCATCTCCTTTAGAATACCAGCGCTAGAGAGCACACATACAACTTAGCCGAGCGTGACCGACATGCTCCAAGGCATTGTTGTGAATTACCCAAGCTAAGCTTACTAGAATATTGTGGTGCGAGTGGATGTCATCATGGAGCCCAATGTTTTTTTAGGTTGCTTACACGCCCACCGGAGAGATTTCGCTGCAATCGTTTGTATCATCATCATCATCATCATCATCATCATCATCATCATCATCATCATCATCATCATCATCATCATCATCATCATCATCATCGTCGTCGTCGTCGTCGTCGTCGTCGTCATCATACCTTGTTTCATCACCCACCTAATAAGGATCGAGTGATAATTATTTTAGCTAGTGTACAAGTTTAAGAATTTGAGGTCAGCCTCACATCTAAAAGAAGGGGGTGGTATTTGAAGCCACTTGAGTGTCTTTACTTGGAATTACTTTAGAATACAGGACGCCGTGAGGGAGGAAAGCGGCCTAAAATCGATGGGGCTTTGGTTCCGACAACCATCGACCAGTGACTTACCCTCATTGATTTCGGCGGGTCAAATTTGGCCACCTATGCCCCAAAGCTTGCTCTCTCATCTAGTTCCATCCTTTTCCTAGACCCCCATCCCACCCTTCCAACCTCCATAGCCCCACACCAACCCCCCAAGTCATCCCCGCACTCCCCTCCTCACCTCCCCCCCCCCTCACACACAATTTTCTCCATAGTCTCCATAAACACAACACTTGAAGAATGTGTTTAAACCAATAACTTTCTTTGGCAACGCTAGTCATGATCGTACTCACATTTCGATTGGTTATAACCGTTTAATAGAATTGTGTGGTTATGAATTTCACCAGGAGAAAACTTCCAAGGTTCCAGATTCCCCCCAAACCAGGGTTCGAAAATAGTCTCTGGTATGTAACGCATCGGACGTTTTGTAATGCCAAACATAAAATAATGATAATAAATAATAAAAGATGGCAAGCCATTTACATGTATTTCCAGACAATCGCACATACAGCCGAAAAATTCGCAATTTCAAAATGTTTAATTTGTGTGTGTGTGGTGGTGTTGTTACTCGGCCTTATCATAACGAAGCAAAAGAAAAACATGGAATGATAGGCTAGGCTGCGATCTGAAATATGTGCAACCAAAAACATCCAAACGGCTTAGCCAGTTTTGGATGCATCTAAAAACGAGAATACAAATTGATGAAGCGCTATGACCTTAGCCTTTGACAAACAATAAAATGTCCGTCCGTCTGTCCGCCCGTCTGTCCGCTGTCCACCGTCCGCCGTTTCGTCTGCGCAAAAATTTTAAAGTGGCTAAGTACTCAGAACCTATTTCAAATATCACAACCAAAATTATTAAAATGGTTTATACCCATGAGACCTCATAAATGATCTGTGAATGAATGACTTCATTTCAAGGTCAAAGTCACAGGATTATCAAATGTTAATCAAAAATGACAATTGTTCACAAAATTTCACTTTTTTTCTAGCTTATTAATATTCAACTTATGATTCTTTGATGCATGATAGATATCAATGAGACACACATACTTTTCAACTTTTGTGAACCTCAATCCAAGGTCAAGGTCACTGGAGATGCCCAAAGTCGGTTTGTATAGATACTTTGAAGTGACCTTGACCCCCAAACTATGAAAGGTTTAAAGTCCAAACGTGGTATTTAGAGACGATAGATTGATCTTTCATATATGTTTCATTTTTGCATTGATCTTGAAGGTTAAGGTCATTCTAGGCCTTGCAAAAACATTTTTTTTTAAAATAGGTCATCGCACAGGGGTATGACTGTTTATTTAACCCATAGTATGCAGCAACATTGAGTTTGTTTTATCAGACATGAATAAGAGATCACGTGAAGGTCTAGGTCATCCCAAGGTCAAGGTCACTGAAGGTCAAAGTCATCCCAAGGTCACCCTTTGTTGTTGGTTTTTTTTTTTTTGCATAATACAACTTTTCCTGTACTTTATTTGATAGTACGTGAGTCTATTTGGAGCTGGAGGCCAATGTCATCTTGAGGTCAAAAGCATAGAAAGATCAAAGTCGCTATTACTTTGCATTTTCATGCTATCATTTCATTTTAGTTTTTTCATGTTAAATATTGAGAGTTCTATAAGGAGCATGTGAGTCATATGGGCTTTGCCCTTCTGGTTCTTCCATACTCTCGGACGTACTGGAAAAGACATCTTCCTCGAATGCAGTTCCTTCCTCTGATGTCTCTACTGCTTTCTTTGCAAGTACACGAGAACATTAACTAGATGCAAGACGTTCAGGACACTCCCCGGTTTTTTCTGATTGACTCGGGCACATCTTGTGAGCTCGTCGGGAACCAAACATGGGACCTGATCAGAGGTCTCACTCCCTTGGCACAGTTTAGTTGCTCGTATCATTGGCATGACCCAACAGATCGATGAGAGTCAGTGATGACTGCATCGGCTGCGTGACGCCCTTTGGTCGAAGATCTGGGAAGATTTGATTTTGTTTGTGGATTACATATAGCGTGACCATACACTGGAGTTAGCATAAGTTCTCGTCCATTTCGTAACCAGTAAGCTTCCATTACCTTTTAGCGTGGTTTTGTAAACTGTTTGTTGCGATTGTAACGTTGATGAGCGCAAATGGAATGGCTGCTGAATATTTAGAAGATAGAGACAGAGCTCAAGGTATTGTGAAATGAAAGGATCTATGTCCTTTTCCTAAAAGGACAAAGTTCCATGACAGTTGCTGGAGGCGGCATAATTATAGCTGCATTTATCCCAAATTGATTTGATTTTGTACTGACAATAGTTGTAGGAGCTGATAGTCTCCTTATATATTGCAAATGAGAATCGTTTTATGTCAGAAGTTGTTAGTTTTTTTTTTTTATTTATAACTAATTTCCGAAATTTGATGGAATTGTTCGAGTTCTATAATCGTACACCAAAGCGTAAAACTAAGAATTGGTGATTTCGAAGTTTGTCCTGTATAGCAATCTACTCTTAGAAAATGTCATCAAGTTTGCAACAAACCTATTTTAAATGTGTTCAGCGAGTGTGTTTGCTTTTACTTAGAAGGCAGTCCATTTGAGCATAATCGGTTTTCAGTCTTTGGACATTGATATACGGAAATGTACTACATCCTACATAACCGGCTATGTCTTTTACACTACAAGGTCTTAGCCAATGATTTTCCTTATAGGCGATTTTGTGCAGTGTAGTTTTACCACAGAATTTAACAGACATTTTGCGCGGACCGCAGCAATCTAATTTCCGTTGCAGTCTATCTACTCTGATTATTCAAATTGCCTAGAGAGTTCCAGGGAAAGACAGTCCCCGCTGGACATAAAAGAAACTAAATAGATTAGCATGATACAGTATGCCCGAAGTTTGTAAGTAGGACCTGCAGTGCTTGTTTTTTGTTGTTGTTTTTTAACTGAAGTTTGTGCATCTGACCTCCATTTCATACACATATATTCTGGAGTTCATACACTGAACTTGCATTGCCTAGGGAAGCAAATACCTCACTACATGGAACATGCATTACAATAAACCTGCATAATTATTATGGAAATTCGTATTATGGGACCGGAACTAAGTTCGACTTTTTTTTTTCTTTTTCTATAGAGTAAATTCTTCTGTTACTGACATTTTTTTAAAATGAATATTGGTCCAGCTTTTATTCATTTTGATGTTCAAATCAAGAACAATCATTGTGGTCATCATCATCATCATCATCATCATCATCATCATCATCATCATCATCATCATCATCATCATCATCATCATCATCATCTTCTTCTTCTTCTTCTTCTTCTTCTTCTTCTTCTTCTTCTTCTTCTTCTTCTTCTTCTTCTTCTTCTCTTTTTTTGTTTTTTGGTCCTGATTTGGCTCGGAAGAGTCCGCTGGACCTAAAACAACAACCATGTAATGTAATGTCTTCTTCTTCTTCTTCTTCTTCTTCTTCTTCTTCTTCTTCTTCTTCTTCTTCTTCTTCTTCTTCTTCTTCTTCTTCTTCTTCTTCTTCTTCTTCTTCTTCTTCTTCTTCTTCTTCTTCTCGAATTTGAGACTTCTTAATCTCATTATCTCTTGTGGCATCTTTTCAGTACTAATTCTGCTTCTGGTATGTCTGTTGGCTTACGTGCGTCTGGCTGTTTTAAAATAATAAGTGCGCGCGCGTATATATGTGTGTGTGCATGTGTGCGCGCGCGTTCGTGTGTAGATATATGTGTGAATATCTGTGTGTGGTCTATGCGAGTGTGTGTAGGTACATTTGTGTGGGGGAAGGGAGGGAGTTTGCACGACCCCTGCTTGGTAGGTGTGTAATCAGGTAGCACCTCCTCCCCTGGGTGACAATGCAGACGGGTTTGTCTTGCACAGGGGTCCTCCGGGGCCCATCCACGTCTTGGCCAGATTGTCTGCCTTGTCATGGATGACCCCTCCGGGACTGCCTGCCCGTCCACAGACTCATTACAACTATCACGCCATCTTTGTTGTAATATAAACCGCGGCGAAGCAACTTAACTTCACGACCAAGCTTTACTGTAGAAGGTAGAATCGTTCTGACATCCAAAAACGAAGGGATATACATTATTACGAAAGACGCAAGTGGACATAATCATTTTCACTATTATCCCTGATTTAAACGGTAATGTCATGACGACACCAAACCACACCCAATCTCACTAACACTTTACAGTGTAAAGGCTCATAAACCCGTGAAGTTGACTGGACGTGATTGTCTTGAGGAACCAGCACTTTTGAAGAAAGATGAAGACTCACACAAATATATTCTCAGGCCCATACTATCAATCAGACGACCTTCCTACTGTAGTGTTAAAAGCGTCCCATGGCTAATGTGTTAATCAAACTTGCCTGGGTTAGGAAGCCAAATGGTCGAGAAGTAAAGGAAAGAAGAGAAGGGATATCTCAGACTTCTTCTCTTACGACAATCTGATTCTATCCATCTTTACTAGATATTTATCTACTTTTTAAATGTCCCTGGATGTTCAGCCATTGTTGTATCAATTTTCTAGGGTCTTTCTGATGAAGGGCGTTTTAAAGCGGAGGAGGAAACTTAAGAAGAAGAAGTGTTAATGATAACTGAGAATTTAACATTGATTGATTGTTGAATAACTAATAATACGTTGGTATCTCTAAACTAGACTGTATGGAATATTGGACGCACATCCTGTATATTTAAATCTCTGATCCTTCCACCTGTGCCTGTCTATAACTTATAAGTATAAGCTAGAGAATCAGAGGTAAAGCCGATAAGCTAGTACCCATAATCTTACTAGTTAGTCCGGGGCCAAGAAGCTAATAGCTAGTGAACTTAGGGTGGTACTACGAAGTGTGCCGGCTGCACCGAGATGCTTTGTCGGAGTTGTAAAAATCGTCTGACTAGTCTCTATCTGATGGGATTCATTCCTTTCTTGTTCCATTTTTGTAGTGTATGAAAGAGGGAGCAGGGCTGTAGATCAACCTTAAGATAACAACGATGTATGTGCATACAATGCAGATGCTCCCACACTGATAGTGCACTCAGCTATTCTTCACCTTTTATCTTCTGACAGGAATACACTTTCTATCTTCCAAGATAGTTCAATATTGTCGGCTTCCTCCACCTCACCCACCACACCCTTCTCTGGAATCCACGTTAGTTGTATGGATCTGTAGATTCTGATGATTAGAACTAAGTACAGCCTTCTGACAGTTTGGTGTTTGGATTTGGGTAGAGCTAGATTATTGAATTAAGTATTCTACATTCGTTGTAGGAGTTATGAGGACAATGAACGTACTTATGCCAATTTTTATTTATTTATTGTTTTTTTTAGAATAATAATAATAATAATAATAATAATAATAATAATAATAATAATAATTAATAATAATAATATAATAATAATAATAATAATAATATTAATAATAATGATGATGATCATCATCATCATCATCAGCTTCATCATCATCAACTTCATCATCATCATCATCATATTTTCTTTATGTTTTAACACAGCAATAACTTGCAAAAAAAAAAAAAAAAAAAAAAAAAAAAAAAAAAAAAAAAAAATCTAAAGCATTGTCTTTGTTTAGCCGGTTTGGTTTGTTAAAGACCCCAGATAGTGACGAAAACATACTGAATATGCTAAAACTTACAATCTTTGGTTTTCTGTGGAAGGTATATATACGCAAATGTGTCTGGTCTTTAAAAAAATGTCCATTTTCCTATTTGTACAGGTCGAGGTCAGTTCGGGGAGAGAGACATGGTGCATCAGTTGCGAGAATACACACAGTGCGCCCAGCACAATCCTATCAACTTTCAGCCACCGCACGTACACGCCACTTTCTACAACACAGTTACGTCTCCCATGGCAAACGTCCTACGCCAAGAGGGCATCGGTGTTTGGGGCGATGTGGTTCCAGTCAATCCAGAGGTGCAGCGTATACTGTTAGCTGTGCATGATGACACTGACGATGACGGCGACTATGATGAGGACGAGTATAGCTTTGGGTCTGGTGACGATGATTCTACTGTCCGAACAGACCGGCGGTCGAAACAGGACATTGTTTTTGACAGCGAGGAAGTCGAAGATGAGTCCGTTTCTTCCTATGTTGGTGCAGAGCACCCAGAAAAGTTGCAAAATAGGTCATACGCTGACTTGCTAAAACAGGGTGATAAACTCTTACCATACTCTAACGTTCAGACACAAAAAGACGGTGAGGCGCACAGGGATTATAGTGGGGCAGTAGATCTTTCATTTAATCGTCCGCAAAATGAAATCTCTGACGAAAGCGAAGTCCACAATAGCAGCGGCCTGAAAACTGTGAGCCCAAGAAAAGTTGACGATGAAGAGAGAATTGCTACTGCATTGACTTCCAGCTGCACACTTGAATCCACGACTTAGAAACGACAGTGAAATGACGGAGAGAGTCTCTTCATCCACTTCATCTTTCACGAAAGTCACTGCTTCCTTGCAATCTGAAGCTTTGGAACAATCATTACACGATCCAGCGTTAAGTCTGCGACTGCACGTCAAGAGACACGCAAGTTCTATCACTGATGACCTAATGAAACAGGTAAACTTCGAAGCCATGGCGATACAGCACAAGGCACATTGACGAGTCCCACTTCGATAATGGATTTCTTTCGATTAATGAAAGTCCGAACCTCATCTAACTCTTTGGCGGGCTTCGGCATGAGTCTGTCAGTTACACGAAGTCTTCAGTGCCTTAGCAAGATCCTCTTTGCCTCCCCATTATCCTGCTTCTCTTTTATAGCTAGTAGTCTTGGTCATCAAAGCAGCGAGGCATCATGGTGGTGGAGATGATAGTAGAGTCGGGTGAAAGTGAACCTTGGAGACATCAATATCTCATCACCTTGGTTTCGTTCAGTTTGTCAAGGCGGACTGTTACCTGCGCTTTCAAGACAAGGTGAGAAGATTTTTAACGAGCCTCCGATGTCTCTCATCACAAAAGTTAATTCATCGCGGTGCTATATATGGAATAGCTATAGGCTATATTATTTTAAAAAAAAACAACATATATAAATAAGCTTCTTCTAGGAAGAAATAATCAATGTCAAATTATCTATATGAGATAATATAATATATAGTATATATATTATATATCTATATTTATTTATATATAAATATATATATATAATATATATATATATATATATATATATCTATATAAATAGATTATATATACAGTGATGTCCCGAGG
This sequence comes from Oncomelania hupensis, assembly GCA_036898135.1. NCBI lineage: Eukaryota > Metazoa > Mollusca > Gastropoda > Littorinimorpha > Pomatiopsidae > Oncomelania > Oncomelania hupensis. The sequence continues at coordinate 93,896,382 of CM072511.1, read as the reverse complement.
CTCGGACATCGGTCATGGTCCGATTCGTTTGGAAGAAAATGACGAATGCAAACACCTGTCCCGTCAAATGTCCGATTCTATTGCGACCATTAGCGTTCATTGTCCGTTTAATATTCAAGACTACAGCGGTCATGCAAGAACCAATCTGTACAAACTGCGAGTGTCAAAGCCGTTACAATACGAGTTTGAAATAGTGGACAATGCTAGACTATTATCCACTCTTTAGTACATTCCGTCGAACCACAACGGGCAAAAGGGCAATTTTTAAAATAACTGTTTACAGACAACAGAGTTTTTTTTTTTTTTTTTTACTTTATTCATATTTATTCTCAGTCTTATTGTTTCTATCATATAATAATATATATATATATATATATATATATCTATTGCTTTTTATGTTATGTCAGGACATGATGTTGTCGATTAGTTTTATGATTTAGGACAATTTTGTCCTAATTGCCCTCTAAATATATAGGAACACCACTGTATCTATATATAATATATATATATATATATATAAAGATATATATATATATATATATATATATATATATATATATATAAATATATAATATATATTATAAATATATATATATATAATAATATACTATATATATATATATATCTCTTATATCAATATATAATATCTATATATATATATATATAAATTTGATATGATGATTTCTTACCTAAGAAGCTATATTGTGGATAATTTGCACGTATAGGGCTATGGGCGTATACAAAATACAGCTGGAGTTTTATTTGTTTATTCTTATATTAATATAGAGTAAATATTATACTTTATTTGAAACTATATATATACATATCTATATGTATATAACAAAAATCATATATCATAAAATATATCTATATAAAAACAGCTGAAATGATTTTTTTAAAGGTTTGATACAAGTGTACTTAAAATCGTTCTCATCCTTCAGTAGCAGTTTGGTTGTCGGAAAGTGGTCGGTCCGTCGCTCAGATTTTTTTTTGGTTCAAAACACACCTTTGGCCTTATCTCAAGAATTGCTGAAACGAAATTCTATTTTACCTAGTTCATACTTTCACTACTGCATAGATAATTCGCAATTGTCCTTTCCCCAAGGGTCAAGGTTATTGTGTTACACCATTTTCTAAAAGGGTTTTTTGATCCGATTTTAATGTTTTGCCTGCAGATAGTTCAGATCATTCCATGTTTTCCATTTTGCTTCTTTACGATAAAGCCGAGTCACATTTGGTACAGAGGCTTGACACCACCTTCAGAGCCTTTGGAATGGAAATAAGTGCCGTCGTCTACATTCCGAGATAAGACTGCTGCGCTCCCTTTTCATCTCCATTCCTATACGCTTGCGAAACATGGACCCTCACAGCGAAGAATACAAAGCATGGAAATGAGGTGCTAACAGAAGACTTCTGGCATTTCCTATACCCAGCACATCACCAACAACGAAGTCCGAAAGACCCTCACCACACCAATTGGACAACACAGTGACATGCTCACAAGCGTCAGTTGTGAAGAAACGGAAACTCCGATGGTATGGCCACGTCACTAGAGCATATGGCCTTGCAACGATCATCATGCAAGGCACGGTGCAAGAGGCAGAAGAAGTGGGAGACAGAAAAAGAGGTGGGAGGACAACATTTTCCAGAAATAGACTGGCTGACACTAGCGAAGCCATGAGAGTTGCTGAGGACAGAGAAAGATGGAGTACGCTGGCTAAACGATCGTCTGTGGTGCCCCAACGACCTTCGAGTTACGGGATAGGATAGGAGTCACAACACCGCCAAGAAAACTTGTGAGAGTTGCTGACTGATTGTTTGGAAGCTAGCTATTTATGGTCTAGTGCGTGTAATGTGAAATGTCTGTAGAAGTGAAAGTTAACGTCACGTTACTGCACTCGGTGCTACATTTAGTGTTTATTTGATATAATAATGCACATGTTTTATTGTATTTTAGCGTGTATTTTTGTATTTTTATTTTTGGTGATCGGAAATTGTCACGCCACACACTATATTTCCTTGTAATTAATGGCAACAATAAATGTATCTTGAATCTTGAAAATTGACACGTTTACAAATGCTTATTTTATCTGCAATTTATGTGAGTGTCGGAAATACATTTGAATGGCTTGCCATCTTGTTTCGGTGTTCATTTTGTAAGTTGATGTCTATTTTTATATTATTACATTAAAATATATTTTTGACTATTCTGAAGGTGCTGGATCAACAGGCAGCAGAGGAAAGAGAGAACCCTTCCTTACCTGATCTTCAGCAATACCTTCAAGGTTAGCACGACGGCAGCGATTTATTGATTGACTGATTGATGATGATGATGATGATGATGATGATGATGATGATGATGATGATGATGATGATGATGATGATGATGATGATGATAGCGACGATGAGAACGATGATGATGGTGAATGTGGTGATGATTATTAGATGATGAAGGGGAGAAGGATGAGCGATGGAGCACACAATATAAATAGTCTTGACAAACAAATAATTAAAATTCAGAACATCTGGACTAACAAACCAGCCATTAGATAAAATTCATTAGTCAGGTGTTCATTCGGAAAGAAAATTACCTTGAACCAAAACAAATAACAACCAAGTGGCACAATGTGCATGTAATAGTGCCAAAGTTTTTGTTTGTTTTCTTGGTTTGGTTTTGCCGAAAAGAGTAAAAACCAAGGAGCTGAGTAACAGCAAGTGCAGTTACATTCATATAAAATTTTAGAGGAGTTCTGCCTTTCCATCTGTGCCAGAAACGCATGCCACACAGCGTACGCAGATCTACAAGTTTGAGACGAAACGAGTATTGATCGATGTTAAGTTCGGTGACCTCCCTAAATCACTCTGCAAAGGAGTCGTAAGGGTGAGGAGAGGTAGGGGGTAATGGTTGCGGATGGGAGGGGTGGGGGAGGAATTGGAGAGAAGTTATGGTAACAGTTATAGAAGATGAGGTGATAGAGAGGGTTGGTAGAAGGGGGAGGAAGGTAAGAGGGAGAGGGGGGGGGAAAGAGGAAGAGGATAATTTAATTTTTCAAGTGTAAAATAATAAGGTACTGCGGAGAGAGAGAAAGTGGAGGGGGTAGGAGAAGAGAGGGAGGGAGGTAGGGTTTGGTTGGAGTGTCGGGGCGTGTTAAGAGACAAAGTAAGCTTAATATAAGCTTCACTATAAGGATTGGAATTGTTAGTCGAAATCTCCTCCAATGCTTAAGCTTGATCAAGGTAGCTTGGACTAAAATGACAATCCTCGAGTAGTTAAGAGAATAAATGGATTATGAGAAGACAGGGATTCAACATATGTAGCGCAGTTCTCTTCGAAATTTCTTTGTTCCCTACAGAGTTATAGTGTATGTTTTTAAAAAATATATATCTTTTAGTACCGTGCTAATATTATACTGGATGGAAAGCACGAACAAAGAGGAAAAAAGTCAGTTATGTGTTCATCGATTCTGGGTACTTGCAGGCCATTGGTACTGAAATGAACTCTTTCAACAGTTGGCAGATGTGTTTTAAATTGTAGTCATACTGAAAGGCTTTTTGTGTATAGAGTGCTGCAATACTGCTTTTGTTCAGCAATGTCATTTCTTTAAACTTTTTTTTTTTCTCGAGCAACGTTATAAAAAAGACATGTAATGTTTTATGAAGAATGAAGTAAATATATTTATCCACAATTCCTCAGATTAAACGAAAATAATTTCATTATACTTGTGTTCGCTTTAATTCTAATCCCTGTGTGATTGATCATATTGAGAGATTTATTGTTCTTTGATCTGAATAAAGATGTCCCCGAAACCTTTCGGTCGTTAGGGAAGGAGGCCAGCTTTTTGAGGGCGGTGCATATCTCCTCTCCCTCGCTGCTTTACCTTCAACGGTTCTAAACAGATATTTGGGTGGACAGGACTGTGTCGTGCGCTTGTTTCACTCTTTTTGTGCCGTTTAGTGGTTGCCTTCCATGCTTGGTCACCCATTCGAGTACTAACTTTTCCCCCGACATGAAGCATTGCTAGTGCGTGCCCACACCACCACACGACTACGCCACCCTTGATCTGAGAAGTTTCGCCATTCTATCGCAAACCAAATGAATTATTGCCACAGTCCTCGTTGTGTTTTTAATGGCAGTGTTGAAAGGGTTGCTGCCTGGTCTGATCTTAACAATAGTGGCAGCTTCCTGCTTCCTTCTCCTTTAACCTTGCTGCACTGCCTCTTATTGTGTTCTGAGGACTTTCCTATTATATCGCGAAGTAATGGTTTTTCCCATCTAAGTGCCAGAGAGGGTTTCCCCACACCATTATAGTTCTTCCCTTGAAACGATTTATTTCTGGTTCTTAGTAGGGAAACTATGGTTTTAGTGAGGAAAACCACCAAACAGTGATCCATTCTGTCTACATCCTGGCCTGGTCTATATTTCCGGCACTTCCATGACTCTTTGTGTTAATTATCATTAAATCAGTTCAATGCAATTTAAATAGTGGATTTCATTGATTGTTCTTGAGTGCCCTTACCAGATGACAGATAAGTGACTTACTCAAGGGACGGGCTATACTGGTCCAGTATCCACACCATAGTTTGCTGAAGTCAGCACGGAACCCAAGTCTTAGACATACACTAGCTGCGAGCTGGCGCCATCCCTAACCCCATGGACTGCCAGGCCATGTTTGGAGACAGTTATCATTCATTATTCATTTCGATCTGTAAGAGAAGCCAGGAAAGATCCTATATAATGCTAGACTATGCTGATTACCACCATGCACATTCTCCACTTGGGAAATCACATTGAATTGTTCTTAAAAAGCGCTTTACCAGCTCAATGAGCTGCTCAAGCGCTGGCTGTAAACATTGTCTAACTCCTGCCGCCCTTGGCGTCAATTTGATGCATGGAACGAAAGGTTACGTTGTCTTGCTAAAATGTAAAGCCACGGAGTTTAATTCTGCGAATGAAGCACTCTGCATTGCCCACCACGGTCCGTAACCTAGTTGTGGTCCTGATTCGGCTCTTTGCAGTGCGCTGGACCCTATAAACAATGACTAAGTTATTAATTATCCACAGCCTGTTCATTTCATTATATCTCGTATGTGTTAGTGCTCTCACCTTCGTCTTGATCAAACAATCAACCTTAGTGTTCATTACCCTCTCACCTCGGTATTTACTCGTGGAGTTCTAGCGCTTTCTTTCTTTCTTCAACTTTACTCGGCACTCAACCCCCGTTGGGGTGCCGGGGGTTTCAGTATAAATAGTATCCCCACTTTCTGGAAATTTAGTGTTTAAAATTCCCACTGTCGCTGTCTTTCTCATTTGCTCTTTCTCATTCCTGCTCTTTTCTATCAATCTGCTATACTATCGTCTTCTTTGCTAGACCAGTCTCCTACCTTTTTTCTTGAAAACTCTTCCGGGACAAGACTCCTTGTTTGTGTATGAGGTCTGTTGGATCAGCTTGGGAATATTGGACGCTTTCTGCCAGGTGGTCACTAGGGCTTCCTATGATGTTATTATTTAGCAATGTAGGCATTTTATATGTATGTGTTTTGTTGATAATTTATAATGATGTTTGTATTCTATTTTGTTTTTGTAAACGGGGGTTCGATAAGTTGGGGTGAAGCCTCAGCCGTCCCCTGCGTGGGATGTCTTTATTGTAAAGTGACTGGCTGGTGGAGAGCTTTCGGTTTTCCCACTAGGGTTGTTTCAGCAGATCTTTTATGCGGATCGGGGGTTGTCCGGTCCTGATTTGGCTCGGAAGAGTCCGCTGGACCTAAATGAATAATAATGTAAAAAACTCGGCACTCTACCTGGCTGTTCATTTCCATTGCTATGTGCTCGGGAAAAAAAAGAAGTAAGGGAAGCAGTTGTTCTGATTACGCGCGACAAACAGCCGAAATCACGAAGTGGATAACAAGCCTTGCTGGCTCTTGCAGGCTCCAGAGAATAACGGAGAAGTTCTTAACGCTCCAGTTTATCTCCCCATTATGACCACATATTTATTCTTTTGCGCGCGAAATATGTCTGCTGCCTATTTAGTATTTACGGACATGAAATGTATTTCGTTAGGTTTTCGGCTAGGGATGTTGATACGAGTCTTAACTTGAGTCTAACTATCCCCCCAGCCCATTCCTCAAATCTTACTCTATCTTTAACACTCAACCGTTGATGGTACAATTCGTGGATATAACTTCATGGAAGGGAACTAAACTGGAGCCTTTACTAATGAAGGATTGTTTATAAGAAAAGGTGTAAAGGCACTCTGGCTTGCATTCGATATTGATTTGACTAGTGATAGCGTCCGCTCTGCTAGCAGATTGTCATGAGATCCCTCTCTCACACACGAGGATTGTACAGGTTTTATTTGGTATTGATTGATGTAGCAGCAATCAGTCTCTTCTTCTCACAAAGAGAGAGAGACAGACAGAGAGAGAGAGACAGAGAGGAGGGGGGGAAAAGTAGATGAAGAATAGGAAGGATGAGGAACGTAAAAGTAAGAAGGACCAGCGAGCTCTTCAAACTGATTCACATCGATTGTTTTATATAAAACACAACAAACCTGAAAGGTGAAAAAAAAAACAAAAAAAAAACAAACCGTGCAGCCGTCAACGATCCAATCTGATCCGCATCAACACTTTCTTTGAAAGAATGGAGAAGGAAAAAATAACCACTCCGTTTAGTTAGTGTTGCTGAGGTCAAATTGCAATTTCATTATGTATGATTATTGCAATTCGTAGTTTATTTTGATCGATGTCGATTTCCGTTAATAATGCGCTGTGATTTTAAAAATGGGATTTCCCTCCGGTAAAAATACATTGCTATCACATGCATACTGTAGCATTTGGTATTATAACCCACTGTTTCGCATTTGCATCACATCTTGCATTGTTTTGCTCTCTGATTGCGTGGACGTATGCATCACACTGTGTGTGGTTCACTCCGACTTTACTGCGTTAGATAGAAATGCAGCCAATTTCTCATGCACGGCTGGCACCTTAATTGGTCACAAAAGTCGTGAAGAAGGACAAAATAGTGAACTAACCGAACCTGTCGGCCCAAACCTTTTTATTGCCCGCCAGTGTTCGAGTATCATTAATTTTATTCAATTCATGGACGTGATTTTAACAGCAGCAGCAACACCATCAGCAATAGCACCGGCTGGATCATTTAGCTGTTCTGATCATCCCACACTAAAAGGGGGTCTTCTGTAGACGGATGTTGTTCTTTTCGAAATTTAAATAGGACCAAGAACTTGAAGTGATATAGATACTTCTATAATTATTCTACCGAAAAAAAGATAGATTCCGTATGTCAACTATAAGCTATTGTAGACAAATTACTACACTGACTTAGTGATAACAATATGTTTTCTCAATACATGTGCAGTTTGAATGAAAGCAAGAGACACAAGCTATGAAAACCATAACGTTGGAGAGCTTGCAGTAAATATGATGTGTGTCGTAGGACGTAGTTGTAGGGGGAAATACCGAAAGACTAGGTCTAGGGCACACATCTAGTAAGGGTGGAATGCAGGATTTTGAAACAGTTACATGGCAAGGACAGAAAGTTGAAGAAATCCCATTCTTCTTTTTGAAAGCAGATCACTTGGCTAAGGGTTGCGCCATTGATTGCGCTTCACGTCATACTTGCGTTATGTAAGAAATCATTGATGAATAAGCCAAAGGCGTATGTGTGAAAATGGAGCGATCAGCTGTAAAGAGAGGAAAGAAGACATATATACCGATCAGCTTGGCACTTACGAATGAATGTGCAACTGTCCTCGGGATATTGCAAAGCTAGCTCGGCTTGTTGTCTGCAGCCCTTTATTAGTTTGCCTGCTTATGAACTCCCTGCGGCCACTGTAGAATTCTTGTGGCTGCATGTTTGTGGTGTAAGAGACCGTTCGCTTGCTTCCTAGAGCTGTTGACAAAAAAGACGTTTGAAAATTATCCTATCCTATCCTGTCCCGCAACCCGGAGGTCGTAGGGGCACCACAGATGATCGTTTAACCAGCATACTCCATCTTTCTCTGTCCTCAGCAGCCCTGATGACTTCGCTCAGTGTCAAACCAGTCCATTCTCGAATGTTGTCCTCCCACCTCTTTTTCGGTCTCCACCTTCTTCTACCTCCTTGCACTGTGCCCTGCAGAATAGTCTTTGCAAGGCCTGATGATCTGGTGACGTGGCCATACCATCGGAATTTCCGTTTCTTCACCGCTGTGAGCAGGTCATCGTGTTGTCCAATGGCTTGTGTGATGGTCTGTCGGACTTCGTCGTTGGTGATGTGTTGGGTATTGGAAATGCCCAGAAACTTGTCTTCTGTAGCACCTCATCTCCATGCTTTGTATTCTTCGTTGGAGATCTGCTGTGAGGGTCCATGCTTCGCAAGCATATAGGTAGATGGAGATGACAAAGGAGCGCAGCAGTCTTACTTTGGAATGTAGATTGATGGTCCTGTCTTTCCAAATGGGCTTCAACCTTGTCAGGGCAGCAGTTGTTTGTGCGATCCTGGAGAGAACTTCCTGTCGGGACCATTGTTTGATACAATGGCTCCTAAATATTTGAAGCTATGCACTGTGTTGAGGGATTGGCCTTGGACTTTGATGTCCGTGTTGATGCCATTGGTGTTGTTGGTCATTATTTTGGTCTTCTCTGCACTTATTTCCATTCCATAAGCTCTGGAGGTGGTGTCAAGCCTCTGTACCATTATATTTGCCCTACCGAAAAGGTCAGGTTACTGGAGTCAGTTTAATACTAAACCCCTTGTGCTCAATCTCTCAAAAACGGTTGAAGCGACTTTGTGGAATTTTGGTATACAGGTTATTCAGATCTGGACCATCTTTCAGTAGCAGTCCGACTGTCGGTCAGTAAATCAGTCGGTCGGTCCGTCGCTCCGACTTATTTTGTTTAGAACACATCTTATCTCAAGAATAACTGAACCGAAATTCGTTTTACTTAGCGGATACTTTAACTACTACTAAGCATTCGTCATCATTGGTATTTATATTTTTTCAAAGATCAATGTAATTGTGCTTCACCATTCTCTAGAAACGTTTTGCGCTGTATCTAACATTTGGCTTTTACGGATACTTTAGGTCATGGCCTATCATTTCGTGTTTTTCCTTTTTGTTTCCTTAGGAAACATGCCGAGTCACAGCACCGCCAAGAAAATTAGCAAATTTGAAAATGCGTATTTTTTGGCTTTGTGTGTGAATGTGTGCAAAATTACATTTGAATGGATTTGCTATTTTATTTTTACTTGCTGCCTGCTTATAAACACCCTAAGGTCTTTGAAGATATTTTGTGGCTGCGTGTTGTATGATACATGTATTTAGGCTCATTTTCTTCATTATGCTGTTAGTATTAAATTAATAATAATAATAATAATAATAATAATAATAATAATAATAATAATAATAATAATAATAATAATAATAAATTATTATTATTATTATCATCATCATCATCATCATCATCATCATCATCATCATCATCATCATCATCACCATCATCATCATCATTATTATTATTATTATTATTATTATTATTATTATTATTATTATTATTATTATTATTATTATTATTATTATTATTATTATTATTATTATTAAATTAATACCTTACATCAAATAAAACGAGATGGCGAGGGGTATTACATTGTGTGGGTGCAATTAATAATTGTTTGGTTAATCTCGAATGTTATAAAAAGAACATCGAATGGCACATATTTGGCTTGTTGACAACAGCACTTTTTTGGGTATTTAATTTTATTATCTAAACCTGTTTATAAACACATTTTCTTCTACGGTATTTTTTTCGCCCCGCTTCAGACTAACTTTAATTTCCTTATTTCTTTTCTATTTTATGTTTTAAGGGTTGGGATGTAAGTCTACAAAAATATGGAAACCTGTAAAAATAAAGCCTGACAGACTGTCGTCAGCGTTCACCGTGTTGTAGTACTTCTTTGTTGTCAGTTCCAGTATATATGTATATGTATGCATATATATATATATATATATATATATATATATATATATATATATATATATATATATATATATATATATATATATATATATATATATATATATATATATATATATATATATATATATATATATATATATATATATATATATATATATATATATATATATATATGTATATAGATTAGATAGATAGATAGATAGATAGAGAGAGAGATAGAGAGATAGAGAGTAGAAAGTGTAAGAAGATAGCCCCTTGGGACTTTGGAGTGGCATGAATTGCGTTGAGTTTTAGTTAGTGATAACCAGAACAGGTCTGGTCCTGATTTGGCTCGAAAGAGTCCGCTGGACCTAAAGCAATAATCATGTAATGTAACCAGAACAGGAATGAATAGAGTCTGTGCCACTGCCGATACCGTCTTTGTCAGCCAACTCTTAAGCTAGCAGATGTCTTGGCATGCAAAACCACACGTGAATGTCAGACACGTTAGTCTTGCGTTCATAAACAGTCGAGTCTACTCTGTCTGTTCTGTCTGTATAGGTGTGAATTTTGACGGTACGTTATTTTGTACTTGTAACTGTGCGTGGATGCCAAAGCACATACATTTAATTAGAGCATATTATGCGCACTCTATTATATATCCACAATTTTGGGTAATAACAAATAGTAATAATAATCATCATCATCATCATTGTCACGTGGGGTTTATGGGCTCTGCACAATGGAATTATGGACCCTCACGTTTATTCGGTGGGAACTGCTAGTAGGTCACCCTATGAATTACTTTAATAAATTTATTTGTTTAGCTCGTTCTGTGTTAAGGTTGGGGTACAGAAATAGATAGAAAAATGGTAAAAGATTACTGTCACACTAGCTTTCACACGGCTATGAATCATATGTAGTCCAGCCACTTGATAACAGTTAAAATCACACATTTATTTCTTCTACTCTATACAAGATTCTCTAAGTACTAATCTAACTTAAAAAGTCTCAGTCACTGCTAATAGTTCGATCGCTGATAGTCTAGGCAGCTGTTATATCTTCCTCGGGCACTTTCTATAATATTTCATGTAGATTTGGACTACTGTGGTCCTTTTTACAGTTTCTGAAGAGTTGGACTACTGTGGTCCTGTTATGATCAGTTTAAGTGCACTTCTGGGTGTACACTTAACTTTCTTATGGTGCGGTCGAAGTCCTTCTGTGAGGTAGCTTCTGGTACACCTTTGTAGTTGTGTAGTTGGGTTCCCTTGCCACGCTGTGGGGTCTGACAGGGTGTCTTTCAAGGCAGCTCTTTCCGTCTTGTGCGGTAGAGTCTCCTCAACCAACTGGTCGTTTCTGTGGAGTGGGGCACACAGGATAGCTCGGGATAGCTCGGGATAGCTCGCCTGCTCGTCTGTAATATAAGAGACGAAATTCTGCACAACCCTGAATAATCGGTTTGTGCAGAGCGTCTCACTGAAAGCCAAGTAGCCCTCAGTGATAGCTCCACATCTCTATACATAAGCGACGAACATTCTGCTACTTCCGGGTTCCACTGGAATCTCACTCTAAATTCCTATACATACATAAATATAAATCGTGTCTAACTATACACATACAGAATTAATAATAATATAAACATTCAGTGGTACAGCCACTGGTCTGCAAACATACATATAAGTTAAACAACAGTGGTTCCGTACGGGATACAACATGGCGGCGCAACCGGTCGTGTTTCGCCTCGTGGTCGGCTCTTTCACGTGGTACGGCAAATTCGGATTAACAATTCACATTTATGCATAGCAAATTCTTCAAACATAATTTCAACAATAATATAAATATATCACGATGAAACAGAAGGGTGTTCATCTACCTGTTTGACAAGTTCAGGCCCGTGATGACTTGAGAGAATTCTAAGATTCTAAAGTCCTGCTTCCTGGTCTATGAGTGAAGATAGTTCTCTGCTAGCTAAGTAGATGTTACTTCTCCCTCGTCTCACACACGACTGATTCAAACTGTGTTAGGCTCTGACACAGTCAAAACTGCTCTACCCACTTAGCCTGCTCTGATTGGTTAAAACGGTCCGATTCAAAGCTCAAGTGCTGACTCACTGCGCTAGCGTGGGTCGGGCTCGCGGTGTGTGGTCTGCTGTGTAATTTAATTGCTGCTGTGTTATAGTCTAACTTCTAAAGTTACAAGTACTACACATGGCTAAATAGTCAACAAGCAGAGTTAAGACTAGCCAGTTCATGACAATCATCATCATCATCATCATCATCATCATCATCATCATCATCATCATCATCATCATCATCATAATACAGGATTCTATCACGCTCACTTTCTTCAATCGAACTCGAAGAGCAGCGATCTATTCAGATCGCTGTTACAGAAGGTGGAAGAAAAATCAGTTTTAGTTTTGAAATATCGATTGACTGTATCCAATACCGTTACTGAAATATTTCGTTTTGTATTTGGCACTGGAGCAGTTGCAGAAGTGGAGTTTTTAAGGAAGTGTTAAATCAGCGCGCAGAGTGACATTACATAAATAAAAGACATTGAAATCTTGTCAGTTTTGATTGGAAAATTACATTATGACACTTTAGGCACTTTTTATTCTCTCTCTCTTTCTTTCTTCTCTCTCACTCTCTCACTCTCTCTCTCTCTCTCTCTCTCTCTCTCTCTCTCTCTCTCTCTCTCTCTTTGTTTTTGTTTGTTTGTTTGTTTTGTATTGTTTCTTGTAGTTTCAGTAGAATAACCCCTCTTTATGGCGAGGGCCAGATGTAAAAAAAAGCAGACCACTGCTTATTCTACTACCTTTGTTAAGTAAAAATTTATCTTATCTTTCTTTCTCCCTCCCTCTCTCCCTTCCTCTCTCACTCCCTCTCTTTCTCTCTCCCTCTCTCTTCCTATCTCTCTCCCTCCCTCTCTCTTTCTCCCTCTCTCTCCCTCTCGCGCCCTCTTTCTCCCTCCATCCTACCTCTCTCTTTCTCCTTCCATCCTGCCTCTCTCTCTCTCCCTCTCTCTCTCTCTCTCTCTCTCACACACACACACACACACACACACAAACTAATACAAAATAATTTTGTTTTGATTCATGCTGTGGATGTACTTGGTGTTGTCATATTGAATATTGATTGATTTTTTTTTTCAGTTGAAGTTGTATTTTTGTGGAATGTAATTATTTTCCGATGGGTTTTGAATCTGCAAATAATAGCAAGAAACGGAAACGGTGGCTATTTATGGATGCTATAATGTTATCTCTGAGAGTACGGTTTGATTTTTTATAAATCTGCAGGGAGTCTCTCATAGCCAGTGCTATTGAAGTCTTGTTTAAAGATGGATGAAGAGGAAATGAGCATCGCATAGTTGCTATTCACCGGTGCTGGAGACGTCGGTACAAGATCTTGTCAACCACAGAAGATAGCTTTTTATCTCCTTTGACAATCACCACAGGTCCAGGTTACCAACAGCGATGTAGAAAATCTTGATCGAAACACTGAACTATGATTTTCGCGTATAATACTAAAAAGAATATGTATGTGTGTGTGTGTGTGTGTGTGTGTCTGTGTGTGTGTGAGGGTGTGTGAGTGTATGTGTGTGTTAGTGCGTGTGAGTGTTAGTGCGTGTGTATGTGTGTGCGCACGCACGCACGCCAGTTAATGGGTCATTACTAAAAGCTGGTTTGGGGAGAGTTGATTAATTGAAATAGCTTTGTTTAAATCCAGAGTCCGATTATTTTGTCATTAGTATTTTGTATTCAGACAGACTTTAGATATATATTTATTCATGGCAATAATACACATTTGGTAAATTATGCAGTTATAACTGCATTTTTAGGGCAGTGCTAGGGAGTTGATTAGTTGAAATCTGTTGTTGTTGTTGTTTTTCTCGGTCAAAAGACAGTGTATATTGCCAGAGCATGTAGTGTTCAGATAGCTGTCAGTAGTAGTAGTACAACGCGCAGGAAGACAGTTGCTAAAGTTACATTTAACAGAAACCGGTTGTCAGTTGGTGTTGTTATAGGACCACAAACTGACCCAGAATAAAAACAGAAATGTGAGATCTTGAAAAGCTTGCAGCGCTAAGCCTGCATAAATATTTCGTTATATATGAGACCTTGATGTTGGGAGAGCAGCTGTTCAGCTTTCATAACAAGCGTAGATTGTCTATTTCTTTTGTTGCAGCAATTGCAACTCACTTTGGTCGAGGTGTGAAAAACCGCTGTGCTTTGACTTTCTGTCGCCTTTGTATGAATTAATTATTAATTATAAATAATTAATTAATTCTGTTGATAAGTCAGTCAGCCAGTCAAGCAATCACTCAAGCTGTTGAATAATCATCGATTGTGATTGGAAAAACGAATAGTTCATTTTTGGATGCCTTGCTATAGTATGACTATGAGTACAGGAACGAAACAGTTTAGATGCGATGAATCTGTAAGAGTAAAGTGTTGTGGAATTTGTAAGGTTATAGTGTGAATTCCTGTCCTTTCCTCTCTAGTCTTGTCCTTAAGCTTCTTTCCCCTGTCGCCGTTTCCATGGCAGCAACGTCTGCAAGAACCCCTTGACAGAAAAGAGGATGCCTCTGTCGCTCGCCTCTCTCTTTCGGTTTAATACTGCCCGCCGATAATCACACAGAGTCTCTGGCACTCATTTTTTGTTTCAGTCTGACATTCTTCTTCGGAGACAAATAAATAGGTCAGCGCAAGCGGTTTGGCTTATATGATTTTCCTCTGACGTACAAGGGAAGACCCAAGTTTGAACCTTGTTGTGTGGCAGAGGATTTGTTTTCTGCCAGGTCAAAAGGGTCGACTTTTCAGGAATGATTCTTTAGACGGTAACTTTATTATAACATACTGTCTGTATCATCGTCGTCGTTTACATAGTGATATTCTGGAGATCTCAGTTTCTCGAATGATGCTCTTTTTTTTCTTTTTTCTTTTTTTTTTAATCAATGCATATAGTTGGGATTTAGAACATATTGAGCCTATCTGGAACCCATTGCTTGACTGTCACGTCTAGGGCGCTGTCATCAGGGAATACAAATCTCCCATTGATACAGAAATTTGTGCAACGCGGGGCAAAGAAATTGTCTATTTGCGCTTGGTGTTACCGCTGTCGGTGGTGACAGGAAAAGAGAGAAAGAGTCGGTTTGAAAATCGTTTCCATCTCTACAGCAGCCAAGGAAAGTATGGCATTTCCCTGGTCTTCTTTTGATTTCCAATCAAGCCCTTTTCCTTTCCTCACTCTCTATGACGCCTAGAAATCTTTCTAACTTACCACGGCTTCTTTCCGTTTCTAGTCAAGTAAATGCCGGTTTCTCCACGGGAAACCCAAACTTTCTTCTTTATTATAGAGACGATGTAAGAAGTAGGTATACTAAGATTTCCCCCCCCTTATTTCTTTAGAGTAAACATCTGTCTTTAAAAAAAAAAAAGTATACAGAAACGATCTTTAGAGAAGGTGAAAAATGATCTTCAGAGAAGAAGATAAATGTGCTGCATTTGGCTTGCTTTCATGCTGGGTATATTTAATTCTTTGAATTTGATACTTCAGGCGGCATTCTCTCCTCTCTCCACGCCCTCTCTCTTTCTCTCTCTCTCTCTCTCTCTCTCTCTCTCTCTCTCTCTCTCTCTCTCTCTCTCTCTCTCTCTCTCTCTCTCTCTCTCTCTCTCTCTCTCTCTGTTCCAATACTCTACCCCAACCCTCTCTTGATAACGTTATTTCCTTCTTTCAGTGTGTCTGGTTCCTTTTTGTGCTTGCTCTCCACTTCGGCAGAGATAAATTCTGCAATAAGGTCAGGTTAGTTGATTAAATTAAAAAGAAAAAAAGTGTAGCTTCATTCTAAATCTTCACATTGACCTATCTGTACCCAGAGGTGTATCATTATGAGTAAGATAATTGAATTTATGTGCAACGTGCAGCTTGTGCATGCTTATTATGAATTATTTATCTCCCGGAGCATGCGAACATTCAAGTAAAGAGATAAGTGTGAATGAGTGTTACATTAACGCCTACAGAGAAATGTAAACGAAACTACAGCGATATTTCGCAGATGTGTTGTTGTTGTTGAGTTTTCTTTTTCAATATCTCACCTTCAACCCTGCACTTACTTCCATTCCAAAGGCTCTGCAGGTGGTGTCATGCCTCTGTACTAGCTGTTTAAGTTCTTGCTCTTCTCCAGCCAATCCATCAATGTCATCCGAAAAACGGAGGTGCAGATTGCTTTACCCCCTATGCTGACTGTGCCTTCGTGATATGCAAGGGCATCTGACATGATGCGCTCCAGGATGATGTTGAAGAGTGTTGGCGTGAATAGGCATCCTTGACGCACGCCGATTGTTGTTCTGAACCAGTTTCCGACGGGGTTGTTGTGGGGGACTGCACTGGTAGCTGTCACGAACTGGCTAGCTTTAACTCTGCACATTTACTATTTAGCCATGTGTAGTATTTGTAACAGTAGAGAAGTTAGACTATAACACAGCAGCAATTAAATTACACAGCAGACCACACACCGCGAGCCCGACCCACGCTGCGCGGTGACTCAGCACTTGAGCTTTGAATCGGACCGTTTTAACCAATCAGAGCAGGCTCAGTGGGTAGAGCAGTTCTGAATGTGTCAAAACCTAACACAGTTTGAATCAGTCGTGTGTGAGACGAGGTAGAGTCAACATCTCCACAGCTAGAGAAATCTCTACACTCATAGACCAGGAAGCAGGACTTTGAAATCTTAGAATTCTCTCAAGTCATCACGGGCCTGAACTTGTCAGACAGACGAGCAGGCGAGCTATCCCGAGCTATCCCGAGCTATCCTGTGCACCCCACTCCACAGAAACGACTAGTTGGATCAGGAGCCTTTACCGCACAAGTCGGAAAGAGCGACCTTGAAAAACACCCTGGCAGACCCCACAGCGTGGCAAGGGAACCCAACTACACAACTACAAAGGTGTACCAGAAGCTACCTCACAGAAGGACTTCGGCCGCACCATCAGAAAGTTAAGTGTAATCTCCGAAAGTGCACTTAAACTGATCATAGCAGGACCACAGTAGTCCAACTCTTCAGAAACTGTAAAACGGACCACAGTAGTCCAAATCTACATGAAATATTATCGCAAGTGCCCGAGGAAGATATAACAGCTGCATAGACTATCAGCGATCGAACTATTAGCAGTGACTGAGACTTTTTAAGTTAGATTAGTACTTAGATAATCTTGTATAGAGTAGATGAAATAAATGTGTGATTTTAACTGTTATCAAGGGGCTGGACTACATATGATTCATAGCCGTGTGAAAGCTAGTGTGACAGTATCTTTTACCATTTTTCTATCTATTTCTGTACCCAAACCTTAACACAGAACGAGCTAAACAAATAAATTTATTAAAGTAATTCATAGGGTGACTTACTAGCAGTTCCCACCGAATAAACGTGAGGGTCCATAATTCCATTGTGCAGAGCCCATAAACCCCACGTGACACTTTAATTGGCGAGCCTAGCTAGGATCTGTGTATAATAGGAATTGGGTATAACCGGACCTAAGTACAATAAAATTAGATAACAGTAGAAGTAGAATAACTTAGAATAGTGGTAACAAGGACTGATCAGTTGGGTGCACTATTCTTTAGTTAAAAACTTTTTTGCTTCAATTATTTTTGTGCCTGTATGTTGCATTGTTCTTTTGCAGGTTTTGCTTAAATAACTGTTGTATGCCATTTGACTCTTGTTTTATTCTATTATTGATTACGAATTTGATTGTCTTTGCATTGTTGTTATTGAATTGCAATATTGCTAGTGTTTTGGTATTCCACGTGATCCGCTGGACCTAAAGCAACAATAAATCAATCAATCAATTCCACGTGATTCAGAGGTTGTTCATAGACACGTTTGGCAATGTCGGACCCAGTGGCCTTGAGATTGCGCTTCAAGGAATTAGGGGAAGCTTTACACTTAGCAGGGGGAGACCTAATTGCGTATATCAATGCAGAGGTAGAGAAACAGGAGGCTAAGGCAGAGAGAGCAGCAGAGAGAGAGGCGAAGAAACTCGAAGCGGCAGAGAGAGCTGCAGAGAGAGAACAGAAAAAAGCAGAACTAGAAGCAGAGCAGAAGAAATTAGAGGCAGAGAGAGAAACGAGGAAATTAGAGCTAGAAGCAGAACAGAAGAAGGTAGCAGCAGAGAGAGATGCAGAAGTTAGGAGATGGGAGTATGAGCGGGCAGAAAAAGAAAAAGAGAGGGAAGAAAAGGAAAAAGAAAGACAGCATGAGTTAGAGCTAAGAAGATTGGGATCAGGAGCTTCAAGTTCTTCCTCAACCCCTCCCCACTCAGATCAGCTAGAGGTAGCACCCAACCCTGTACAAGGAATGTCATTTCCACTGGGAACATTCAATGAAAGAGAAGAAGGTCTAGATCTCTATCTGACTAGGTTTGAGCGTCTAGCAACAGAGTACAAACTAGATCCCACTCATTGGTCTTTTAAGCTTAGTCAAGGGCTTAGAGGAAAGGCTTATGACATCTACAGTAAGCTACCGACTGACAGAGTGACTGACTATCACAAAGTAAAAGAGGCACTCCTAACGGGATTCGAACTAACAGGAGAATGCTATCGGCAAAAGTTCCGCACCAACCGGAGAGTGAAAGGAGAGAGCTATGCGCAGTTCGCGGATCGGTTGTCCACAACGCTGGATAAGTGGATTAGCCAGTCAGCCACGGCTAAGACGTATGATGGACTGACAGAACTGTTAGTATGGGAACAGCTACGGGAAACCATGACCCCCGAGCTGAGAACATTCTCAGTAGAGCAGGGCGCGGAAAGACTAGAAGATCTGGTCAAGGTCGCAGATAGGTACGTGGCCGCACACGGAGAAGCCAAGAGCTTCAGGCGAGACCTAAAGCCTAACGGGAAAGAGGCACAGAAACGAAGCCCTAACCGGGAAGAGCGCACCGCGAATAAGCCGAATAACCCCAGACCTGGGCAAAATAAAGGACCCAACACGGAATTCGGGAAAAGAGGTCCCGCAGAACAGAGACGGTATTGTTCGTTCTGCAACAGAAACAATCACTCCACCGCAGAATGTTTCAAGTTGGCCGCACAACGTAGGGAAGAGCGCGAAAGCCGGCCAGCGCACAGAGTTCTAACTCAAAGCAGCGGTAACAAGCCACACACAATCGGAGATCACCCATCGGTGACAGACACGGTCAAGGTCAACGGAAAAGAAGCGAACTGTCTGTATGACACAGGTCTATCATACGACGCGATAGTCAGCGAATCTCTTGTATCGCGCGCGGACTTGACAGACAAGACAGTCGAACTACAAGGAGCAGACTTGACGAAACCGACGACTACTTGCCCAATAGCATGGATAGAAGTAGAGAGTAGGTACGTCACAGGACGAATCCAAGCAGCTGTTTTACAGAAACCCCTGTATGATCTAGTGCTAGGTTGTAGGTATGTGTTCTTAGGCACGCCCCCAAAAACTGTAGAGATAGCTGCAGTGCAAACCAGGGCCCAAGCTAAAACCCAACCACCCCAGCCCGAGTTCGCTCCGAATCCAGGACTCGAAGAGATCAAAACAGCACAGAAAGAAGACACCTCGATAGCGAAGTGCTTCCAGAAGCTACCCAAGGCGCACACACCCCCGCACAAGGGAGACTTCTACATGGAAGAGGGAGTTCTACATCGACAAGGAGATGGAGATCACACCCAACTAGTACTGCCAGCCACCCTTCGAGCCCAAGTACTAGAACTAGGCCACAGTATGCCACTCAGCGGACACATGGGAATTGGAGCCACAGTGCAGAGAATCAGCGCAAACTACTATTGGCCAGGAATCCCGGAGGATGTCAAGCGCTACGTGAAATCTTGTCACCAATGTCAACGATATTCCCCGCGACATCACCCCGTACCAGTTACCTTAGGACCATCAGTAGTAGTCGGCGTGCCATTCCAGCAAGTCTCAGTAGACATAGTAGGACCACTGCCCATGACCAAGAAGCGGAACAGATTTCTACTCACACTCGTCGACGCATGTACGATGTGGTGCGAAGCAGTCCCGTTGCCAGCGATCGACACCAAGAAGATTGCAGATGCACTCATCGCCATCTTTACCAGAGTCGGATTCCCGGACAGCATTAGAACGGACAACGGATCTCAGTTCACCGGCCGCCTGATGCAAGACGTGTTCGAGTTGATACAAGTTCATCACATTCGCACACCACCATACCACCCAGCCAGCAACGGACAAGTAGAAAGACTGAATGGAACCCTTCTCACCATCCTCAGGAAAGTCGCCGACGACAATCCAGAAGCGTGGGACACCTACGTGAATGCGGCACTGTTCGCATACCGAGAAACACCCCATGCAGCCACAGGCTACACCCCGTCAACATTGCTATTCGGCAGACCGCTAGCAGGACCGCTAGAAGCCCTACGCAGAAGTTGGACGGAAGCCAAGATAGACGACACACCAAGAGGTGCCACCAAGTACGTCGCAGACCTGCAGGAAACCCTCAAAGCAACGTGGAAGAAAGCTGGTGAAGCACTGAAGAAGGCAAGAGCCCGTCAGGCGAAGTACTACAACCGCCACGCGAAGGACAGAGAACTGCAAGTCGGCGATCAAGTGCTACTCTTACTTCCAAGTGGAACCAACAAGCTGGACATCGCTTGGAGAGGACCGTACCGGGTGACTGCCAAGAAATCCAAGACAGTCTACCAAGTAGAGGTGAACGGGAGAGCCCGATACCACCACATCAATCTCCTCAAGAAATACACGGACCGACCAGCGACTCCCAGCACTCACAACTTGTTAGCCATCGCCATCGCGGAAGAAGGAGAAAGCATGGAGACCAATGCAGTAGAGTATCCCCTGCACTCCAAAGAAACCTACAAAGACGTGATACTCAACGGAGACCTAGCCGCTAAACAGCAACAGCAAGTACGACAGGTCATTCGACAACATCAGACTGTGCTCACAGACCGACCAGGGAGGACAGACCTCGTCGAAGTAACCTTAACGGTGACCGACCCAACACCCGTCCGCCAGAAGCTCTACCCGATGCCACTGTCGCAGCAGCGAGCCATCAAGGAAGAGATAGACACCTTACTGGCAGCCGGAATCATCTCAGAGTCTACTTCACCCTACAGCGCAGGCACGGTATTGTTGCGAAAACCCAACGGAGAGCATCGAATGTGCATCGACTTCAGACTCCTGAATGCGGTAACGCAGTTCCAGCCAGAGCCACTCCCGGACCAGACCGACCTATTTGCCAAGCTACAGCGAGCGAAGTACTTCTCACGCATCGACCTCAGCAAAGGATACTACCAGATACCAGTGCAACCACAAGTCCGAAAGTATCTAGCGTTTAGCACTATGGAAGGACACTTCGAGTTCAATGTACTTCCATTCGGACTCCACAACGCACCCAGCATCTTCAGTGCCATGATGCGAAAACTCCTGGCACCCCTGAGCAGCGAGCACCTACACTCGTTTATGGACGACATCCTCATCGCAACACCTACGTGGGAGGAACATGTCACGCTCCTACAACAACTACTCGCACGCCTCAGAGACACAGGATTGACGGCAAGACCCACCAAATGTCAGATTGGATTCACAGAACTAGAATTTCTGGGACACACCATCAGTCAAGGAAGCCTGAGACCGGTAGAAAAGACAGTGAAACGCCTACTCGACGCTCCTAGGCCCAAGACCAAAAAGGAAGTACAGTCGTTTCTAGGACTCTGCGGCTTCTACCAGAAGTTCATCCCCAACTACAACAGTATCGCCGTACCACTGACAAATGGAACCCGGAAAATCGCCCCGGACAAAGTCGTATGGACAGCGGAATGCGAGACAGCATTCCAAACACTCAAGGACAGAATGACATCGGCGCCAGTACTCCACCTACCCGATTTGACTCAGCCATTCGTTCTTCGCACCGACGCAAGCGACTTAGGCCTCGGAGCAGTACTGCTACAGCGCGACCCCAAGAATGCAGAGACGCTATTCCCTGTCGCCTACGCCAGCAGAAAATTGAGACCCGCCGAGACCCACTACGCCACGTCGGAGAAAGAATGTCTTGGACTAGTCTGGGCCATACAGAAATTCCAACTCTACCTGTATGGGACCCACTTCACAGTTCAGGTGGACCACCAACCACTATCGTTCCTGGCAGCCTCCAAGTCTTTGAACTCTCGCCTGATGCGATGGGCACTCACCCTTCAGGCGTACTCATTCCAAATCGAGTACATCCCCGGCAAGGAAAACCACGGAGCCGACTACCTCAGTCGCCATCTCGTGGAGGACACAGCAGCTGTCGCCCACCCAACACAACTAAGGGCCACAGCACCAGAATTCGTCCCCACCCAGTAAAACCCGGTCACTAGTGTCCATAGCTACCTGGCACAGCATTGCAGCTCAGGTAGAGCAACTTAATTAGTTTGTAAATAGGACCCTAGGATAGTGCAGTGTTAAACTAGGCTCTGTAGTAGAAAAAGGTCGAATCCAGTAGTCATCGCCTTTTTTCAGTTGAGGGAGCCTGTCACGAACTGGCTAGCTTTAACTCTGCACATTTACTATTTAGCCATGTGTAGTATTTGTAACAGTAGAGAAGTTAGACTATAACACAGCAGCAATTAAATTACACAGCAGACCACACACCGCGAGCCCGACCCACGCTGCGCGGTGACTCAGCACTTGAGCTTTGAATCGGACCGTTTTAACCAATCAGAGCAGGCTCAGTGGGTAGAGCAGTTCTGAATGTGTCAAAACCTAACACAGTTTGAATCAGTCGTGTGTGAGACGAGGTAGAGTCAACATCTCCACAGCTAGAGAAATCTCTACACTCATAGACCAGGAAGCAGGACTTTGAAATCTTAGAATTCTCTCAAGTCATCACGGGCCTGAACTTGTCAGACAGACGAGCAGGCGAGCTATCCCGAGCTATCCCGAGCTATCCTGTGCACCCCACTCCACAGAAACGACTAGTTGGATCAGGAGCCTTTACCGCACAAGTCGGAAAGAGCGACCTTGAAAAACACCCTGGAAGACCCCACAGCGTGGCAAGGGAACCCAACTACACAACTACAAAGGTGTACCAGAAGCTACCTCACAGAAGGACTTCGACCGCACCATCAGAAAGTTAAGTGTAATCTCCGAAAGTGCACTTAAACTGATCATAGCAGGACCACAGTAGTCCAACTCTTCAGAAACTGTAAAACGGACCACAGTAGTCCAAATCTACATGAAATATTATCGCAAGTGCCCGAGGAAGACATAACAGCTGCATAGACTATCAGCGATTGAACTATTAGCAGTGACTGAGACTTTTTAAGTTAGATTAGTACTTAGATAATCTTGTATAGAGTAGATGAAATAAATGTGTGATTTTAACTGTTATCAAGGGGCTGGACTACATATGATTCATAGCCGTGTGAAAGCTAGTGTGACAGTATCTTTTACCATTTTTCTATCTATTTCTGTACCCCAACCTTAACACAGAACGAGCTAAACAAATAAATTTATTAAAGTAATTCATAGGGTGACTTACTAGCAGTTCCCACCGAATAAACGTGAGGGTCCATAATTCCATTGTGCAGAGCCCATAAACCCCACGTGACAGTAGCCTTGTCATGCAACCTTTTGATGACTTCAATAATGTTAGGGCTGATGTTGTACACTCTCATGGTTGCCCACAGAGCTGCATGCCACACTCGGTCAAACGCTAAAACATGATATATAAGTTGTTGGTGCTGTAGGTATTTCTCGCAGATTATTCTGAGGTTTGAAAATCTGTTCAGTGATACTTCGCCCTACCCGGGATACTGCTTGTTCTACGGCTATGATTTGTTCAGCTTAGAGTTTCAACCTGTTGAGTATTATTGTCAGGAGGACCATGCTTGGATGGCTGATGAGGCTGATGGTGTGGTAATTTTCACACTCTTCGCTTCTCCTTCTGCTTGAAGTAATTCTGCGGGCATGGTGTCCACTCCCGCTGACTTCCCCTTCTTCAGCGATTGCACTGCTGCCTCAACTTCTCGGAAAATTGGGATGGTTTCTTCTTCTTCTCTTTTCTGGGGACAGACCAAAAGGATGACCAACAACCCAAAGCCATCAACACGGACATCAAAAGTTCAAGGCCAATCCCTCAATACAATGCATAGCTTCAAATATTTAGGAGCCATTGTATCAGACAATGGTTCCCGACAGGAAGTCCTCTCCATGATCACACAAACAACTGCTGCCCTGACAAGGTTGAAGCCCATTTGGAAAGACGGGACTATCAGTCTACATTCGAAGGTAAGGCTGCTGAGCTCCCTTGTCATCTCCATCTTTCTATACGCTTATGAAACATGGACCCACACAACAGACATATAAGAATACAAAGCATGGAGATGAGGTGCTACAGTAGACTTCAGGGCATTTCCTATACCCAGCACATCACCAACAACGAAGTCCGACAGACTATCACAAAAGCCATTTGACAACACGATGGCATGCTCACAGTGGTGAAGAAACGGAAACTCCGATTGTATGGCCATGTCACCAGAGCATCAGGCCTTGCAAAGACCATCCTGCAAGGCACGGTGCAATGAAGCAGAAGAAGAGGGAGACAGAAAAAGAGGTTGGAGGACAACATTCGAGAATGAACTGGTTTGACACTGAGCGAAGCCATGAGGATTGCTGAGGACAGAGAAAGATGGAATATGCTGGTTGAACGATAATCTGTGGTGCCCCAACAACTTTCGAGTTGCGGGATAGAATAGGATAGGATAGGACCTTTACCCTCATTACCATAGACCTTATCCATCGATTTGCTTCTGTCTTTAAAATGGTGTTGTTGTTTTTTTCCCCTTTTCACGCTTCTTTCTTTTTTTTTTCTTTTTTTTTTTTGTTGCTAATGGAAAAGGTATCGTTCACAAAATCGTATTATTTTTAAAGCGCTTGCCCACTTACAACACTAGTACGTAAGTCTGGATTTCAAATTGCATGGAACATTATTTTGAGCTTTGAGAATTGGAAAAAAAAATGCGGTGAACAGCACAAAAGTATGGCGGTAATGACGATGGTGGTGATGATGATAATATTGATGATGATGATGAGGAGGAGGAGGAGGAAGAGGAGGAGGACTTGTCCGAGCATTTGACAATGTCCTTGATAGTGCAAAACTGACGTCTTGTGAGCTAGACCCTGATACCGGCTATTGCCTTGGAAAGGTCTTGGAGCTAATAATTATGAACGCTATATGAGACCGTTTATTTAGTTGATTTTAAAAATATATATTTTCCTTCCTTGTGCTGGTCTGTGTTTTATAGTGAAATGTTTCCTCTTGCTGTGGTTGTGATTGTGATTGTGATATTTTAGTAATTTATATCGTTTTAATACTTTTGTTGTGCAATAATTATTGTATTCCTGATACTGTATTTTAATGTAAATAATAAAAAAACCGAAGTTTTTACAAATGTTTTTATTATGGCTGGCATGTGTAATAGAGGTAGGTGTAGGCCTGTAAGATGTGTGTAGGTAAGAAAAATGAACGAATCTCTAAAATTAATATTGTTTAATATAAGTGTTAGTATTTTAAAAATTGTCGTATATTTTGCATATGTTTATCTGTTCAAGTGCGACACAATTGGCTGTACATAATTTTTTTGGGGGGGAAGTAATAAAGATTTCTTGAATTGAATTAAATTGAATTTCTGTCTCCAGGCAAGGAGCTTATCGTGTGTCGCACGGCGTGGTCGGACTTCGAAAACATCGTGCAATTGTTAGGGGGCCCCACTGAACGGAAGCGGGCGGAACAGCTGTTGAACAAAGTGACGATCGTGGACGATCAGTTGTCGGAACGTTCTGCCAGACTAAAACCCAAGGGCAAGATCAAAGATAGATCAAAGGTCAGTGTGGTAGCCTAAGTATCAGTTTGATTGAACTGTTCTTCAGTTGATGGTGGGTTTGCAGAGGGTGTAAGTGGTTTCTATGTTCAACCATATACTGACTGACTGTTTGATTTGTTTATTGATTTCTTGGTGGTTTGACTAGGGTATACCCCCGTTGGGGTGCCGGGGGTTTCAGTATAAATAGTATCCCCACTTTCTGGAAATTTAGTGCTTTAAATTCCCACTGTCGCTGTCTTTCTCATTTGCTCTTTCTCATTCCTGCTCTTTTCTATCAATCTGCTATACTATCATCTTCTTCGCTAGACCAATCTCCTACCTTTTTTCTTGAAAACTCTTCCGGGACAAGACTCCTTGTTTGTGTATGAGTTCTGTTGGATCAGCTTGGGAATATTGGACGCTTTCTGCCAGGTGGTCACTAGGGCTTCCTATGATGTTATTATTTAGCAATGTAGGCATTTTATATGTATGTGTTTTGTTGATAATTTATAATGATGTTTGTATTCTATTTTGTTTTTGTAAACGGGGGTTCGATAAGTTGGGGTGAAGCCTCAGCCGTCCCCTGCGTGGGATGTCTTTATTGTAAAGTGACTGGCTGGTGGAGAGCTTTCGGTTTTACCACTAGGGTTGTTTCAGCAGATATTTTATGTGGATCGGGGGTTGTCCGGTCCTGATTTGGCTCGGAAGAGTCCGCTGGACCTAAAGCAATAATAATGTAATGTAATGACTAGGGTATGAGAAGTTTGGGTTTAAGGTGTGGGAAACAAAACAGTAGTGGTGATGGTGCTCTTAGTTTTATTTGATCTTTGTGCAAGTTTTAAAATGTGTGTGCGTGTGTGTGTTTTGGGTTATTGCTAGTATGTTTAAAAAACACAACCACACAATTAAGTACAGTGAATAGGATGAAAAAGCTAACAGTTTTAACAATAACATTAAAAGTTTTGTTCAAGAAGACATAACACTAGCTAAAGGTTAAAGGAGATAAAAACATCAGATTAAGAAGTTCTCTTTACATGTATTTCGCTCAAAGCTTTTTCAGCAGTTAAAAGCCAACTCAACATTACTTGTTTTGTTGCAATGGTTGTAATTAAATTTTGTTTTTTTTGTCTGTGCAGGCGGTGTTTGGGACTGGAGACTTCCTGCAAGCAGTGACAGTGACTGCCAATTCGGGCTTTGTGAGGGCGGCATTTAGCCAGGTACATCTGAAGTAATTTGACTTAAACCCCTCAGTAATCACAGTGAAATGTGTAAGTTAGTTAGTTAGTTAGTCATTGTTTATAGGGTCCAGCTGACTGCAAAGAGTCGAATCAGGACCACATTTTGGTTGAAAGAGGACTCGTCCCCGATCTGTATAAAAGATCTGCTGAAACAACCCTAATGGTAACACTGAAGGCATTTCATCAGCCGGTAACTTTACAATAAAGGCATCCCATGCAGGGGGCGCTGAGGCTGTACTCTAATTTATCGAAACCCCGTTTACAAAAACATATTAGAATATAAACATCATTATAAAATATTAACAAAACACATACATATAAAATGCCTAAATTGCTAAATAATAATACCATAGAAAGCCCTAGTGACCATTTGGCCGGAAGCGCCCAATATCCCCAAGTTGACCCAACAGACCTCATACACAGACGAGAAGTGTTGGGAGAGTTTTCAGGAATAAAGGTAGGTGATTGGTCTAGCGAAGAAGTAGCTTGATAGAAAAGGTTAGGGACGAGAAAGAACACATTAGAAGGATATGAACAGTGGTAATTTAAAGCACTAAATGTCCTCAAAGTGGGGATACTATTTCTACAGAAAACCCAAGCACCCCAACGGGGGAAGAAAACTGTTCAAGAAGTTATCACTATCTTCCCTCTACTGCAGTCAATCTAGATCTCCATTCAAACAATGATTAGGATTTAAAGAGGACTGCGTAAGAAGTTCCCTGGAATTCATAAGCGTTGTTTGAGTGGAGATCTAAATTGACTGCAGTAGAGGGAAGATAGCTAGAACTATAGCTTTCTTCCTTGAACCTTGAAGGTTTGAGTTTCAGGAGTGTAATTGCCGCCATTTAGATAAGAGAATTTCCATTCGCTCGTCAAACGCCTGTATTAATTTAGGGCCTGGTCAAGTAATGACGCACACGAAACACAGAAGCAGCATAGAGTTCATTTATTCATAGTCCAAGAACATTCACGAAAGATGTCAACGAATCATATAATAATACGTATGTGTGTGTACATATCAGTATGGGGACAACTAATTTTTGTATACGTGATTATGAACTACTTCTTGTGCTAGACGATGTGTGGTAAAATACTGCGAAAAGAAAGAAACATAAACACAAGAAACATTAGCAAGTGTACCAAACAATGTATCAAAAACCCTTATTCACACAAGATACAATCAAAGCAATGAAACGGAAAGAAAACACATACCGGAGGATAATTTAGTTGATAATAAACCAACAGCAATAATTTAATTTAGAGAGAATACTTTAGCTGATTTTAAAGAAGACAATTTAGCTAAGGTTACGTGGAACCAAGCCAGAACAAACGAAGGAACGAACGCTTTGTGTTCCTTTAACTTACACGACGATTAGGCTACGTTTATTCTTTCAAGCCTCAAAAACAATTGGCGCAAGACAATTTGACTATGCTCATCTAACATTAGTCAATTCATTAATACAAACAATTCGGCTACGTTCACCCAACGAGCCTCGGTACGATGCCTAAACTAGGAAATACTCGTCGATGACCTAGCTCAGTAAAACATGTATAAATGAATTAACATACGTAAACATTTAACAACATATTCTAGGAAATACACCTGAAGTCCCAAAACGTCGCTAACTACCTTCGCAGAGACCAAAACAGCAAAGCTTTAAGTTAAAACTGTATAAATACCCAAGTGGGTTAACATTTCGAATAAGGCCGATAATCCGACAAAAAACGTTATCTTCATTAAAGACCAAAACAGTTATCTTTTATTTGTCAAAACTTTGTCCGACAAATTGTGACGACAATTAGCTTTAATCAAACCAAGACGTTCAGCATAATCAGCGCATTATGACTGACCACAAGCTAAAAACAAATAAACTTGACTTGTCCTTATTTACAAAGCCTGAACAAAGTGTTCACCTCAATAATTCTTCTGACAAAAGACCAAGTTCTAAATCAAAACGAATTCTATTAAGCATTAGAAAATCGAAAGCTTAAAGAATATCAGAAACAAATTAATTTGTAGAAAAGGTATCAAATGAGTCACTAAAACGAGAAAATCATAAAGGTCATAATCATTTGCACAAATCAACAAAACATAATGCAAAACGCAAAATAACTATAAGTACCTTATGACCGCTGTAAGACGTTTGGAAACCACACAGATCCAAAAGGCGACAACAACGTCTAGTACCAAAGGCAGGTAAAATAAAAGCTTTTCACAAAACTCTACAAATCGTGAACATCACATTTAAACTCTATCCTTCTAAACAGGTGAGCACAATTTTTATATCATATAAACTAAAAACGACGCAACCTTCTCTCAAACCCAGCAATCTAACTAACCAGAAAAGAGTTGACACAAACTTATATATGCGTTACTACCAAAACCAGTCTTGCGTCATAATCTCGATCTCATGAGAAAAAATACGCAAACAAAATTTATAAACGAAACACAGTTCACCAATAATATTCCAACTCATATCAAAACTCGGCACGCTTTTGCCACTGACTTGAGAGAGCAATAGATCCGGAGAGAGGGTGAGAGAGAGGGTGAGAGAGAAGGGGAAGAAACACGACAATCACAAAGAGAAGAATCACAAGAAACACAGTTAGAGGGGTAAGAAAGACAGGCACCAAAAAACAAATGAAAGGATATAAATACAGTCCAGTCATAAAACCAAAAAGATGCGTCGGGTTGGCCAATGAAGTGATGATACGTCTTGTCAGTCAAAATCAATAAAACCAAACGAAAGAAAACGATAGAAAGGAGAAGCAACATGCAGTGGGGAGGAAAAAGAGGACATAAACGGAGGACACTTTACACACACCAAGACAGTACATGATATCACAAATAACAAAGACTCTCTCTCTCTCTCTAGATCAATAGCCCATAATTAGTTTCAAAACTTATCTAATCATATCTTGATCACACATGACTCATAGGCATGCACAAGGAGGGTTATGTCTACTTGCTCTAATCTCCTCTAAAACGAACTCTAGAGCGAGATAACCTGCCTACTAAAAAGTGATTTTTGTTTTCTCTCCGAGTAGGCCAAGGGGAGCAACCTCCGCTACAATAACAGGTTTTGGTGCGATACGAAGTAGTCGTCGGTCTTGCGTGCACAAGGGGAGGTCATGGAAATATGAGAGCCCAGTTTTGTGCTATTAAGGATTTGTATTGCTATTTTATGTCTTGATTTATTTAATTTACTATAATTTCATTTAATTGTTGCGATTTTTATTTCTGAATGCTGCTAATTTGTCTGCTGTGTGTATTTGTGCAGGGAGTGACGTTTGCGGTACACATGCACCCCGCCAGAGCACTTACAGAGCAGAAAGAATCATCTGCAACTCCGCTTTAATATTGATTCCCAGTAACTCTGCTGTAAATGTATATTTGATTATGATTGGTTTTGATTACCTTCACACATCCTTCATGTGTGGAAATAAGATAACAATTTTATTTTCCAAGGGTACAAGAATAAGCGCTGGGTGCACATTTTATTTACATCATATCCTGCCCTTGTAACAATAACAATTAATTAGGAGAGAGAGAGAAAGAGAGAGAGGAGAGAGAGAGAGAGGAGAGAGAGAGAGTTGGCATGTATTTTCTTGATTGACCTGTAGTCAAAATAATTTAATACAATATGTTACAATAAAATTAAAAGGACACTTCTTTTGACTATTTTTGGAACCATTCAGATGTTCTGGGTTTTCGTCATTAAAATGGTAAGTAAAAGTGTGTGGTTGCAGTATTTTTTATTATCAGTTTGATATCCTGTAATTTAAACAAAAATGATGTTCTAAATTAAATATCACGTTTGCAGCACGTTGCTTTTCAGAAGCAGATTCTTTGATTATTTTATGTTTTAAAAGATACCTTTACATGTTGTTTTCACAGAGTCTACAACCACGTATGAGAGCATTATTTTTTAATAATTTAACAATTGTTTTTAGTTTGTCGGTTATGTTTAATTCTTATCCCCAATCCTTATTTTGTGATGATGCTTTGGCCGATTATCACACAAGCAAGAAAAGTGTGATTATTGACTTCATGCGAAACTGTTGGAAGTTTTCCATCCTTTGAAGTGTTACCTCTTACTTTCTGATTAAACTATAAAATGTAAACTATAAAAGTTAAATATATAAAGCGTATTAATTCATTTGTGTGTATTCTTTTGTCTACGCGTGTTTGTGGGTGTATGTTGGTTGGTCTTTGTTTAATAAAACTATGAACTTTTCATATTTGCATCGTTCAAAGCTGCCATTAACCTGCCTTTGTGTATTAAAAAATGAATTTGTTCCGTTCTTCTTCCTTCTCCTTCTTCTCCTTCTTCTTCTTCTTCTTTTTCTTCTTCTTCAAGTCTTTGTGATTTTTGTCGTGGAATTAAGATCAAAGTAGAAAACCACAGAAAAATGTCTTAAAAACCGTTAACCTTGACATTATTAAACGTGTGCATTTCAACATAGGTAATTAAATCTATGACGTTTCTATATCCCATGAATTTGAAGCCCTGTCATTCTTCAGCATGGGGCTTTCAGAAAGGAGAATAATAAAACACAGTTCTTTCAACTTTGAAATTCCAACGCAAAGTCTGTTACACCTTTTTGTAAATATATTTTTATTGCTAATGGCTACTCTCATATAGTTAATTATTCGTATGCATTAAGCGTGAATGTTTCATGGGATTCTGTTGAATATTTATGCTATATATAATACAATTACCAATCAAAGCCTTGAGGCGTTTTAATTTTAGCCCTTGGTGAATTGTAGGCTAATTTGGCTAACTAACGATTTTAACCGGACAGTCACATACTTTTGTAGCTTGCAGTCTATGTTTCAATGAACGCAAATTGATTCAAAACTGATATTCCTATACGACTGCAGTTAATCTGTTCTAGGGTACAGCTTAGGTTCTTATGGACCCAATTTACCAAATGTGCGTGATTTGTATTGATTTCATTGATCGATGGTGCAATTTGTGTAAGATGTTATACATAAACAGCTGCTGCGATGGAGATTAGATCCAAAAAGATTATAATTTAACTTACTTTATATATACTGCCAATGCGAGTTTATGTCAAGTACACAGCTAGTTCGGAGGAATCCTTGTGGAGAGAAGCAATGATTATAAGCTGCCAGAGGTACTGTATTTGGCAGGGTAGGTAGAAAGATCCCAGTGTTATTAATTAAATAATGAAGAATAGTGAAGAATTTGAGGTAGACATAGTACGTTCTGTGAAAATAGGAGAGGACAAAAACGCCCGAGGATATTTATCGCTTATGAGTGTGGGTTATCCCATGTAATGAAGGTGTCTATGAGTTTAGTACTGGGAGACCGAAGACGGATTGATTACAATTTGAATTGGTAATAAAATCGTGTTTTACATTTTAAGACACGACGTAGGACGAGATTTGAATTAGTGACTCCTGGGCAAAGCATAGTCATAACAGCAAAATATACTTATGATATGGTATGGCAATAATTTTCTTCTTCTTCTTCTTCTTCTTCTTCTTCTTCTTCTTCTTCTTCTTCTTCTTGTTATATCTTGAGTGTAGCCTTCTCTGTCGGAATGAAAAAAAAATTTTGTTATAACTCTTGATTTTAACGATACACAATCTTTCATCGTGAGACCAGCATTAAAGCACAATCACATACACATGAAAGACAAATAACTAGTCATTGTAAGCACTTTTAGAAGAGAATGACCTACCGACGGATTTTGACAGCATCATTGACCGTCTTAAAGATGGTTAATCACTGCTTTTCACAGATTTCTTCGTGCATCAAACAATGCAGTTCACGGTAGAGTGGTTGCATTGTAACGGTCGTCTCGAAGGCTTTGTCGTTGTCTCCTTCAGGCTGCAATGACGCAACTCTGAATGTCTATGACAGAAGACCTAAAAATCCCATAAAGACAAAACAGAGAAAGTTAAATTGCCAACGGTTATTACCTGTACTTAAATGCAGGTTGGACATTGAAACGAAAAGCGAGGCTGAGAAAAAAAAGAAAAGAAACTTAGATTGTGTAAGGCTTAGACGGATACGGCCTAATCAGTAATCCATACAGTTAATAATAATTCTATCCTATCCTATCATGTAACTCGAAAGTCGTTGGGGCATTACTTATGATCGTTTAATCGGCGTACTCCATCTTTCTCCTTCCTCAGCATCTCTCGTGGCTTCACTCAGTATCAAGTCAGTCCATTCTCGAAAGTTGTCTTTCCACCTCTTTTTCTGTCTCCTTCTTCTTCTGCCGTCTTGCAGGATGGTCTTTGCAAGACGTGATGCTCTGGTGACGTGGCCATACCACCGGGGTTTCGTTTCTTCACCACTGTGAGCATGTCATCGTGTTGTCCAATGGCTTGTGTGATGGTCTGTCGGATTGTGTCGTTGGTGATGTGTTGGGTATAGGAAATGGCCAGGAATCTTCTGTAGCACTTCATCACCTTCATCACATGCTTTGTACTCTTCGTTGTAGGTCTGGACCCATGTTCTGCAAGAGTATAAGGAATATAGAGATGACAAATTAGCGCAGCAACCTTACAATGGACTGTAAACTGATGGCCGTGTCTTTCCAGATGCATATCTACATCCTTAGATTGACATTCTTAATTTACTGAGAAAGCGTTATATTCTACTATAAAAGTCTTGACCTTTGCTTGTTGATCTTGGATTTTCTGGCCTGCTTTAATTAAATGTGACAGTGACAATCAATATTTAGCCGAGGCAACAACCTATATGGGATCCATAATGATCGACGTCTTGATCGTGGGCCCACAAACATAAAGAAGAAGAGACCTCTACTTTTAAGTTTTAAGATACTACGTCTGGACTGTGGTCACATGACACCACTCAAAGACGAAATCGCGGCAGCCCGAAGAAACGCTTGACTCTTCGAGTCTTAGATACTCAACATTACCAAAAGACCGTGACTCAGATTGAGACGAAAGTTTGCGTCTTTGAATCTTCGATACATCGCGTAGCCAAACGAGCATGTTTCAGACTGAATTCAGATTCCAGTGTCGCGGAAACTCAAAGAGTCGAACATATGACACAAGAAAACCTTAATCGGATTGTTCAAAGCTGGAATTTCGAGTTCTGGATACTTAGCGGAGCCATAGACCATGATTCAGGTTGAAATGAAACTAAGCTCGACCCAGTCAGTCAGATACTCAGCGTAGACCCGTTCATGGTTGGGTGGACTGTGGTCATATGACACAATAGCATCCGCTCACTTAGGAATCCGCCCACTTTAGAATCCACCCACTTAGGTAAAATACCTACCGAGTTCCGAGTGCTCTTTCATCCTGCTGAAGGCAGCAACTCTGAGAGCTTTGCCATGACTTCGATGATCCTTCTATGTGTTCTGTTATTGTCATCCGCTGCCGTACGCGCTACAGTGTACACAGGTAAATGGAGTTATAGTATCCTTATCATGAATCATTTGTGGAATTAAATTATAAGAAACCCTCACCAAGAAAACGTGCAGTAATTTCTGCCATGGCATTACATACAAGGAAAGTCGTTATATTCATGTCAGTTCAATTATAATGTTGTTTTGATGTGTGTGTGTGTGTGTTTTAAATATGTAATTCAGCTGAATTATAAACTAAATTAAAATAAGCAACTACAACTCAATAAATACGCATGCTGAATATGTATTAGTCAGTTCCTTGTTAACGAATGTTTACTTTTCAGACTGGAAGCTCTTTGCGGTGACTGTCAAGTGAATTATATAGCACGGTTTTAAAATATTTAAATGATGCATAAATTAACGAAGCTTTAGACATTCTTTATAATTATTTTCGAAATAGTTGATCCTACCACAATCGATGACTTGACATATTCTGTAAACAGGAAACGAAATAAAATTTCAAAGTGGTGATTAACCTAAAGTTTCCTTTCTGTTGTACACACATACACCCTCTTTAAGTAGTAACACTTTTGTTTTTAAGTTTATGTGTATTCAGTTGGATTCATTATTTTATTGTGTACTGTATAATGAATGAACTTTACCTTTGAAAGATTTGTGGTGGTTTTCTTTTTTTATATATAACAAGTTGTAGACGTGGAACTTCTATTTTCAATTACTTACTTTTTCTTTACCCGTTTTACGATAGATAGCAATGTTCAAGTGTTAATATTCCTATAATGCATAGCTTTGCAGTAATACTCGAATAGACAATCTCGACTAGAGCAGCGTCGTGTGTGTGTGTGCGTGCATGTGTGTGTGTTTGTGTATGAGGATGGGCGTGTGTGTGTGTGTGTGTTTGTGTGTTCACAGCTCATTGGACTATCACCGCGGCAGAGTAAAAGTCTGGCTCGGTACCTATCAACAAGTGTCCCTTATACGCTTTTGTGTCTCTGGCTCGGTACCTATCAACAA
Source organism: Oncomelania hupensis (assembly GCA_036898135.1). Lineage (NCBI taxonomy): Eukaryota > Metazoa > Mollusca > Gastropoda > Littorinimorpha > Pomatiopsidae > Oncomelania > Oncomelania hupensis. Next base: position 93,860,936 of record CM072511.1, on the reverse strand, counting down.
GTGTCCCTTATACGCTTTTGTGTCCGGGGACGTTAATTCAATTAAAAAAAATCAATCAACCAGTGTCATGATCGGCTCTGGAAGGGTGTGAGAGAGGAGAAGATTGAGGGTTGGTGTGGCGTAATTGACGACCTGGCCTGAATTTATTACAACATTGTTAAAGTTAACGGCGCTTGGTTGTACTAAAGTTATAAAAAGGTGATTGAACTCAATGGACTATCATGGCAGCAGAGTAAAAGCCTCGCTCGATTCCTATCAACCAGTGTCATGATCGGCTCTAGAAGTTGTGGAAGCGGAGAACATTCAGGGTGCGGGTGCAGTAATCGGCGAACTGTGCTGATTTCATTACAATAGTGTTAAAGTTAACTGTTTGGGTAATAATAAAGTTATCGAAAGGCTGGCGCGCGTATGTGTGGGTGTGCGTGTGTGGGTCTGTGTGATTGGATGGTTGTAGTTGTGTGTAGGTGTGACTGTGGGTGTGTATAGGTGTTTATTTTGGGGGATTTAGTAGAGGAGGGGAAGGGAAAGGTAAGATGTGAGTGCGTGTATGTGTGTGCGTGTGTGTGTGCGCGCGCGATATGTGTTTTGACAACAATAAGTTTTCTATGTGCCCTGTTTGTCGCACAGCAATAAAATATCGGTGATCTATGAAACTGTGAAGTTATGATTATTTGTCAGGTCCAGATACTCATGTTACTTCCCTTTTTAAAGGTAATGGGAACGACAACGACAAAGCTCATTTGTTATTTACTAAGGAAGATTGTTAATAAGAGTCTCCGATGGTAATTAAACACCTGTATTTATAATACATATGGTATATAACATATCCTCCCGTCCAGCCATGTACCCAAAGATGTCATTTCATTTGGACAAGCTAGGCCCGTTTGTTGTTCTCGTAACACAGTCGTCTATTGTAAGCGGACATGGTGATATACCAAACCATGCGTAAAATCCATATAGTAAGCTACATACCAGGAAAGTCAGGACACAGTAAGCTAAATACCGGGAAAGTCAGGGTTTGTTGAAAACATGTTGTTCAACAGGTAGTCGGAAACAATAGCTAGCTGCAGTTTTAAAGACCAGAGACTGTGATTTATTAATCCCGAAAACAAACAAAACAAAACTCTCATACTACTACTACTACTACTACTACTACTACTACTACTACTACTACTACTACTACTACTACTACTACTATTACTACTACTACTACTACTACTAAATAATCATCATCATCATCATCATCATCATCATCATCATATTAATCATCATAATAAATAAATACATACATGCATAATTGAAAATTGCCGGTGTCTGGTCAGCGAAGAAGCAGTAATCACAACAACGCCCCCAAGAAACCGGTCACTTCTAGTCAGCGACTCCTGAAGAACCTCTTTTAAAGATCTATTGTTATTCCATATCGGCGTAACACGCCGTCCCTCAGTGCCTAAAGGACCCAAGTTGTTTGTGACTTTAAAGCGCATTAGAAGAAAAAATTGCCTAATACTAAGTAGAAGGTTCTTCGCGTAGGTAGGCCAATTTGGAATTTAAGAAACAAAGGTTGTGGCTACTTGAAACGGTTTTTAAAATTCCAAGTATATGGGTATTTCATAAATCATAGTTTAAAGTTTCAAATTCACGGCTACTTGGATCGGATTGTAATGTACCAAGGTCATGACAGCTTTCATCGGAAGTTAAGCGGCCGGGCTCTGAAGGATGTTTTGTTTATTATTCGTGACAGCCAGTTTACCTGGGACTTATGCATCGTTTTCACATTCAAAGATAATTTAATGGGCACTCGCTGCTCAACTCGACTTCCACGCTTTGAATTATCGGCTTCTCTTCCTTGCTATAGACTATAAACGAACAACTGTGCTGTACTATAGACAGTTCGTGGCTGTTTGATGCTATTAATATGCAAATGAACAAAGGAATTAATCGATTGATATAATAACAATACTTTTGAAAAGGGTATGTTTTGGTTTAGTTGGTCCCAACCCCCCCCCCCTTCCCCAATCATCCTCTTCTCTCCGGGTGGGGAACACATACATGTCAAGTCTTACGTTTTTTCCGTAATTCTTACGTATTTTCAACTTTTTTTTCACCTTACGGCGTAAGATGAAAATCTTACGTATGTTTTCTTTTCCCCGACCCTTTTTTTTTTAATCCGAAATTTTTATTTTATTTTAATCCGAAATACAGTTTAGAGAACAATTCTGTGTCACGCTCGCTCGCGATCGTGATCTCGGAGGAAGTACGGGCCTTGCGCATGCCCATAGCATTTCTATACACTGTTTCCGTCTTGGAGGAAAGGTTTCCGTTCATTCAGCTCCAGTGTCAGAATGCTGGAGAAGGGGAAGTAATGCACTGATGACTATAACAAAGATCACCAGTGACATAATTGTGTGCAACGCAGTGTATTTCTTTTTTCTATTAAGTAATTTGGATTGTTTTTTTTTTTGTTTGTTTGGTGTTTTTTTTGAGGGGGGGGGGGGGAGGGGAGGGAGAGAGGGGTGTTTTTTATTTTCTGCAATAGATAAAGCACAGTAAGTAAACGATAAAGCACAGTATGAAAGTTTTTTTGTTTTTTTGTGTTTTAAAAAAAAAATCTTATTAAGTTGCTTGTTTGTATGGTACAGTGTTTGTTATTTTAAAAAATGCAGGTGAATTTGCATGTGTTTGGTAAAATTATTATTATTGTGTTTTTTTAAATAATTATTTGTATGTGCGTGTTTACCGTTTTACGCATTTCTTATGGTTTTCGATAGAAAATTATGGTCTCTCGGGGCAAAAATTATGGTCAGAAGCTTCAAGAGCTTGACATGTATGGGAACACTCATTGTTATTATTTTATACATAGGGCCGCTACCGCTAAGCTATCGGGGATCCACTACAGCTCTGCTACCGAGAATCCACTTTACATAGTGAATGGTCCCGTGTCCTATTGTCTTATAACCTGTATCCTTGTCAGTTGAATTTTATCGCCATGAGGTTAAGCCCCAGTAAGACCTACCGATTAAATCATAAGCGATTTATTATCAGGACTGATCGCACGAATCAAGCAACCGGTCACATCTAAATTAATTCCATACAACAGACACGAAAGTTTGTTTTCGCTGCGGCTCGCTCATGGGTTTTCTTTTCTTGTTCCTGTAGTACAATTAATAGTCCCCTATTCGCTAAAGTGACGTGGGACTTTAATCTATTTTAACATAACATAACATAAACCTTACTAGTCCCCTATACGCATCAGTGTCCGGGGACGTTAATCTACATACTACTACTGCTCTCCCCTGTCCCCTATATGCTCAGGTTTCTGGGGACATTAATTTTTTCAACCCACCCACCAAAAGCTCTCCCTTAGTTTCGTCCTTAACGCTAACGCAATAGGACGTTAAGCTTCGTTATTCCTCTCCCTTAGACTTAGTCACCCGTACGCTAATGTGTCCGGGGACGTCAATTTACTAAACAAACTATAAACTCTCCCTTCGTCCCACCGTCGTAGCTCAAGTGGTAGAGCGTTCGCTTGGCACACCGATGACCCAGGTTCGAATCCCGTGGCGATATAAAATGTGGCCATTTTCACTGTCCATTTTAATCCCTGCTGGACTTGGTCCAGAGGGACATCTTTAGTATAGCCGTCAAGAGGACGACCTGGTCCTCCTCTTGCCTAGTTTTATGCCGACACCGTCCACATGATTTTATCCAGGGAGCTCTTCCCGTGTACTCGTTTTTACCCGTATAGCGTCGGACTGTCCGACCCACAAGTCCACCTTGGGCCTGGCCAAATTGGACATTGATTAACGGTGTTGCACGGAGGGGACCTGGTTCTCTCCGGTGCCTATTTACTATCTCGCCAATTTATCACCGTGCAATTTCTTCTTTGGGTTGAGTCACCACGTATGATGGCAGAAAATGTATCCACCTCATTTCTCAGTTTAGTCGTTACGATCTACCCATAGGTCCTTTTATACTTTTACGTGGTCCTGATAGGATTTTAAAACTTTACCCTGAACTTTAGGGACCTTTTTATCAAACTCTTAATATACAATCGATTTCTTAACCTACAGTCCCCTATATGCTATGTTTCGGGGACTTTAATCTACCAGACTGACTGCCTGACTCTCCATTTTAACAGTATGATTGCTCTGGTGATTCAGTGTTGATTCAGGTTCTTACCCTTCTTTCCATGGGATGGTTATCCCCGTATGCCATATCGCGCCAATGGTGGGTGTAGACGTTAAAACTCAATGTTCTCTCCCTTGTTGCTAGGTTACTTGTGAAAGCTATGGCCAACAGTTCGAGCTCTTCCGAAGATAGTGAGAGAGAAGATTGTTTGCCATATTTAGCTGCTTTAGTAGCAGTTGAGGCGGAAATTCGGCAGAGGAGACGACATTAATTCAGAAAGACGTTTCTCTCCTTGATCCTCTAGCGCTCTCCTTCGTTGCTACGTAGGTTATGAATGAATTTTAGCTTGTGACCGATTGCTTCGTGCAGTTCGGAGAGAGAGAAGATTGTTTGCCATATTTAGCAGTTTTAGTAGCAGATGAGAAGGATTCTTTTGTCGATGGTGGGTACGGACATGAATTGGGAGGAGGGAGACACTCGAGGTTAATTCAGCTCTTTGATCCGATGACAGCATTTATGTTGTGGTGTCGGCCATTTTTTTCAGTCGCAATGTCATGGACGCCACAGCACGTTCTAATTGGTCCGGACCTCTGAATCAACCATGAATTCGCATGAGATTTTATCGTAAGCGTCTTTTACAACTTATTGCAGCGTGTGACCGGGTAAATTTTATGAGAATCGGTAGGTCTGTCAGGGGCTTAAGAGTCTTGTGTGGAAGAAGGTCAGTCGGCAAAGTAGGTCTACGTCATACCCACCACGTGCGTCACGACTCAAGTATAAATTTGGGACGACGAGCCAAAGGCAAGTTGTCCCCTATATGCTGATATGTCCGGGGACGTTAATCTTTAAAAAAAATGGAAAAAAAAGGCAAATGTGTGTGTGTGTGTTTTGTGTGTGTGTGTTTTATCAGACCTTGTATTGTATTGTATTGTATTGTATTGTATTGTATTGTATTGTATTGTATTGTATTGTATTGTATTGTATTGTATTGTATTGTATTGTATCTCTGCGGTATACTTGCAGCGCATCTGACGAACGGTCTGACCGAACGCGACGGCATTGTGTCAGTGGACGTGGAAGGAATGATAGGAACCATTTGCGGCAACGGCTTCGGAGCCGATGAAGCCAGTAAGTCTGAAAGCAATATTTATTTATTGACTCACATGCATAACAAAGTGAGTCTATGTGCTCTCACACCTCCCCTTCCCACACACACCTCCCCATCCCTTACCATCCCCCCTCCCCCCCAAAAAAAAAAACAAAAACAAAAAAAAAAAAAAAACCCACCAGACAAACATCAATTTTTTCGCAAACATGTGCGAGATAAGTATTAAATAGTCCAGAGATGGTAACGAAAAAAAAATTTCGTCCGTCTATATTTCCGCCATCTATCCGTGCAAAGTGGCTAAGTACTCAGAGCTTATTTCAACTTTCACAACCAAACTTGGTAAGATGATGTATACCATGAGACCTCGAAATTGATCAGTGAATGAACGATTCACTTCAAGGTCAAAGTCACAGGGTCATCAAATTTTAATTTTAAGAATGACAATGTTTCCCAATTTTTTTTTATTTTTATTTTAGGTTATTAACATTTAACTTATGATACTTTGATGCCTGATAGACATCAATGAGACACACATACTATGCACATTTGGTCAACCTTAACCTCGCTCCAAGGTCAAGGTCATTGGAACTGTCCAAAATCGGGTTGTATAGGTATTTTGAAGTGACTTTGACTCTAAACTATGAGAGATAATATATCCAAACTTGTTGTATTTAGAGATGATAGACTGATATTTCATAGTTGTTCTGTTGTTTTGCGTTGATCGTGAAATCAAGGTTATTTTAAACCTTGCAAAACCATACAAAAAATAGATCATCGTTCGTACGGTGGAATGACTGTTTATTTAACCTATAGTATGCAATAGCATGGCCTATTTGATCAGACATTCAGGATAGATCAGTGAGGGTCAAGGTCATCCAAAGGTCAAGGTCACAAAGGTATAGGTCATCCAAGGTCACCTTTTTTGGGGGGCATAATACAGCTTTTGCTGTACTTTATTTGATAGTAGGCCTACTTGGGTGTATTTGGAGCCAGTGGTAAATGTCATCTCAAGGTCAAGGGCATAGAAAGATCACAGTCGATATTACTTTTGCATTTTAATACCACCATTTCATTTTGTTTTTCCTGGGCACTCATTTTCATGTTAAATATTGAGTTCCATAAGGGGCATGTGAGTCATATGGGCTTTGCTCTAATCGTTTACTTATGTATTGGTTTATTGTTGGTTTGGAACTTGTGTAGATTTATTTTATTTTTGTATTTTTATTTATTTATTTAATTGTATATGTCACAAACACTTTTGTTTGTTATTTTCAACCTTAATAGCCACTGAAGCTCGGCGTATTTGTTTGGCCTATTGTATTCCTTTCCTCACATTATAATGGAACCTTGTTCTATGCAATGAACTATTCTGACTTTGACTCTCTCTCTCTCTCTCTCTCTCTCTCTCTCTCTCTCTCTCTCTCTCTCTCTCTCTCTCTCTCTCTCTCTTATCTCTTATGTCTCTCTCTCTCTGTCCTTCTCTCTCTCTCTCTCTCTCTCTGTCTGTCTGTCTGTCTGTCTGTCTGTTGTGCTATCTGGTGTGTTATCGAAATTACTTTGTATACTAATTGTTATTGTTACAAGCCCCAAGGGCAAGATGTAAATAAGCACATCCAGTGCTTACTCTTTTAAAATTGTTATCCTCTCTCTCTCTCTCTCTCTCTCTCTCTCTCTCTCTCTCTCTCTCTCTCCCTCTCTCTCTCTCTCTCTCTCTCTCTCTCTCTCTCTCTCTCTCTCTCTCTCTCTCTCTCTATCCTTCGTTCTATGTCTCCCTCCGTTGCTTGTTTGCTTGTCAGCTCATTGATGAAAGTGACAGTTGGAGTTTTCATTTTCAGATGCCTTGTGCAAGCAGATGGGCTACTTGAATGGAGGGGATCCAGTCTGCTGTGATTCGTATGGCCCCATTTCATGGGGAATGCATGTTATCAGCAAAGTAAGTGTGAGCGTGGGCTGTGAGCTGCGAGTGTGATTGCGTGTCTGCGTGTGACGTGTTCATTTTAGTGCCCGGGCGTACGTGTATGTGAGTGCGTGAGACAGCTATTTATTTCTAGGAAATAAGTGTCGTTCCAGCCAGTATGTAATTGATGTAATTTGTTTGAAGAACAAAAACAAGTATTACTAAAATTGTGTACATTTGTAAAATTAAGATAGGGCCTGCGGTAATAATAATATCAATACTGGTCAGACGTTATTGTTTTGAAGGTTAAAGTTGGAATGTTGGTCATGTAATTGATATTTTTAAAACTAAATTATGATTGTTATGCTTATGTTTTTGAATCCTCCTCCACACCCCAAAAAGGGGAAAGTAATGGGATTAAATCTTGAATCGTGTGTGTGTGTGAGGGTGTGTGTGGGTGTGAGTGTGTGGGTGTGTGTGTATGGGTGTGTATGTATGTGTGAAAACGTCAACAAATATGGCGGCCAGAGATCTACACACAGTGGGCCGAGGTATGCCGATGCCTTCATTGGATGTGTTCAACGCCGATCACTGGACGCGTTTCGCGAATGCTTGCACTGAGGATGAGTGGACATTATTCGTGCATTATGAAAACATTTTCCGAAAATCCATTTCAACTAAACCCCTGTATGTCAAACGTTCGTACCATAACCCTGCCCCAGAGAAGTGGATCGAACTGACGTCCCTGCTAACTCGAACCTTTTATGAAAAGGGGGTTGTCTGACCCACCAAACTCAATGGCACACCCTTCAGTACACTGTTTGTTAAGTATATCCTGGTGTCATTCGCTCCTTCCCTGTTGCTGTGCCAAAAAGTTTGCAAACCAGCTTTGGCAATAAGTATGAGTCTTAAAATATAGAAATAGACTTTACGTTGTCTGTCATTCCTGACGAAGTCTGCCCCTGCGTTTCAGCCAATCGCCGCGTTGCTGGAGTGCCCCGACGTCAGCAGGAAGTTCTCATTATCGGAAACGGGGAGTTGACTCGCCTTCAGCAAGAAAAACAGTGAAGCTGTAGACATCATTAACAACGACAGCAAGAAGTCTTCCTTGATTCCCTGCAGTGTGTTCGAACATCCCAACAAACGCTGTCAGACACACACCACCATCACCATGGCGAAACGAAGTCAACATCCCCACCTCCCACAGTGGACTCCGCCACCTCTAACGTTCAGCGTGAAAGAGTTCACAGTTATTATTAGCTCGCTGCCTGCTCCCCGCTCCCCTGAGTTTGACGGGGTTACCTACGGCCAAGTTAAACTATGGAAACAAACACTTGCCCCCGTGTTTACGGCGATCATGAACGTTTGCGCCATCAACAAGCGTGTACCTCCCGACTGGAAGCATTCCTTCATCACTTGGTGCCTAAGAAGAATGGCGATCCCAACAACATTGAAGACTGGCGGCCGATCTCTCTTCTCTGCACCAGCTACAAGCTCTACATAAAGTTGATCCAACGGAGAACGGAGCCTTGGATCGTGGAGACGGGCAGGCTATCCAGTCGCCAAAAGGAGTCCATGCCACGCATGGCCTACAGGAGCACGTTTTTTCTCTGAAGGCTGACATCGTAGTCTTCTTCCACACGTCCCATAAGCTGTATGTCACCTCCATTGACATCAAAGATGCCTTTGGCAGCATCAACCACCAGATAATGCTGAACGAACTCAGCGATAGCAAGTGATCAGTATGAGGAAAGAAACTTACACGGGGTCAACTTTCCAAGTGAAGACAGCTAATGGCCTTACGAAATCTATCACAAGGGGCAAAGGCATCATCCAGGGCTGCCCGTGATCCGGGCTCATCTTCGAGCAGAGCATCGACAAATGGCTGAGGTGAATTGAGCATGGATAACCACTGAACAGCTCTCCAAACCCAGCCCAAGGCTACGTCGATGATGTGGACATGACAGCCACCAGCGAAGAAGACATCCAGGCAGCGGCCGAAAGGACCGATCGCTTCATGGCCCATTAAGGCGTGAAGGTGAAGCATCGGAAGTGTGCCATACTGCATGGGCAACGCACCGATAACAATTGGAGCAGGAGAGACGACACAGCCTCTACCAGATTGTGGTGCAGGGCTCCAATATCCCCATGTTTGACTGAGAACAGTCCTACACGTAACTGGGCCACGACATCAACCTGTCTGCTACTGCTGAAGAAGACCAGGTGAAGAAGATCATCAACGCCTTCGACGACACTTTGGCCAAGATTGACAAAGCCCCCCCTCCCCCCCCCACTTTTCCCCTCTCCCCCCTCTACCCCCTCTCTCACCTCTCCCCCCACTCCTCCCTCCCCCCATTGTAGTGGCCGCCAAACTCCAGGCCGCCAACGTTAAAGCCACGTCCAAGCTACACTTTTACTTTCTGAACATTCAGTTCACAGATAAAGTGCTTGACCGAAGACAGTATAGTGTCCTACGTGAGGTACTGGCTGGGCCTGAATAAGTCGTCGACCCGCTGCTTCATGTTCTGCGCACGAAACGAATGTGGTTTGGGTCTATTCCATCCACGCACGATGTACTACTCCAAGAAGCAATCTATATCAACACACACCCACGCGCGCGCGCGCACACACACACACATACAGACTAACAGACACGCGAGGAGCGGACTGACAAATACACAGCCAGCCAGATATACAAACATAATAATAATCAGGTTTCTTTTATAACTGAATCATGCATAGCCTTGAGTGGCTCGTTGAGCTAAAGAGCGCCATATAAAAGCATGAAGCAAGCGGTTCAATCAATCATTTTTTTAATGTTTTCAGTTGGATTGCCCCTGGGATTCGCAAAACATTGGAAACTGTAGCGTTGAGCTGGTGGACAAGTTGCGCATCAAACACACATTCCAGGAATGCGTCAATAGTAGTTACGCTGCCGTCGTCTGTCGCAACGGTTCTGCACCTGCGCAGAACGGTAAGTTAGTAGTAGTTCTACTCAGTTCGTTATAATCAGTAGATTCATTGATCTTTTCATGCGAAGTTTTACCCACAGGCGTACATCAATGTGAGACGATGCATCATTCACTCCAAAATCAAAATCAAAATTGAGGGGGGAAATTTGCCAGTTTTGCAAATCGGCACAACGCCTTGTTCATTTTCTGGGATATTGGACCCACATACGTGCATCAGTGTCTGTCTTAAATTTATATAATTCACCCAAAATCAACATTTTCCAGAGTTTGACAAATCGGTGCAAGATGAGTCCTCAATAGTCCAAAAATTGTTCTTCTTTCAGTTATGTAATGCCCCAATTAAAAACGCGATGGCTTTGTCCGCGTGTCTGGTCCTGATTTGGCTCGGAAGAGTCCGCTGGACCTAAAGCAATAACCATGTAATGTAATGTCCTCGTGTGTGTGTTTGTGTGTGTGTGTGTGTGTGTGTGTGGCTGCGTGGGTCTGTGTGTGTGTATGTGTGCGCGCGCTTATGTGTGCTCGTGTGCATGAGTGTGTGTGTGCGTGCGTGTATGTGTGTATATATGTGTGTGCGTGTGTCTCATGTCATTGTAACTGCTGATGTCGTTTAATTATTTGTTAAATTGCGTGTCTGTGTGTTTGCGTACGAGCGCCTAGAGCAGACTACTTGTTTGAAATTCGCGCTTTATAAAATAAATTATTATTTATAAATAAATTATTATTATAGAGAGTGTGGCATTTAGTTTCTTGTTACGAGTTAGAGAAGTTTTTGAGACGGTAGAACACGCAGATTCACGCATACATGTACGCAAATTCATGAAAATTTTACTTTGCGTTACAGTGTGACTATGTTTAGACGGTGTTCTTGTGACATACACCTGAAAATCTACGAGCATTTTTTTTTGACGGACCTCCTTATGCTGACGTCAAAAGAGTGTTAGCGTTAGAAGATTTAAAAGTACTTTTTTAAAAAGGGAGGAAATATGATCCATTGTCAACACAACGTATGTGGCGTTTCATGAAAGTCATAACAAAGCGGCCTAAACAAGTATTTGTGTGTGTTTGTGTGGGGGAGGGGTGTGTGTGGGTGTGTGGGCACACTTACACGGTGTAATCTGGACAAACCAGTGAACATCTACATAACTTGTTTTGACAGACCTACTTGTTTTGACGTCAGAACAATGATCCGTTAGGGTTAGGGCTGGGTTAGGGTTCGAACACTTAAAAGTACTTAAAAAGGGGGACGAAATATGACCCATTGTCAGCACAACGTATGTGGCGTTTCAGGAAAGTCATGATAATACTGTGTAACCTCGGCTGTGTGTGTGAGGGGGGAGGAGGAGGAAGTGAGGGGGCGTGTTTTCATGGACGTATGGAGTGCATAACTTGCCTTTTTATGCACAAAATGAGGCATTTAGCTTACGCCCCACTTTTTTTTAAGCGCCCCTCTTTTTTCTATGTACATGGGAGTACTCTTTTAGTACATGGGAGTACTCTTGTGGTGCATGGAACTATTTTAAGTACATGGGATGGGCTATTTTCTGGACACATTTGAAGTAAATGGGTTAGGGTTAGGGTTAGGGTTAGAAGACGAAATAGGTCAACTTTTTGACCAAACGAGCCATTTTTGGATCTGATAATTACATTTTTAGGAGAACTTTGCGCTCTTTCCGTAAAAAATCAAAACAAAACCAAAAAAAAAGCACACACACACACACACACACACACACACACACACACACACACACACACACACAAACATTTTCTGACTACTTTGTCAAAAATCCCAATTTGCCATGAATACAGACTTGTGTGTATGTGTGCGGGTGCGTGTGGACCAGACTACCTGTTGTCACAGCCTGCGCATCACAATCCCGTTGTTATGATTAGTTTGTACCGTCCTTTGCGAAACATTGCGTTTGTAGACTACATCGTTTTTGTGATCTCTACGTGCAGATTTCGGAGTGGCCATGAGCGAAGATTTCTACCGACAGCAGACCGAGTACCGAGGGCCGGTCATGGTGACGTACGATGGTATCAGGGGCACAGTCTGTGCTGACCATTGGAGCCTACTTGGTGCGGAGCTCGCCTGCAAAGACATGGGTTTCCAGTACGGCGAGAGTGACTTAGCTGCCCTCCACATGGCAGCAGACACCCATGCCCCTTTGTGGGTGACCTCCTTCAACTGGTGAGAGACCATAAAATCGAAGCTATTCTATTTAACTTTTGATTCCTCTGTTGGCAATCTCCAGTGTCATTTCAGATGCCCAAACCCAAAGCAAATAAAGGCTTAACACATTCAACAAACAAAAAGTCAACATCTTCAAATTAAGACTCTAAAAGCGAACTATAAAACACAGCCATAT